>CM031235.1:690715483-691195483 GCA_018340775.1 Taxus wallichiana var. yunnanensis | reverse complement strand
TAAGGATGTCGGGCCCTCAAAGGTGTCACATACTCCGAGGTAGCTGTCATCTCATCCTATCTATCCCAATGAAACCTATTCCGGTCCAAGTATTACCCCTAAAGGTCTAACCTCCCTGTGCTCTAGAACGCATGGGATCTAATTTCCACTATCCTTCGGTCTCAACCTACAAGGATGACTAATCCAAAACATGAGAGATATTAGGTACATAATTCAGCAACACATAAAAATGAAACACATCATGGGCATGGGATAGGCATGGTGACAGAGCTAATAAGTGAGAAAGCGAGACAAATAATCTCCAAGATGTAAAAATAACCCACAAAATAAGGGGAGATCTTAGATCCATTTCTAAAATGAATTGGAATCTTGTACATACGCACTCTCAAAAATGCCTTATCACCCATTAAGAAGTGACACCTAACTCTCTTAGTATCAACATACACCTTTTGTGTACCCGAGCCTACTCCAAAACTATCTAATAAGGATAACCTGTTGCTCCATGTCCTAAAGGTAAGATAGACCAATAAAAATCTTGTCATTCAAGATATCCCAACTCAAATGTTTCATGCACGATCCCCTATAAAGAGCCTAATAAGGTGCTATACCAATCAAGGTGTGGAAATTATTACTAAAGGAAAAATATTCGAGGTATAAATAGTGCTCCCACTTCTTATATTGATCCATTATGTACATCCTCAACATATCCTCAAGGACCTAGTTCACCCTATATGTTTGTCCATTTGTCTCGGGGTGATAAAAAAGGTTAAATTAATTTGTGTGCCCAAAGCTAACTGAAATGATGTCCAGAAGTCTAAAGTATAAATGGTATCCCAATCACAAATGATCATCCTCGGAATCCCATGTAGTCTCACAACGTCATCAAGGGAAACATGTGCTTTGGTGACAACGTTACAAGTGACCTTCAGAGAAAAGTGGGAACCTTGGTAAACTTCTCCACCATCACCATGATGGTGTTATGATGATACAATGAAGTATGAAGACCAACTATAAATTCCATAGAAACCACATCCAACTTCCACTCCGGAATGTCATGTGGGTAGAAAATACCCATGGCGTGAGAATTTTTGTCCTTCACCCTTTGACACTCGAGACAATGGGCTACAAAATTTATAATGTCGTGACATAACCTTGGCTAAAAGTACAACTATCTCAAGTCCACATACATCTTATTTATCCTGTGATGAGACATATAAGGGGCTCGATGTACCTTAGAAAGAACAAAACTATGTAAATCCCTTCCTAGGAAAGTAAATGTTCCTTTGATACCAGAGAAGACCATTAGTCGCTAAAGTGTAACCATCATACTTTCCCTCCAAGGGCCTTAGTGACTCCACCACTTGCTTGAAACCCTCATAAAATCTGTCACACGGAAGATCTTTGAAGGGTCATGTCCCGAAGGTTTGACCGCGAGGGTTAAGGTAGCAATCTCATGTCATTGTCTACTCGGGAATCCGTAGCGACATTCTCCTTTCCCTTTCTATCTTGAATATCTATATAATACTCACAAAGGAACTCCATAAAACGTCATTGTCATGAATTGAGATTGGTCATGTGAAAATATATGTTATAAAATCAAATAATCATTCCTCAAAATAAGTGGTATTCCCAAAAGAAGTGCCTCCAATGGACTAAGGCATGCACCACTTCCGTAAGCTCAAGATCACGGGTAGGGTAATTAATCTCGTAATCCTTGAGCTTGTGCAATGAAAAAGAAATAATGTGGTGCTCCTACATAAGAACTACCCCAAGTCCCTCTAATAATGCATCAGTGTAAACTGCAAAATATTCCAAAGGATTTGGGGTATGTAAGGATAGGAGAAGAAGTCAAATGCTCCTTGAGCAATTGAAAAGCATGTTCACACTTATTTAACCAAATTAACTTCTCCCTTTGCGTTAAAGGGAAGTATTGGGATTAATAATCTTAGAGAAGTTTTGAAAACACTTGCGATAGTAGCCAACTAATCCCATGAAAATATAAACCTTTATCACTTTGTGGTGGAGGTTGACCAATAGAGGATAACTCAAATATTTGAGGGATCTACAAATATACCCTCACATGTAATGATGTATCCCGAATATTGAATCTCGGACTAGAAGGAATACTTCTCCAAGTTCTGAAAAACATTTATGTTCCCTCAACATTTGTAACACTTGTCTCAAATGATCTTGGTGCTCCTCCATTGAATTTGAGTAAGTAAAAATATTATCAAGGAACATAATGAAAAATTGATCCAAAAATCTCCTGTAAAACTAACTCATGGGCCTCATAAACACTACCATCGCATTAGTCAATGAAGGGAGCCACCATGAACTCTAGTGCCCATAACAAGTCTGAAACATTGTCTTATGGATGTCTACCTCTATAATTTGTAATCGATGGTATCCGAATTAAGATCAATCTTAGAGAACACCATGGCTTCCCACATTTGATCAAATAAATCACCTATCCAAGGAAGAGGATAATGGTTCTTCACTATTACCTTAGTCAAACTTCTACGACATCGACACACAAATGAAGGGATTCATCCTTATTCTTCAAAACTATCACTAGTGCACCCTAATGAGACACACTAGGTTGGATGAGACCCTTCTGCAAAAACTCATCTAACTGAATCTTGAGCTTGTGAAGCTTTGGAGTCATCATCCTATAAGGTTTTTGTAAAATGGGTTTAGTACTTAGTATAAGGTCAATTATGAAATCCACCTCTCTACGTGGTTGCATACCCAAAAGGTCACTAGGAAAGACGTTGAAAAAATCTCTCAAAATAGGAAGATCATCAAGAGGTGAGCTCACTATATTCTCCTCTAGCCTATCATTTATCATGATAGAAAACATCTAGCAACCCTTACGCATTCTCCACTTGAGCTGCATGGTGGAGATCATAAGAAAGGAGACTGGTCTTTGAACCCTAGATATCAATGCTGAAATGTTTAGGTCATCATAACAATCGATGATCTCATTCAAATAATCAACCTTTTCTTAATGAGAATCAAGTCAATCCATACCCAAAATAACCCCATAGGATCCCAAAGGTAAAATACATACGTTTACATTAGTGGGAAACATACCTAGATCAAGAGCACAACTCTCAATATAGGTATCAACAATGAGCTTGGACCCAATGGAAAACTCTACTTGTCATCTATCGATTTCTTGGAGGCCACCATCCCACACCGATCCACTAAAGAAGGTGATAAAAAATAATCGAAGCATAAAAATCAAATAAAATAGTAACTGATATACTTATAATCATACATGTGGTCTCAATAATCATGGCCTAAAATTCATCTTGATAGTTCTCCAATGTGGTGTAAATACGGTGAGTGTACCTTACGTCCCCTACTATCTACTCGGAAATAGTATCCCTTTTCCTATCGAGAAAAGGAGGGTCTCGAGGACAAAAATGTGCATTATGGTTAGGATCTCCATAAATAAAACATCCCAGTGTCTCTCTTTATGAGGGAGTCTCTCATGTCATCGATGAAATGACCCCATGGATCCTACGCTAGTAAAGCTGTTGAGAATGAGATAAAAGGACTGCTAACTACATGGTCTCCGATCTATGCCTTGAATATGACCTTCTCGGCCCCTACCTCTTGGATTGTCTTGAATAGGTGTAAACCTATTCGGTGAGGAGATTGGTTCTGCGAGTGCCACTATGGGTGTGGAAGGATTCTCGAAGTTGAATGATTGGGTCTAAAACATCCTCTCGATGGTAGAGTAGAGCCTCATGACTCGAGATCTTGAAAATTATGACCTCGTTTTTATAACTTACTCCTATTGTTATCCCGGGACTCTGAGCTCTATTCCTATTCTCCTTTGCCAAGTAATCCTTCTCCACCATCTTCTCCAAGGTCAGAGGAGATAAAATTCTAACTACCCCTACCAAATCGCACGCACGATCCCCTGATGAACCCTTTGACTTACAATTTCTCATCTTGAAGGTAATCCACATATTGTAATAGGTCAATAAAATGGCACTCGTAATGTGTTACAGTTCCGCCCCCTTTCGAAGATCATGAAACTCATCTATCCTCTTATAAACGAAGTTCTCGGGGTGTATCGAGCTTGAAAACCCTCCTCAAACAACTCCGGAGTAATTGTCTCACATGTCAAATGGAGCTTTCGCTCCTCATTTCTCCACCAAATGCTTGTTACATCTCGGAGGAGGTGTATGGTAAGATGAGACTTTACATTGCTATTATATAGGTGTAATCCAAAACAACTGCCCCATCAAGACTAAGGATCCATGACTTGGCCCCAAACCCATCAATCATCCCTCCATAAGTAGGTGGTTGGAGATGGAGAAGATTCCTAATAACATCGTTTGTCACTTGACCATGAAGGAATGTCCCTGCTGCTCTCTCAACCTATATTGATAGGATATGATACCTCTCACGCCGAGGTGAGTCACGATGGTGTGTGGTGGAGTACGATCCCTCATTTGGATGTACCTCACTCTCATGTTGGTGACCTACTCTATTGGCTCTGGCTACATCAAAAGACAATCTCTGAGAACTCCCATCATTTTTATAGTGTATCTAATATATGCGGCCCAAATTCTGCTCTAGGAGGATTTGAGGGATACTTTTCATAACCTCGGGTTGTTATCGCACGTCACCTAATACCGCGCCCCAACATCCCGCACGTGGGGGAAAAAGGTACATTAGGTTTTACGGAAAGGTTCATTCATTAGGAAGTTTACCTAATTCAAGCTACCAACTAGCTAGGGTTTAAGCCCTTGAGTGTTTGATGTTGAAACCAAGCTCTAATACCAGATTTCATGCCCTCGAATGGTGTGGGTCCAAAACTAGCCAACTACCAAATGGAACTGTAAGATAATAAAATAACCCAAGATAAAAAATTGTTATAATAATACAATTAAGTCACGGTTACAAAAATTGAACGATGAAGGCGACGCAAGGTTACCACAACAAGATGGAAAAAATTCCCACCAAGGGCTTAAGAGAGCCATTTTAAATGTTTTAATTACTGCGATTAAAATGTGACAACCAAATTAATGAAGTTGATTTAAATGAATGTAATTTAAATCTGGGAACACTATCAAGGTTATAAAAAGGCCCAAAGGGTAGAAAATTTGGGCATGGGTCCAATTTGGTCACCCAAATGGACCCATGCCCCTTTTAATTTTTTTCTAAGTTAGGATTAAAATTATTCCCTATCAAATAAAAACATAGGGGGAAAAATTTAAACATTTCAAAAACAAATAACTAGGATTAAAAGAGAGCCCTTAGATCAAAGGGCCCTCCACCGTAGGATCTTAGGGAAACTAAAGAAGCCCTAATTTCCTTATGGCTTCCTCACAAAAGCTCATTTGTTTTAATTTTTCTCCCATTTTATTGATTTTATTTTGGTTGCAAGTTTGAGAAGGAGGAGATTCATGGAAGCTCAAGCTATTTGGATGGTCACTCATTCATTATTTCATTTCCATTTAAATTTAGAAACCCATTTAGGGTTTGAGATCTGTTTTATTGTTTGTAGAGTCATAATCTCTTCTACATTATTCTTTTATACAAGATATTTGTTTTAAGGGAGGAAGGATTCCACAGGAAAGGCTGACATGGAAGTTATTATTGTTTCCTTTTTGTTTTGAATACTATTCATGCTTATATCTTTTATTGGAAAGAGTTATTTATTGTTTTTAAATACATATATTTATGTTTATATGTATATGTATTTCTATGTTCCAATTTGTGCATCGGGTGAGATGGTGATGGTCGAGCCCCAAAGTAGGTTGTTATAATGCATAAGGGGGGAAGGTTGTGGCAATATTCGTGGACATGGAAGGTATAAGGCTGGGTGTTTGGGACGGTGGACCATCTAACCCTCCCCAATATCTTTATTTAATCCTTTTTTTAAATAAAAAATAAAAATATATATTTATATAAGCGGGATAAACAAGGATTTGTTCAAGTTTAATTTGTTTTCTTTCTATCAATCGGTTTGGTTACCATTCTAATATTTGGGTTTTAATTCAAATAATTTAGACACATATAACTATATGTTTATAAATACACACACACACACAACACACATATACACACACACACACACACACACACACACACACACACACACACACACACACACACACACACACACACACACACACACACACACACACACGAGGATTCTCACATTTATTTGCTCATTGTAAAACTATAAATAAATTCGAGTCACAAAACAACAAGATTTCAAAACAAAAACATAAATAAAAATAAATCCATATTCAAATATTGTAAAACACACACACACACACACACACACACACTCACACACACACACACACACAACACACACACACACACACACACACACACACACACACACACACATGAGGATTCTCACGTTTATTTGCTCATTGTAAAACTATAAATAAATTCAGTCACAAAACAACAAGATTTCAAAACAAAAACATAAATAAAAATAAACCCATATTCAAATATTGTAAAACATAGAACTAGATTGAGCAACCTATTTTTTTATTTCTTCATGAGAAGGAAGAGGAAAATAAAACAGTTCAAGTTTTAATAAAATAAAATCTTGAAATATACTTGCACATTTCAAATTACTGCAACAAGACAACCATTTAAATCTTTCTTTCATATCCTTTAAATTTCATTTAAAAAGGAAACTATAGAAACTTAGGGAAATATTTAACAAGAAGATTATTTTCCTTTCTAAGGTGAAATCACACTCTTTCAATTTAATGTTGTAATTTAAACAATTTAGCCATCCAAGTCTTTCAACAAGAAATAAACATTCTTTTGACATCAATAAAACTACAATTCTGAAAGACAAAATTTATTACATTCACCTAAGTTCACATGAGGGAAAAAATACACTTAAAATGCAAGTAAGAAATCTCTCCACAAAGTGGAGAAAACATGCCAAAATTTAAAACATTTCCAACTTCAAAAAAACTTTAAAAATACATTTTCTCCAAGTTCAGCTCCATGTTCCAACTTCATTCTAGCTCCTAAAACTAGTAGAAAATGTTTCTAAGAAAGCGACAAGAGATGGTTTGGTTATCAACCCAACTAATTGGCATCACCATGTGCCTCACTATGAAAAAGATAACATGTTACCATCCCTCCAAGCCCATGGGATGGAGGAAAAGCATGCCTATAACCAGCACAAAGGAAAGGGAAAACAAACAAAGATGCCACGAGATTTCAATACTCAAAAATAGAAAAAATAACATAAAATTGCCAAAACACTTGAGAAGATCGGTGCTTATACTAATGGGGAAGAGGGGATAAGGATATTCTTAAGTTTTTTCAAATCCATAGTAATCAAACTATCTAAAAATGCACCAAATCTCTTATCTCTTCATTTCTCCTTATATCTCCATGCTCTCTTCACCAAGATTTTTCAAACCTTGTAGGTCTCCTTAGGAAAAGATAAGAGATGATCTCCAAATCAAATGGAAATGATATTCTACAACAAACCAAATGTAGGGGAAAGAAAAGAACCCAACAAAAATTTTCCATCAAGCAATGAGGGTGAAAAATAAAAAGGATTCCTCCCTCTTCCCATCACATTTTGAAATCCACTCCCTCAAGGGTGGATGGAGAAAAACAAAACTAAAAACACAAGCACAATACTTTCAAATCAAGAACCAAATCAACCAAGGAAAAAATCATTACCAAAGCAATAGTCAAATGAGAGTGATAACCTACCTCACAAAAGCAAGAAGCACAATCCAATTCCAATCTCTTCAAGCAATTCCTTCTTCTTTCTCCAAATATCCAAAAGCAACCCAAAAAAATGACCAAAAGAACCCCAGTCCCTTCAAAATGAGGGATGATATAGAAGAAGGCCCAAAACAAAGAAAATGGGAGGGTGACAAGTGTCACCCTCCACCCAAGACTCAACCAATCAACCATCCCTAAAAGTGCACCATAATTTTTGTTAGTGTACGTTATTATTTATCATTTTATTTATTTATCAGGATAATTCTTGAACTTGTGCTACCCTTACACTTGTTGGGTTAGATTTCTTAGGTGTATTAACTATGTGGAGTTAGCTTAACTACCGGTATCGAGTTAGTGGGGATCTTCACCATTGATCTAGGTAGTAGTTGTACTTCCCTCCTCCTATATGTACATCATTCTTATTGAGCAATATAATGTAATTCAATTATAATGTATTCGGGATAATGGATTATAATGGATTTCCATATATGATATTTTATCTTTTCTATTTTACAAATCTAATTTGGTGTGCTATTATCATCCGGGATGGAACAATATTATTATATTTCCTTTTATGTTATCAGAGCGATAGATGATGTAGACATCTATCGTATGTTTTTTTGCAAGCAAGAGTTTATTTGTTTTCATATATTTTGGAATTTGTTAGCACTTTGTTGCAGCGTCTATTTTTATGAAAAATGGAGGGTTCTGTTGGATTCAGAAGGTGGAAAATCCCCAACAAAAAATATAAAGTTAGCTATTGAATAAAACAATTTGTTTTGGTTTGGTAGAGGTGGACATTGATACAGATCTGCTTGGAAATCCGTGGTAGGGGAAGAAATCTTTGCAGGGGAAGTGAAAAGTCCGAAAAATGGTTTACGGTTTTTTGCGTTCAAGATCTTGGGTTTTTTCCTTCTACTTTGTAGATTCCTATTTGGTAAGGATATGAATTTTTTTAGAAATCCTTGTTGGGGAAGTAATCTTTTCCGGGAAGTAGAGATTCAAGAAAAATGGTTTTGGGTTTTTCTGGGTTTTTTATGTATGGTAATGGGTTTTTTTCTTTTGCTTTGTTGAGTTCCTTTTTGACAAGGATGTGGAAATCATAGAAATATGTGTCAAGAGAAAAAAATGTGCAAGGAAGTAGAAAGTCCCAAAAATGGTTTCTTGGTTTTTCTGAGTTTTTTTACGTTCGGTAATGGTTTTTTTCTTCCACTTTGCAGAGTACCTATGTGGAGAGGATTTGAAGGTTTGTGCCTGGGGAGGCAAAATGTCTAGAAAAACACTTTCTAGGTTTTTTTGGGTTTTCTGCGTTTGTTATAGGTTTTTTTCTTCGATTTTGCAGCTTTACTATGTGCCGAGGATTTGAGGATTTTGTAAATCTATGCTACCTTTAGGGATATTGGAAATCAAGTGTCGTGCAAGACAAAAATCCGTAAGAAAAACAGTTTGTGGGTTTTTTTGGGTTTTTCACATTCGATAATAGGTTTTTTTTTTCTTCCATTTTACAGATCTTAAATTGGAAATTTTTTTCCAACAAAAGTAATCAAAGAAAGTGAAGGAAAAAGACATTTTATGTTTTAAAAAAATAAATATTAGAGCATAAAATTCAAAAGCTTGTATCTTTTGATCGGTAACTTGGATTTGAGTGCCATTTTTTAAAAGTATTTATTTTTTTGTGTTTGTTCCACTGGAATTGTTTATTTTGAAAAATAAACTAAAAATTTAAATGTCATGTTTGTAGCACGCACTCAATTATAAAGTGCCAACATTTATCTCTCTTGTTTGTTGAGATATTTTAGATTTGTATTTTTGACACTTTTTGGCATGTTGATAGTCTCTCTTGTGGGGGAGCTATTATGGTGAATCCAAGTGTTAGTTTGTCAATGTTTGAGTAGTTGTTTTGACAACTCATATAAATTTTTAGCATTACTCTACCCATTCATTATTATGGGATGGTTTCATGTCCTTACCTTGTTACGTTTGATACTGTTTCTTTGGGTTTCATGCACTTTCCTTATTACCTTGGATTTTCTTGGATCGTGACACTCTTATTTATTTAGATCTCACATCCTTTCCTTATTTCCTTGGTTATTATTCTTGGATCGTGACAAACCTATTTGTAGCAGTTGATATTGCTTCTTCAGATTTTGTGTCCTTCTCTTGTTACCTTGGTTTTTCTTGGATCGTGGCACTCCAATTTCTTTGGATCTCATGTCCTTGCCTTGTTGCCTTGGTTATTATTTTTGGATCGTGGCACACATATTTGTAGTAGTTGATCAATTATTTTTGGTTTTTTTTTCACTTTCAACATCACTCCATTAATAATCTCCTTACATGGAGCTATTTTGGTGAATCCTAGTGTCAATTATTTTTGAGTTTTTTTGATCGAGTAGTGGATTCAAACCACAATGCACACCAAACTTCTTCAAGATTGTATGAGTTTTTGGGGTCAATATTCTTGGGATATCTTGCAGTGGGATTTTCTCTCTCTACTTTGTTATTATTGGTTTTGGGTACCTTGCGGTGTCCCTTTTTCCTAGTTATTGTACGTGGGTACCTCATCAAGCCTTGTTGCGGGACCCACCTTATTTTACGCTCACCTAAGCTATGCTTACGGGGGGTATTAGTGTAGGTTATTATTTATCCTTTTATTTGTTTATTAGGATAATTCTTTGTGCTATCCCTACACTTGTTGGGTTAGATTTCTTAGGTGTACTAGTTATGTGGAGTTAGCTTACTAGTTGTGTGGAGTTAGCTTACCAGTAGTGTGGAGTTAGCTTCCTAGTCTCATGGAATTAACTACCAATATCAGTTAGTGGGAGTTCTTCACCACTGATCTAGGTAGTAGTTGTACTTCCCTCCTCTTATATGTACATCCTTCTTATTGAGCAATGTATTGTAATTCAATTCTAATATATTGAGAATAATGGATTATGATGGATTTTCATATATGATATTTTAGCTCTTCTGTTTTACAAATCTAATGTGGTGTGCTATTATCATCTGAGATATTTGCAACATGGAACAATATTCTTATTGTTCCTTTCAAATTTCATTACAAGAAAAATTAATAATCCAAAACAATCATGGAAATCTCGACATGGAGAAACATGAACCTCAAATCTCAAATCAATCCCCAAAACCAAGAAACATAATTGAAAGTGGTTAAGGGAAAGGAAAAAGAGGCAATCTGACCTCAATTATTCTTGAAAAGATATCACCCACCATATATATATATATATATATATATATATATATATATATATATATATATATATATATATATATATATATATATAGGCTAGGGATTTTTCAAGATAAATCTAGCCCTTTGCTTGGTTTTTACTCCTCCAAAATGTCACCTCTTTCCCAAATCCGAGTTTTGGGAGAGAGATGGCATTTAGGAGGGGTAGTTGGGATTACCTAATCCATTAACCAAAATAATCAATCAACAAACCAATCCCACAAGATGGGAAGGGGTTAGCACTAAAAAAATCAATCAAACAATAAGAGAAGAGGGTTTAAGTTAATAAACTAGAAGATATACCAAAGTGGGGTGCACAACCATAAAATAAAATAAATAAGATAATGCATCTCAAAATGGAGTAAAATTTATACATTTCAACCAATGTCCACATAAAGTGGAAAAAATACAAAAATAAACAAGGGGAGGAAATTTGGCCCATCATGGCCTATTGTGCTAGTTAGAGCTGTCCTTCCGAGTCTCACATTATCACATGGTAATACTTGTCACCTACACACTCGAGAAAAACATCATACATGTCCAATACAAGAAAACAAATGATATGATATCATACATGCACTATGATGATAATCCAATCAAATTTAAAAGCTATCTAAACAAGTTAATCATAGTATAAAAATCCATCTAGTGTAATAAGAAAAGGGTTACAACAATGTATTCAAAATGTATCTATAAGAAGACCACATGCTCACTATCCAAAATATCTATGACACCATATCGATACCCACAAAAATGATCAAATATACATTGACATGACATGCCCCAAAAATAATATGTCAAAACGAGTTAGCATCCTAATGCTAATATAATTCACATAATATAACAAATCAACAATAATAATGATAGTAACACAATATCAAATATCTCCATCAAAATAATACAATGGGTATAATGATTCAACATAGTCCAAAATGGAATGAAAATAGGTGAGCACTATAGATGTTTGATCAATTCAAATATTTAGATAATCCCTTTGAGTGTGGAGCAATGACTTGGATATGGAAAAAATTGGGTTTAACAATATTTTGCATAAAAATATTACTGATTTTTTTTTCACTTGTTGATTTAAATCAAAAAATAATTTTGAGTTTAGTTGAAGGTGAGAGATTTTTCAGTGCCTTAACTTTTGATAATTCAAAATTATGAAACAATATTGACAAAAAATTGGAAAACTATTTGAGAATTTACACATCATGGTACAAAGTGAATAAATTTTCATATGGCAAGGCTTTTGAAAAATGGAATTCAATTAATGAAAGGATAGGGGCTTATAACAATGCCATCAAAAAAATAGATGACCTTGTTAGAAATAGGGATGGATCTATTACACTAGTTGAATGTTTAAAAAAATCATAGAAATGGTCAAGTAAATGATATAGATGTTCTAACATCAAAAAAATTAAAGCTTTCATTTGTTGATATATGATATAGATGTTCGGATAATTAGTACATTGTTCAACTAATATCTTACTATCAATTTATATTTATTCAAAAATACATTAGAATTATTGTTTAAAACTTGAATCAATTTGTAGAGTCCTCTGAATGAAAACTTGAAGGAGGTGGAACACCAAATGAATGAAAACTTATATCATGTGGATATTTTGATATTGTTGTATTTTGATCCAGATTTTTACATTGAGTGAGAGAGGGAATGAAATTATCTATGTGAATTAGTAGAAAATTACTACTTATTCATATTTTAAAAAAAACTTCCTCAAATGATAAAACCTTGCATATTAGAGTTACACAATGAATGTTGGATTCCTTTGATTTTGAGTGCTAACTCTACTTATTTGCAAATGTTGTAAGGTTTGTTTTATTCGTACTTCCTTTAAACAATTCTCTTCTTTTAAAACCTATAATAAATCCTCCTATGTGTCTCATAACTATAAGATTATCTTATCCATGTCACCTACTAGTCTGAATGCTTATATTTCAAGTATTTCTTCGTAATAGATTTCATAAGTGTAACTCACAATTATGGTAAATCATAAACTTGAAGTTACTACATTGATTCTATCATTCAAATATCCATGCAATATGTGTTTCTAACCATATAATATAGTCATAATTAAGTAATAATCCCATAATCCCACCAATTTAGTTCAAAATAGAGATACATTTATTAAAAGACACTTATGTTTTTCATACACCTACAAAGCATAAACATATTGGTTTATCTTGTGAACCATTAGCTTGAAATCAAAGATAACACTGTTATCCATTCGTTTTTATTGATATTGAGACACCTCTTGTATCTAAAAATGAAAAGTACAATTGTCAAAAAATGCAACAATTTAAAAAAATACTCTTAATTGAATTATAAATTTATCTATGTTTGGTGGTTGATATCCTTTCTCACATCTTGAAAGCATGTTCTACTCTTCATTTATTGGAATTGAAATTTTTGTAACTCATAATGACTTACATGTATCTCTATTTCTAATTCATAACTAAGATTGGAGTTTTCCTTTATTTTATTATGCAAACTCACGGACAAGGTTATTAATGGTTTGACAAAACCAAAAAATTTAACCTTATCTAACTTCTCAGAAATTGGTTCTTATCTTGCATCATTTTTTCCTTTAGATTCATATGGAAATAATAATTTGAAATGAATTTCGCTATTTTTTCAAAAGGCATTGGTAAACCAAGCTTTGTGAGCTCTTCTATCTTTCCATGTAGCCCCCATAACATTGTTTGACACTTATTCAACAATTTTTGTGCTTCACCTAGCATCACACACTTCCAAATGATAGATGAAATATTTATTAATATTGAGACACCACCTATATTGAGTAAAATGAAAAGTACAATTGTCAAAAAAAAAAAAAAAAAAAAATTTGTTAATTGAATTATACAATTTTCTATGCTCAATGGTTGACAATCTTGTATGTCTTCTATAACATGTTTTACTCTTCATCTATTAGAATTACATATTTTTGTAATTCAGTGATTTACATGTAGCTTTATTTACAATTAATAAATGAGAGTAGATATTTCCTTTATTGTATTATGCAAACTCATTGAAAAGGTTATCAATGGTTTGATGAAACAAAAAATGTTGGCATTTTATTGCTTCTCATGAAATTGGTTCTTATCTTGTATCATTTTTTCCTTCATATTCCTATGGAAAGCATCCTTTGAAATGAATTTCTCTATTTTTTCACAAGGCATTGGGAAACCAAGCCTTGTGATCTCTTATACCTTTCCAGGAAACTCCCATAACATTGTTTAACACTTATTCAATTATTCTTCTGATTCACTTAGTATCACACATTTCCAAATGATAGATGATGTCTTTATTGAAGCATCACTCTAGTTGTGAATTTCTTTATATGCCAATTCAGTTCACTAATTTTGTGGATAGTTTCTAAAAATTCCTTGTTGTATCCTCTCTTGAATCAGTCACATTTCTAATTTAAGTTCTGTATTTATGAATCTTGACACGGTGGGCATATAAAACATCCATGAATTCAAATACATTAATAAAATAATTAGTTTTCTAGTTTGATTCCCCCTAGACATTATCCTTTATATGAATCACTATTTATTTATAAAATTCATATAGTTTGGTTTTGGAAGATAGTAGATCCTTTTCCACTTTTTACAACTCCTTTTTAATCTTTCATTGTTTTATTTCTCTTTCTTTTGAAATATTTCATTGCATTTTTTTGTTCCTCTAGTTTATGTTCCCAATTGTTTTCTTTCTCCTCCTTAACATTATTTTGCACTTAACCCAACCTCTGTTGTAAACTATTACACTTGTTTGTGGTTTCCTCTAACTTTTCTTCACTTAGTTTATATCCACCACTACTTGTTCATTCACAATGATCGTAGATATAGAGACACATATTCTTATCCTATTTTTCAAGTCATTGGTCTTGTTAATTGTCACTTTCCTTCTTTCTTTCTCATTTTCCAAGTTTGTCTCCAACTTTTGTATTTTATTATTCAATGTATATAGTTCTATCTATGTCTTTAGAAATGATGTGTAAACCACATCATTGTTCCATTTTAATGCATTTATTCTGTCACAATTTTTCATTATGTTAATATACAATGAAAGTTTGTTTAATTCATAGTTAGTGCAAACCATGTGATCTTATGGTTTTTTAACTTTGGGAACAACATATATATACTTCATGGTATATGTGTTTGGGTTATATGTAGGCAATACCTTGGTTGTTGGATGATATAAATTTGTAAGCTATGGTTATAGCAATTTTTTTTTCTCTTTCTAATTTACGGAAAACTCAACTTCATAATCAAAACCTAAGGTTACTAGAGAAATAGTTACTTGAATGGAGAAAGATAAATCGAGTTTTAGGGGAATTTTTTTCATGCTCGGGATGAGTCATTTTTGTAGTTGTCCCACTCACACCACCAGTAGGAGGGTTGACACTTCCTATTGCAAATAAATCATTTGAGGTGAAGATACCAAACACAAAGATAACTTCTATCTATCATTATATTTTTTCTTTTATCAGGGCCTTATTGCGATGTAGTAACCATCTTTACTGACCTCTTTTGAATACTTTGTTATTGTGGAAATTCCTGACCACCACTACCACTACCTCGACCACTGTCACTAGTAGCCTTAAATTCATTTCCATATCATCTACCACTTGAACCTTTAACCTATAACTTATTTTAAGGATTTGAAGCAAAAATAAATTGAATTAGACTACCACTAATTTTATGAAATGGGATTTTCTTCCCAAATCTAATGTATAGTGTATATGTAGATTGTCTAGGTTATACTTATTGATCCTTCCAAATGCCTTATGTTATTGGATCTGAACCACCACCATCATAACCCATATTTGGAATATAATTGCTTCGTACTACATGCTTGTTTTATGATTTACTCAGACTAGGTTTGTATGAGTAATCTCCACCTAGAGGTGCAATCAATAGTTATTCCTCATTTCATCACCATATTCATCACACCTTTCCTTGATGGTATGATCTCCATCCCATAATTTGCAATGATCTACATCTTCATCAATATCCTCTAAAAATGAATTATAGTTTTGTTTTACTAACTAATTCACGATTAACTAAATTTCTAAAGCAATAAGTGCATATTCCCACATCAATATAATCCACCATTACAAAAATAAATTTTTCTCATTACTGAAATAAATAAAAAGTTGATTTATATTTTAATCACATCAAATAATCCATCTCAACAAATACAAAAATCTCAACAAAAAAGCACTAATTATTTCATCCATGATTATAATTATTGTAACAAGTATAACAAAATTATCTATTGTTGATAAAAATCAATGATATCATTTCCAAATAAATGAATATGCACTTTTCATTAAATAAAAACTCCAATCACCAATCATCAAAATCATAAAGATAATTGTTGAGGAAACAAATCTAACCAATAGCTCATAATTACAAGAATTACAAATAAAGTGTATAATAAATATTTAACTATAATAATACTTAGAACATGTACGTACATTTGTACAATGTGCAATTGCAAGGAAAATAATCATTGAGGTGTTTTATCTCGACCACAAACCAAGGTGTCCCTTCACTTACCTATAAAGGTGGTTGTCATACACTTCAACGGAGGGGCATCTATAAGAATCCAATTCCTAACAGATAAGTTATTTATAACTATGTGCACTAAATGTAAAATATTATCTACATACAAGTACTTTGATAGAACTAAATTACCCACCACTATCTATTAAAATATTTGATAATGCATGTAGACATAGAGATTATTATAGAAGGACATTGAGTATAATAATATCACTAATTTGGCCAAAACATTCAAAAACCACACAATAGGGTCAATTTCAATTTAACATATCCTAAAATTGGGTCATGTCTATAAACAAGGCTATCTCAAGTACCAAACAATAACACACATAAAGGTTGTGGGTGGGAGGATGGTTTCATGAAGGTCTAAATATCTTTCATGACACTAACCTTGTGCTCCTAGTCTCATACAAAATACAACACATTACTTCCTTATACACAATGGTACACCTATGCATGTATACAAATACAAATACATATTTTCTTTCTTTCATATGATGTCCTGGAACATAGAGACCATTTTTCCATTCCAACTCAAAATTTAATCATAAATCTAATTCACAGAATAAATCATCAAGTACATATAAACTAAAACAACCAAGCATATGTTTATAAAAATAATCATTGATAGCAATATAAATATATCCATATAGTTTCATATTATAAAGTTGAGTAGATCAAAAATCACTAAATAGTTCCAAGTGAGACATTTCAGCTTGGAAACATATTGTAATGCAAATTCAAACTTATAGGTTCAATGATGCACAAATTTTATTTTAAATAAAACATACATCATGTCTATAAGGTGGAACAAACCTTCAACAAGAAGATCAAAAACCTTGTTTAATATGTGTGGCTTTAAGTGATCAACCTGCCATAAAAAAACTTTACATTTCATGTCAATCAAGTTCCACACCCTACATATCAAGTCTGACTTCTTAATAATTGTAGATGCCACAAGTATCGTGATAAGCTTACAAACCAAGGTTTAGGAAAATGGGATATCTTGAAACTCCAAAATTTATTAAGAACCAATAGCTAATAAATTAAGTTTGAATCAAAACCCAACATATTTAGCACCTTTTACTAATCAACCCTCTATAATGAGAAAAAAAAATCAAGTATGATGAATATCTTCTTGTGGTAACACATTTCTTAACCTATATCATAGTATAACATAGATCAATTTCCATGAAATTATCGTTCAAATAAAGAGTGCTACCTATATGTCCTAACACCATTATATGAAGAGTTAAGATTATAATAGAATATAGTGTGTTCAAGAATGAAGTATCACTACAACATAAAGTGTTTATAGCACCAGTTTTCAAGTCAATTTTGTATCGAAAATCAACATTTTTAGGCTTTTTTGAATGTGTTTCTACCAAGAATATAATTTGTGTCAAAAATGTGGTGCAAATATGATGCAATTTTGGCACGACTAGATAGTTTTAAATGCATCAATTTTGTGCCACATTTGCAACTTTTTGCATTTGATTTACGCCACAAATTGTGGCACAAATATATCACAAAATTCGATCGACAATTTTTTATAAAAATAAATTAATTTACTAATTAGTAAATTGTATTACTTTTTATGTGAATTTATTATTTAAAATTGAATAATTATTTTATTATTTATTATATTTTCTCAATATATATAATTATAATTATAATTATATATATTAAATTACATTATTGTATAATATATTGATGATTTCTAATATAAAATGAAATGAGTTTATTAAAGACTTATAAAATTATTTTCATATTGATTTGTATATGAAAAGTACAATAAACACATGTTACACATAATTAGAAAATACATTTTTATATTGTAATGTTGTTATACAATAATGTATAATATATTACATTTAGAAATTACAAACAAATTAATATGTGCCTAGGCACCGATCCTCCTCATCTCCATCCTTTTCCTTGTCTTCATTCTCTTCCTCTTCGTCTATGTGATCCTCTTCATCGTCCTTATTTGGCCTATTTTCTCTCCTTCCTCCTCCAACTCCCATAATCCATTGTACATTACCCTACAAATATATGATGATAAAAATTTACAATTATTTTAATTTAAAATTTATGTAACTCACAACTAATTAAACATCACAAATCTATTCTCACTGGCCCAATTGATGAATTCAATTGACTCCCAACCCATTGATTGTAATGTTTTTTGCACTCTCTTTGTTGTGAGTTTATTATAACATGTTTCTGTAAAAGCGTGAATGCAAATTTATGAGTATTTATAATTTATGTAAGACAATTTATAAAATGAAATGAATTTGTAGAATAACTCATATTAAACTCACAAATTTGATCACCGACCGTGATAAGTTATGTTTTTCAATTTAATGGTTCATCTATCATCCTTTTCTTACATGTGCTTCATAACTTAATAGCTTATTACATTTCTTCCATGCAATATTTTAATATTCATTAAATATTTAATTAAAAAATTAAATTTCAAATATCATAAAGTCAATTAACTAATTTGCGAGTCTTATTAATCTCCTCTTAGAGTCATTTTTCAAAGAGGCCATTTCAAACTTGTTTGAAGTACATTGGATAGTCTAAGAAGTCTCCTCTCCATGTTAATGTTTTCTTCATATTTTATTTGCATATTATAGATACAAATAAATTAATAAAAGAGTACAATTTTTTTGGATGTGTTATTTTCACAATAAAATTACCTTGATATGCCTCTTAATTCTCTTAAACCCTTGTGTTTAATTTTTTTATTAATCTTGTTTTACTATGTTCACTCCCAAAATCATGTCGAGTTAATTCAATTAGCCTCTTGCAATTTTCTTATGGGATTTTATTTCACTCTCTATGATAATATAATTCAAATATGTTGCACACTCGATCAACAATCCCAAAAATTAAAAAGGTTAAAAATATCATATTTTTTCGATATTAATAAAATAAAAAATGAATAAGTTTGACATTAACAAAAACTAGTAAAAAGATAAGTTGAGAAATAATTAATTAAGACACTCAAAATAAAAAACATATTAAAATACATACTTTCCATGAACATGCTTTAGTATGTTGTCATCGTTATTTACATTCAAATTCATTCACGATACCTATTGCGCAGTTAAGGTGAAAGGGTTTCTCATCATCTAATGTTGGTGGGGTTGGCACGTCCTCCTCTTCATCATACCCCCTTGGTGAATTGGGGAGTATGTCATTGACGCTTAAATGGGGGATATTTTGTCATCTACATTTTCTTGTTTTAGTTGGGGTAAGATGAGATGGTCCTACACCAGAAGAGGATCTGTAGTAAAATTATAAGTCATCATTATTGAATTAAATAAAATCAATTTGATAGCAAAAAAATAATTATACCTATGAACTGGTGCATTCCTCACTGTAACCAAATGGTTTGTACTCTATCATGTTCATCCTCATCCAAGTCTATAAATGAAGTAGACCTGTCATAATGAAGTGTTATTTTTAAATGATGCTAAATAATTAAAAAATGTTGTAAATTTAATTAATTAAATAAAATAAACTTGTATTTTAAAATCTATAAAATCATACCTTTGTGGTTGGTCCCTGGATGTCGAGGGATGACCATTGCTATGGAGACGTTCCCTAAAATACCAGTATACCTATCATTATAAATTTGTATGATTGAAATATGTAAATATGAAAAAAACTTTAATTATAACATAAAATGTAAGCCAATTCCTCTATGGTGGGTGCATGGAGGTTAATGGACATGCAGATGTGGAAGGCCATTGTGTTAGGTCATCCAACTCCTCCTCTATGTCATGTCATGTTGAAGCATTAATGCTAGATACTCCACACATAAATGTGTCAATCAAATGACCCATAATTCCATATTTTATTTAATATCATTAAAACATACAAAAATTCAACATAAGAACAATGAGTTTGAAATTATACAACACTTCTAATATAATTATAAGGTTCCAGAATGTTTAAAATTATACAACACTTTTAATACATGTTACATTTTTTCTTACAATATGTACTAATTTTTTTCTTAAATAAGGATTTGTTAGTGTTAGGTCAGTTGGTAAATGGGCATAATCTTAAAACGCCGTCTACCTTTATCTCTTATCTCCTCTCTCCCTCTACATATATCCCTCTCTCAACCTTTCTCCCTCCCTATACCTCCATCCACCTCTAACTCAACCTCTCCCTCTCATTCCATCTACCTCTCTCTCATATCCCTCTCTCAACCTATCCCTCTCCCCCTCTACCTCTCTCTCATCTCCCTCTCTCTCCCTTTTCCCCTCCCTCTCTCTTTCCCCTTTCTCCCACTTCTCATTTCACTCACTTCCTCTCTCCCTTTCACTCCCTTTATCTCCCTCTCTCCTTTCTCTCTCCACCCCTCTACCTTTCTCCCTCTCTCTACATCTCTCCCTCTACCAATCTCCCATCTCTCTTCTCCCTCTCCCCCTCACTTTCTATTTTCCTCTCCCTCTCTCCCTCTTTCTACCTTTCTCCATCCCTCTTCATTTCCCCTCTCCCCTTCCAATTTCATTCCCCCTCCCCCTCCCTCCCTCCCTCCCTCACCCTCTCCCTCTACCTCTCTGAAAACCTCTCACTCTCTCCCATCTCTCTCTCTCTCAACCTCTCCCTAGTCCCCTCTACCTCTACCTCTCTCCCATATCCCTCTTTATAAATTTCTTCCTCCCTCTCTCTTTCCCCTTTCTCCCCTCCCTCTCTCCCTCTCTCTACCTTTCTACCTCCCTCTCTCTTTCCATTTTCCCTCTTCCTCTTTCACTCACTCTCTCTCCCATCTCTTTCACTCACTCCCTCTTTCCCTTCCCCTCTCTCTCTCTCTCTCTCCTTTCTCTTTGATTAACTAAAAGCGTGGTAAAATGGTAGTTAATCTAATTAGAAACAATAGTAAATAACATTAAATAAAAGCAGTAACTAAATATAGAAAGTGACCCAAGTAACTAAGAAAGTAGATATGAAAAACCCTAAAGTGCAAAGAGAGTTGGAAAGGACTCGGATAATTCGATAAGCTTGTTGTACGGTGTCACACATATGGCTAGAGAAATAGGAGGAGGAAACAAATGTGTCAAAGTTAAAAAAATTGCAGATCACGGGAAATTTGAGTGGATTGGGATGCTTGGATAGGTACAGGGGTTCCTATAGGTGCCCTAGTCTATAATATGGGAACACTAGTCTATGAAAAAGATATGTAACCTTCCTCTGAGGTGTCACTTGATGGTTTCTTTCCTTTGCTCCCCGATGCACTATTTTCGCTGGAATTTGTAGTATTTCGCTGGAAATCTAAAATGACGATGAGAATTACAAAACCCCAAAACAAACATCAAACCCTAATAAAAGAAAGATGCATATGAAGGGGTCAGACTGTCCTCAACTACCATAATGGTGGACTTACTAACTGAGTGCTACACTACATCTCAAATGATATAGTTTTATGTGCTTGTGTGTGTAATCATGCCCTAGGATGCTCTTGTGTCAGTCACACTTTGTGAAAGTAGCGAGCAATAACTATGTGTAGAAAATGTAATAAAATGGTGGATGGAATAGAATAAACTTCCCTCCTATGTAGTGTGATGCAAATGAACCAACCTTGTGCCTTGTGATGGAGCTAGATGGATGCAACCTTAGGAGATGATAGTAGTGTTTAGTTCTTGGTCCCTCATTATGTTCACATAACTTTATATTTATAAGGTTATCTTGTTCTAATTTCCTAATTAACCTCAAAAAGGCCAACCAAAATAAATATGAAATGTTCAAACCACTATAAAGTGCCCAAAAAGTGGTGAGAAAGTGGGAAAAGGATCACGGCACCCCGACTTGGACCAGGGATCTTGTCGTCACCCCAATACTAGCTCGGGTGCCCTAGTTAGAGACAAAATGATGCCAAATGGATGAAATGACTGGGTGAGTAGATGTAGGAGGTTGGAAATGACGACAACTAGCAAAGTCAAATGGCCAAAGGACAGGGGTTAATTAGTACTTTCTTCACTCAAAAACCATATGAATAGTAGTATGAGACCGGGATTAAATAATGTCTAAAGTGCATGATTTAGTGTCTACATTTTCCCCACTTTATGTTGGTGAGAAGAATGCGCGATAACATAAAGTAGATAGAGATGCATACCTGATATCCATGAAGATTGTAGTAGAAAATGTACCAAAGGACTAGACAAAGCATGGAATGACAAAAAGATGATGGAGTGTGGAAAATAAAGATGTAAAAGCACAAAAAAGTGATGAGAATGAACCTAGGGCAGAAGCACGTGTGTATTTGTTGATGTGTGTGATGTACCTTCATGGTTAGTATGTTCTGTGCTGCCGTAAAATGTCATTGTTATTCCCCCCATTGTTGTAGTTGTCTTTGATTGCTTGTTTCTCATATGGACGTAATCGCAAGGAGAAAACGATCAAGTAGTCAAATACACATGTATATGTAAAAATCCATATAAAAGATGCATGTATATGTATGTGCAAACATATAAATTTCAAGTGCGTAAATGAAAAATGGAACATGAGCACTTGATCCATGTCGAGAGAAAAGTGTAGAAAGAGGATATCATATCCTGGGTTTTTTGGGAGATCCGACACCATAGGACAAAGAAGTGTAGGGATAAATTTGCATTATTCTCCAATATGTAAATGCTTCCCTAAAGTTGTATGAAGAGATCTTTGTACTACCTAGTTTTTTGGGCGATTTGATGCCATTGGCTGAAGTAGTGTAGAGAGGAAGTCCATTGTATCCTATAAACTGTAACTGCTCCCCATAATTCTAAGGACAACTATGTCCTATAAAATCCATTATGTACGGGGTTTGTAGACGCTTCCTGAACCCACTCACTCTAAAACGCACAATGTCAAGGACATAAAACTGAATTGAACTAAATCGGTGTAGAAGTGTTGTGTAGTATGTAAAATCCTAAATGATGCCGCCCTCTTTGGAGGTGCATGCAACGTCACTAATAGGAGAATGCATCCCCAAAAGAAGACAAACCTGCATAAATTGTGCCCTATAGGGGAAGGGAATGCATTTGGTATAAAAAGGTAGACACAAATAAGTGGCTAGAAACAAATTTTAGTACGAATGAACATGCATGTAAAAGACAAATGTATGCTACGTAAACAATGTGTAAGCTAGAATACAAGAAAGAAATATAACGCCAAATCGGCTAGCTAGCAACATGGGACATCACTCACAATGTTGCAAGACACTCAAGGCCAAAATGGCCGCATACAAAAAAACAAGTGTGCACACCAAACAAAGGACAAGGCCCACATACAATAGCAAACAAAACAAGCAAGTACAAACAACAGATAACCATGGAAGAAAATAATCCTATAAACAAATGCTACACATGAAACACCCGTTAGCATGTTAGAAAGATAACCCATATGCCAAAAGTGTGTATAAGCAAGTGATGTAAAGTGTTAAGTATAGAATGAAACAATAACACATGTAATAGACGATTGTGGATGCCCCCAACAAATCTTGTAGGAGAGGTGAGAGGCGAGCATTTATGCCACATGTAGGAGACTTTTATATGCGATCATAACTAGAAAAATGCTTGAACACACATGTGTGTATGGTAAAGATAATGACATATATGAAATCTATCTAGCATGTGTATTAAGCAAACATGAACAAGTAAAGGTAAGAAAGAGTACAAGCAACCAAGATATGAAACATGTTGTAGATGGATGGATTGGAATGTAAGATGAATGATAGGATCCACATGCCCCCCAAGTGAATGGAGTTGTATGCAATGAGGTTCATTTGGTTTCCCCCTTAAAAACTCAAGAATGAACCGTAAATGAGAGTGAGTCATCAGAAAATGTTCAAATCGTGTGTATTGTGGCTAACACACTGTGATGAGTGTATGTGTGTGTTGATAAGATACAACCTAGAGATGATGTGTGCGTGACCCTTATATCCTAAGTGTATATCACGATAAGATGATAAAAAAATGATGATGTAGGCTAAAGTGTATAACACGATGAGACAATTAGAGGGAGTGGTGATGTAGTCTAAAGTGTGTTAGGTTGTAGATCTTGTTTTCATGTGTGAATGTGTTGAAGACTGTACACTAAGAGTATTATACACTTTCCATAATTGTTTCATTAGGGTTTGGGGCCGGGCCGAGCCATGAGCGGGGTTCGGGGGCACGGCCGCCAAAAAAATTTTGGCCTCGAAATAAAACATGCCCGATATATTGGGAAATGTGATTTTTATCATATGGGTGGGATTTTTGACCCATAGGTTTATGGGACGGTTTTGGCCCATGGTTTTGATACCCATGGTTTTGTAAAACTGTTTAAGAAGTTATCTACTTATGTAGTTTGTACATATGGTAGTAGGATGTAAAATTGTAGATGTGTATGAATTCGGGTGTGAATTCTGTAGAGTTTGTTGAGCATAGCTCCAAACAAATCTAGGTATTGTATTGAGAGAGCAGTGGCTTGTAATAAAATCTAAGCAAGTGATTCTTGGTGGATGTAGCCCAAATTGGGTGAACCACGTTAAATATTGTCTCTTTGTGTTGTGTTATTTTTATTTTGCACTTTTATTTGAGATCTGTAATATTTTATGCATATTAGTTTCTACTATTGCGATTTTGTGAGGGATTATTCCACATATTTTATCGCTTATTTCCTAACAAAGCGTGTACCACAATAAGATGAAGGAATAGGTGATCATTAACCTATAACATATGTCACTAGCCTAGTAACGTCACATGATATAAGGTCAAGTGATGAATATGCATGTATGATAAGGTCCATTTGATTAATAAACCTCGACAGTCGAGTATGGACCGAGGAACTAAAGTGCGGCATAGAGTAGTGAGTGCAGTGCGTAGAAGAAAATGTAGTATGTATGATGAGTGGATGACCATATGATGTGTAAAACATGTAGTGTATGATGTATAAGATGCAATACAAGGTGTGTAGATA
Source organism: Taxus wallichiana var. yunnanensis (assembly GCA_018340775.1). Taxonomy (NCBI): domain Eukaryota; kingdom Viridiplantae; phylum Streptophyta; class Pinopsida; order Cupressales; family Taxaceae; genus Taxus; species Taxus wallichiana. The sequence goes on along the minus strand of CM031235.1, from coordinate 691,169,946 downwards.
GACTAGTAATGTGAGGATGTGCGTTATGTAATATGCAAGATGAGGAGTATGGAATGCTAGACTTGTAGACAATAGGAGTGTGACACATATGACGAAGACTAGTATGGTGTATGATGTAGGAATGCGCAATGCAAGATGTGTATGTAGACTAAAAGTGTAAGGTGTGTGGTATGCAAGATGAGAAGCATATAATGTAGACCCTAAGAGTGTGATACATGTATAATGATGACTAGTATGATGTATGATGTGTAGATGCACAAATGATGTAGACTAAATGTAGAGTGTATGATGTAAGATGTAAGACATATGATGCGAGACATGTGAATAAACGTAGTGTGTAATACCTATTGTGCAGTGTGTGGGGTTCATGTGTGGTAAGCTCTCGTTTTCAAGTGGGGCCGAAGCACAAGAGTGTGTCATTGGGAGATAACGATGTTAAAACAAGTGATGAGTATGACTATGAGAAGATATTGATGTATGACTATGCAAGTATGAGAGATGTATTGACGCTAATATGAGGAGGGGGATGTGTTAGATGTTATGCCCCCAAGTATGTGGTTATGCGTGCATTGTCCTATAAATGATGTTGAACAACAAATAGAGAAGTGATGTATGAAGGTGGTGAAGTGTCATAATTTTTGTAAGATTGATTCAATGATGGGATGAATAATGAGAGATTGTATGGTATGTGTGACGAGGGATAGATGATTGTATATGTATGTATGTATGAGTGATCATGTAATAGATAGATATGTTAATGTAAGATGAAACTAGGTTATTTATTGTAATAGACCCCTCAACAGTCATATAAGAACCATAAGAATATGAGTGTGTCATCAAGAGGGTAGGGTGACAAGATTCACCTACCAAAGACCAAGTTTATGTGAAGCGGTGGAAGCATGGTGGGAAAAAGTACAGTAGGACCATGCGGTGGTGGAATTTGCGATGTGTCTTGACCAACAGTAGGAGTAGTTTCTTTAACAAAAACAATTTTCTGCTGAAGTGGTGTAGGATGGGGAGGTATCTTGAATGGTGGTGGATTTTTTGGTGTGGATGACGTTGTCGAAGGTTTGATAGGAGGCCAAGTAGCAATGAGTTTTAAAGGAGGTTACTTATATTGATGTGGTAATGTTGCAGATAGCTTGAGTGGAAGAGAAGTGGAACCATCCTTGAGAGGAGGTGGAGTGGATTGAATAGGCAGAGCTTGATTAACCAAAGAAGGTACCTTAGAAGTGATAATCTTATGCTCATTAGATGTAGAAGGAGGATATTTAGGAGCCCATTGAGATGCAACATTGGTAGATGAGAATGCAACAAAATGTTGTGAAATGAATGAGATAAAGCTTTGGCGCTCAAGATATTTGATTCTTCTCTTTAAAGAATGGAATTCATTGTCATTATGCCCATTGATTCGATAATAATCGCAATATGGAAAACCTTGATATTTAGCTAGTTGATAAGAAGGATAGCAATGAGTAGGCGATAAAGTGATCAATTGATGACTAAGGATCTCAGTAAGAAGGTCATGTTATTTAGTATTGTGATAAAAAATGAAAGGTTCTGGTAATGGTATAACTTGAGGCTCACTAATATGAGTACATGTAGCAGACATATAATGAGAATGAGGTGTAGAAGGAGAACAAACATGCGTTTGATAAGCATCGTTAAACTGTTGAATTTCATATTTGAGAGATGTGATCATGGATTCCATAGCCATAAACTTGTCTTGAAACAAAGAATGTAAAGCTTGAATTGAGTCCAATAGGGGTTTATTAGATGGAGGAGCACGAGGACTAAGGTCATCAGATAGATGGTGGAAGATAGGAATTATTTCATTTGGTGGCGTATCTTTAGGATGACATATAGAGTCTAGTTCTCTTTGTAGAATGGCTTGATAGTCGGGATACATTTTAAGCAAATCAGACAAAGGAACTTGAGGAGCTTTACGACCCATGATAGAAGAAATATGAGGATATGAAGCACGAAAGACGTGGGGTTCACCAAAATGATTAACTAAAAATGTGGTAAAATGGTAGTTAATATAACTAGAACAACAATAAATAAAAGTAGTAACTAAATATATAAAGTGACCCAAGCAACTAAGAAAGTAGATATGCAAAACCCTAAAGTGCAAAGAGAGTTGGAAAGGACTCAGCTGATTCGACGAGCTTTTTGGACCGTGTCGTAGATATGGTTGGAGAAACAAGAGGAGGAAAGCATCGTGTCAAAGTCCGAGAAAAGTGTAGATATGAGAAATTTGAGTAGGATCGAGGCGTCCGGATAGGTACAAGAGCACCTATGGGCACCCTAATCTGCAATATGGGTGCTCTGGTCTATGAAAAATATTTGTAACCTTCCTCCGAGGTTTCACTTGATGGTTTCTACCTTCATTCCCCTGTTGCATTAGTTTATTTGGATTGTGCAATATATTGTTGGAAATCCAAAATGAAGATGAGACTTGCAAAACCCCAAAACAAACATCAAACCCTATAAAAATAAATATGCATATGAAGGGGTCAAATTTTCCTCAACTGCCACAATGGTGGACTTCTTGAGTGTTGCACTACATCTCAGACTTGATGTAGTTCTATGTGCTTGTGTGTGCAATCATGCCCTAGGATGCTCTTGTTCCAGTCACACTTTGTGAAAGTAGTGAGCAATAACTATGTGTAGAAAATCTAATAAAATGATGGATGGAATAGAATAAACTTCCCTCATACACGGTATGATGTAGATGCACCAAACTTGTGCCTTGTGATGGAGCTATATTGATGCAAATGAAGCCTTTAATGGATACAACCTTAGGTGATGATAATGAGTACTTAGTGCTTGGTCCCTCATTATGGTCACATAACGTTATATTTATATGGTTATCTTGTTATAATTTGGTAATTAAGCCCAAAAAGGCCAACCACAATAAATATGAAATGTTCAAACGGCTAGAAAGTTCCCAAAACGTGGCGAGAAAAGTGGGAAAAGGATCGGGACACCCGGTGGGACCACGACACCTGTCGACGCTCCATTACTAGCTGGGTGCCCGATTAAAGATAAAACAACGCCAAATGGTAGAAATGAATAGTTGAGTAGATGTGGGAGGTCGGAAATGATGACAACAAGAAAATTAAAATGGCCAAAGGACGGGGTTTAATTATTACTTTCTTCAATCAAAAGTGATATGAATAATAGTATGAGATCGGGACTAAATAATGTCTAAAGTGCATGATTTAGTGTCTACACTCTCTCCATCCATGTACCTCTCCCCTTACTCCATCCTTCCACCTCTCTCCATCCCTCTACTTCTCTCCATATCTCTACATCTCTCCCTCTATCCCTCTCCCATATCCTCTCTCCCTCTATTTCTCTTTCTCTATCCCTATCCCTCTCTCTACCTTTCTTCCTCCATCTCTCTTCCCCTATCCTTCATATTTCACTTAATATATCCCTTTCCCTCTCCCCCTCTCCTTTTATGTCCCTCTCTCTCCCTCTCCCTCTCTCTCTATATCTCTCTCTTCCTATCTACCTCTCTCCCATCTCCCTCTCTCTCAACCTATCCCTATCTTCCCCTCTCTATAAATTTCTCTCTGCCTCTATCTTTCCCCTTTCTCACCTCCCTCTTTCACTCACAACCTCTCACCCTTTCACTCACCCCTCTCTATATTTCTCCTTCCCTCTTTCTCTCCCTCTCTCGCGCTCTCTCCCCCTCTACCACTCTCAAATATTTCTCTCTCTTAAACTCTCCCTTTATACCCCTCTACCTCTCTCCCATCTCTGTCTCCATACCTTTATCCCTCCCTCTATTTCCCCTCTCTCCCCTCCCTATTTCACTCACTCCATTTCACTCCCTCACTCTCCCTCTACCTCTCCCTCCTCTCCCTCTCTTCCCCTCTGTCATATCCATCTATCCATCTATCTACCTTTCTCAATCAATCCCTCTACCTTGTATCCCTTCCTCTCGCTCTTTCTCAACCTCCCCCTCTCTTTCTATCTACCTCTCTCCCATCTCCCTCTCTTTCCCTCTACCTTTCTTTCATCTCCTTCTGTCTCCAATTATCCCTCTATTCACATCTACCTCTCTTATCTCCCTCTCTCTACCTTTCTATCTCCCTCTCTATTTTCGATGTCCCCATCCCTCTCTCTTTCCCCTATATCCCCTCCCTCTTTCACTCACTCTCTCTCTCCCTTTCACTCCCTCTCTCCCTTTCACCCCATCTCTCTCCCTCTCCATCTCTCCCTCCCTTTCACTCCCTCTCTCCTTTCTTTTCCATTTGTCCCCCTCTCTCTCAACCTCTCCCTCTCCCCTCTCTTTCTCATTACATATCCCTCTCTCTTATATTTCATGCACTAATCCTGCATTACTACAAGTAAAGATAAAAGCAACAAAGGGAATGGAAATATTCTTAACCATTTTTGTTGCATTTGTTCCAATAGATAGAGTTCCTCTATACCATTCCCATGGATTTCATACCATGTAATAATTGCGTTTAAGTGAATACCTCTCCTTCAAGGAATTGTGAAAAATTTAAAATGGTACCCCTACTTCCAATGCCCTAGGGAACTTCCTAGGTTACCTAAGGTTTGATCTTTCTTTTCATCCCACTCTTCCTTTTCCCTCTCCCTCTTTTTAAATCTCTCCCTATCTTTCCCTCTAACTCTCTCCCATCATTTCTCTTTATCTCTCCCCTCTACCTGTTAGAGTAGGTATTTACCTAATCTCATGTTCACCTAGGTACTTTATTTACCTTTATTGTATTTATCCTCACCCACTTATGTGTGTGGATATTTCTTTTATCTTATTTAGATATTAGGAGATATTATCTAGTTGTTAGGTATAGTTCTTTCCTTAATCTATGGTATTGACTAGATCTTTGATGTCTAGTTCTCTCCTAAATCTATGGTCTTGACTAGTTCTTTGATGACTAGTTATTTCCTTAATTTATGGCTTGATCTACGACCTTGATTGGTTCTTAGATTGTTATTCCTTGCCTATTTAAGCAAGGCCCATTCTCAATAATATATGATATTGCTGCTCATTTTTTTGCAAAGGTTTTATGTAAAGCTATTCCAGTGAATTGCTTTCATCTTATTAATTGTGGTGTTTGATTAGCATATGTGTTCTTGGCTTGGTACAATCTGGTTATCGTTCCTTTCATGGTATCAGAGTAGGAGATTACTGTTGACATCCGTCTGTAAGTTTTATTTTGCAAATAAATTCATTGTATATTCATATATTTGGGATTTGGTTGTATTTTGTTTCGCATGCATTTTTATGCAAAATGGAGGCTTCCATTGGATCCGGAAGGCGGGAAAACCCTAAGATCAATCTGTAAATTGGACCATTTCGAGGCGAGTCATTTTTTCGGGTTTTTGCATTGTTGTAGGGAAGGACACCGGTCTGCCTCGGGATCCACAACGTGAAGGAAAAAGTGAGGGATTATTTTTTTGGGTGCCGTTGGATTTCTCGAGATCGCATAGGGCAATTTTTTGTTGTAGCATTTATTTTGATACTTGCACTATAATTATAAAGTGCCAAATATGGAGGAGTGTTGTAATCAATTGTGGACACAATTTCGGCTGAGCCCGACATCCTAAAATTTTGGGAGTTACATTCTTATCTATCATGGATTCTAAGAATGATATGCTTTTCTCTAAAGTGTGTGGACTTCAAGAGGATATTGTAAAATTTGTGGAAGAGAATAGATCGCTCAAGAAGTGAAATTCTCTTCTACAATCACTCATTCATGATAAGGATACAATAATACACTTCCTTCAGAACAAACTTACTAGCCTACAACATCACCATCATATTGTGGACAACCATATCCATGCTCCATTTGTAGCTATTGCTCCTGACGCACCGACATTGATCTCGCGGTCTTTGAGCACATTCTGCTCTTGATGCTTGTAAACCTATGAGGCTTGTTATCGCACGCTCTTCCACATCTCGTGCCTATTCTACAATACCACATGTTGTGTATCCTACTTTTGCTCGGTGCATGGCCTTTTTAGAAGCATACCACCGCATTCAAATCTCGCATGCTCCATTCTATGGGTCTCACTAACGAAGTTATTAGTAGACATTCACAGAGTATTGTTTCCTCTATTCCACATGTTAAGTGGAATTCTCATCATGACATTGGTTTTTGAGTAGATACTTCATTGGGATCACACATTGATAGAGCTCCTTTTTTGTTCGCTCTACTCTTTCTGAGGATCATGAGAAACACATAAGTTATGCACCTTTACTCAGGCTTGAGAAACCTGAGATTTCAGTTGTCAGACATGATCAACCTGACACACATTCTGATGTTCTTTTGCATGCATCCATTGTGCATTTTGTACCAAGTCAAAAGCATGCATCTTCTTCATCCATCCATGTTAATTTGGGGTGGATATCTGATCACTCATGGCAGCGACATAGGCATTCATTGAGAGGACTCTACAGGCATGGTTCCTCCACCATTCAGCCTCTTGCTCCACTTTCTATACCTTATGCATTGTGATGCTTCTTGTTTTGAGCATTTTTCTTTAGCAGGTGTAGTGTATCTCTCTTGTTTGTTGAGAGATTTTGTATCTGTATTTTCGACACTTTTGGCATGTTGACAATATCTCTTATGGGGGATCTATTCTAGTGCATTTCAGTGTTAGTTTGTCAGTGTTTGAGTAGTTTTTTGACAACTCATACAGATTTGTAGCGTCACTCCACCCATTCAGTAGTATGGGAGGGTGTGGTGTTGATCCTGCTTCTTCGGGTTTTGTGTCCTTGCCTTGTTACCTTGGTTTTTCTTGGATTGTGACACTCTAGAGTTTGTGTCCTTGCCTTGTTGCTTTGGTTATTGTTCTTGGATTGTGGCACACCTATTTGCAGTAGTTGATCGGATTATGTTTGGTATTTTTTTACACTTTCAACATCACTCATTGACAATCTCCTTGTATGGAGCTATTTTGGTGAAACCCAGTGTTAGTTGTTTTTGAGTTTTGTGATCAAGAAGTGGATTTAGACCATAGTGCACACCAAGCTTCTTTAGCATTGTACGAGTTTTTTGAGCTGAGCTTCTTGGGATGCCTTGGAAAGGGTCTTTACTCTATTTATTTTGTTGTTACTGGTTTTGGGTACCTTACGGTGTCCCTTTTTTCCCATATATTGTACATGAGTACCTCATCAGGCCTAGTTGCTGGGACTCATACTGTAGACATGCCACTTCTATTTTGGCCCCTAGCTTCACTTGAGGGGGGGTGTTAGAGTAGGTATTTACCTTAGCTCATGTTCACCTAGGTACTTTATTTACCTTTATTGTATTTATTCTCATTGACTTATATGTGTGGATATTTCTTTTATCTTATTTAGATATTAGGAGATATTATCTAGTTGTTAGGTATAATTCTTTCCTTGATCTATGGTATTAACTAGTTCTTTCCTTGATCTATGGTATTGACTAGATCCTTGATGTCTAGTTCTCTCCTAAATCTATGGTCTTGACTAGTTCTTTGATGACTAGTTATTTCCTTGATTTATGGCTTGATCTACAAGCTTAATCGGTTCTTAGATTGTTATTCATTGCCTATTTAAGCAAGGCCCATTCTCAATGTATTGCATTTAGTTCCATAATAATATATGATATTGTTGTTCATTTGTTTGCAAAGGTTTTATGTAAAGCTATTCTCGCGAATTTTTTCATCTTATTGATCATGGTGTTTGATTAGCATCTGTGTTCTTGGCTTGGTATGATTTGGTTATCGTTCCTTTCACTACCCTTTTTTACCGTCTCCTTCTCTCTTCTTCTAGGTTTTACATAAATTGTTCTATGTTTTATACAAATTGTTCTAGGGTGCAAATGTGTTCAAAATTTGGGCCTTGCAAGAAATTTACACTAAATTTTATGAATTACGTTAGGTTTTTTTATTTAGAATACAAATTTTTACAATTACAACAAAAAATTATATGATTTAAATGTAAAATAAACTTACCTTTGTCCTCGGTATTCTATGTAGAGGTGCCACATATTCTTCTTCTTCATCTTCCCCTTCCTCTTTTTTGTTGGGTCCATAGAGTAGATTGGTTTTTTTCTTTCCCTCCTCTTCTACCTAGTTGTACCATGTTTCTTTTCAACTCTCAAATTCTTAGCAAATACTCTCACTTTCTTCTCTTCTCACAGTTGCTTTTCCTTCACTTGGTTTTTTCCCTCTAGTGGGTCTCCCATTTAATGTGAAATGAAATGTGTTTGGATTTTTATCCGATCAGGTTTTTATTTTTATATTTATATGTTGTGATATGGCAGAAAAAGATGCAAAATTATGTCACCCCCATGTTTTTTGTTTAAATGTGTGTGTGTGTGTGTGTGTGTGTGTGTGTGTATGTGTGTGTGCTGCTGCAGCGTTGCGTGTGTGTCTTGCGCACACGTGCTATATATATAATAAATATTATTAATTATGTGATAGAATTCATTTAATTTATTTGATAGAATGCATGATTGAAATGCCTTCTCCCAGACAATAATTATTGTAGGATATGTATGGAAAGGGAAGTTTGATGAAGCTAACTTTTGGGACTAACTTTGTATTTAATATGAATACGGGTCCAAGGTTAATTACCTTGTGGGACCCATGGTTTCAGTGACTCTAGCCCATAATAATAATAGAAGTTTATCTCATGAATTCTAAGTATGCGGCATATAAGTCAAAGCTTTTGTATTTCTTTTGAATGTAGGTTTTAATGTACTAGTAGATATTGAAGGCCTATGAAGTAAGGTTAAATAAAATACCTTTCTTATGTTTCACAATGGTTCAATAAATATTACACATACATCTATAAAATATTACACATACATATATAAATATTACACGTACATCTATAAAATAGAATTTCAGCAATGGTATTTTTGGCGCTCTCATTCAAATTATGGGGTGACAATTTTTGCATAGTAGTTGGCTATATGGCTTAATATACTAGTATGTATTTGGTTAATTACAAAATGTGTTAACTATATTCACATAATCCCCTATATTCACACAATGTGTCTTGTTTTGTAATACAAATCCTCTTTCTGACTATTATGAAACATTATGTTAGAAAAATAACATTAGTAATAGTGTAACCATACATGTGCAATTATCATATTCTGTATGGATCTTTTAAAATATTGTTAGAGTTATATTTTCCATAAGATAAAACCATGTGCCAAAGACACGAGTCATAAAGGTCACAATCTAGTACCACTAGCACATTCCCCATGTTGCACGTACATCTATAAGATAGAATTTCAGCAATGGTGTTTTTGGTGTTCTCACTCAAATTGCAGGGTAATTTTTTTACATATAGTGGTTGGCTATATGGCTTGATATACCAATATGTATTTAGTCAATTACAACATGTGTTAACCATCTTCATATAATTACCTATGTTGACATAATGTGTCTTATTTTTTAATACAAAACCTCTTTTTGACTATTATGTTAGAAAAACAACATTGGTATAGTATATCCATATGTGTGCGATTATCATCTTCATGTATGGATATTTTAAAATATTATTAGAGTTATATTTTTCGTATGGTAAAACCATGTGCCAAAGACATGGAGTCATAAAGGCCACAATCTGGTACCACTAACACATTCCCCATGATTGACATGCATGTTACGAAACACACACATGTACTTAATGAAAATCCTCTACCACATTTCACCCATGTGTCAATAGTCATTCTTAACCTCACAAAGATCCCTATGTCAAATGAACCTACTAATACTACACTTACACATCCCATCACTTCTATAATGCTACATTATTGATTACAAAGGATCCATATTTTCCCAAAATTAATGTTTTATCACAAGATAGTATCCCACGTACACAATTAAACATGCCATGGTACCCACGAGACTTTTTTTACTATGCAGAGTGACATAGAATTTTCTATAAGCATCATGCATTCATTTCCAAATACACCCACTTGTAGACACCCTACTTTCACATCTGTCCTAAATCAATTAATTCCCCTTCCTCATTTCCCACAAAAATACACTTCGAATTAATCAAATATAATTTGATTAATTATCCATTTCAAAATCTAAAAAATAACCCAATCCTCACCATATGTCATTATTCTCCATGTTTTTCTACTATTGAATTAAAAATTCAAATTCAAATCCTCACCCACCCTTCGTGGTCCCCACTCACCTAAAATCCTCCACTTATGAATTAAAAATATAATTCAAATCCTCACCCATTCTTTGTGGCCCCCACTCATCTAATCTTGCCCACATTTTTAAACCACTCACCTAATCTTGCCCACATTTTCAAACCACTCACTTAATCTTGCCCACATTTTCAAACCATGATTACTTAAATTACTCTAAGTTAATTGCTCCCCCAGGCTATAAATACAACCTTACCCCTCCCCTCTAAGGACACGGAGAATAAGCTTAAATGTTATAGCTAACTTCTTGCATCCTTTGAGCAAAGAACATCCTTTTACCTCATCCTAATGCCCAAATAGCCTCATAATCCTTTTTCCCATCTGGTGCAAAGTAAGAGGATCGTTGTTGCAGGAAGGTCGTGCTCCATCTTGAAGAAAAGCACCTACATATCCTATAATTAGGGCTCAATCCAAGTTTCAGTAGCCCATTCTGAGGTTTGCTCACAGAACACGAAAGAGGAGGTATGATTATTGGTATTTTACTTCCTTGTTAGTAGTGTATTTTTCCTAGCTTACATTCTAATACGCCCGGTGGGAATTCACTTGCCTATATTTTGCCTTCGGTGATGAGCCCTTGGTTCTCACTAGTAGTATGGGGCAAGACATAGGATTCATTTCAAAAATACAAAATCTTATAGTGTTTACAAATTATAGAATCCCCAAACAAGTAATTTAGATGCCTAAGTGAAGAGAGAACTATCCCTTAACCTCATATCTTACCAATCAGCATGCCACATAACTGTCTAAGTCTAGCACGTGACTCATAAAGTGAAAGCCATTTTGAAAGCGGTTCAAGTACCATTATGAAGAATGGAGTCACCATTTCCTAAAGGGATTGTTGTTAGCATTTTTATCTATATTCATTATCTACCTCCTACGTCCTTCTTGATTCTCGGTGATGAGCCCACACATCTTACTAGTTGTGTGGAGTCAAGAATGGAGCTGGACTTCTTTTCATCATATCATCACCACCATATCCCGCCTTGATGGAAAGAGAATTTGTGTTATTCTGAGCATAAGTTACCACACAGAACATGGTACATATGGATAATATCCTGGTTTATCGCCTCTCAAAAATAAGTCTGCACTCTGGTCCATAAATTGCCAATAACAGTGTAAAAATCTAAAAACAACTCCAAAAATTGTCAAAAATCCAAAAACAATGTAAAAATCCAAAAATCCAAAAACATTAGAAAAAAATCGTCAAAAATCCAAAAACATTTGAAAATCGTCAAAAATCTAAAAACATTAGCAAGAATCGTCAAAAATCCAAAAACATTTGAAAATCGTCAAAAATCCAAAAACAGTGTAAAAATCTAAAAATCCAAAAACATTAGAAAAAAATCGTCAAAAATCCAAAAAACATTAGAAAATCTATATATATAATAAACAAAAATAAAAATATTGTAAACACCATAAAATCGCAAAGACTCTAAAATAACCAACACAATTCAACCTTTGAACTATTATCCCGACGAATGATCCAATCACCTTATGACTACTAAATTCAAACCACTTCTCCTCGCGTGAATCCTCGCTTGGGGCAAATCCGCTCTCGTTGTTTCCTTGTTTGAGGATAATGACCCAATACTTTGCTATGTCCTCGTACCCCTGGCATTGGGGCACATCCAATCAATCCTCATGTGGCACACGTTAGGGACGTGTTTATTGGTTCTTGTGTTGCATTATTAGTTATAAATTACTAATTGCTTTCTTGTATCTTGATATATTACAAGGGCATCTTGATTTTATGTATCTGGTGTTCTCTCTAATATTATTATGTTATCTAATTGCATGTCATACTGGGGCATCATACTTTCTTGATGGCCTTTATCTATGCTCTCTTCCATTTGCATATCATACTGGGGCATCAAACCTTTTTGATGGCCCTTGTCTATGCTATCATGCATATTACAGTCTAGTCATCCTGATCTTTTATATCACGATGCATCCTGTTATGTGTTATATTAAAATTAATATGCTTTTTGTCACGTGAGTATCTTCCTGTATGATCCACATCTTACTTTGCACCCCATCCATTCACCCATATTAATACATTCTCTAGTTTGGGAATCCTACTTGATCACCGTTGCAGTTACTTAATCCTACTTGACGATATTTCTCAAGTAGCATTCACGATCCAAAGAGCTCCTTCTCCCCCACCATGATCACCATGTATTTGATCCATTCATCCTCACTCCTCATTTTTACTCCTCTGCCACTTATACCCATATTACCCTTCTCACCATTCTCTTCCACTCTCACCCATTTGTATTCTTTCCTTTCCCCCTTCGCTTCCCACTTGACAATCTTACTTAATAACCCCTTCTATATGGGATCCTCGATAGAAGTTTACTCTCTCCTTAAGATCTTCCCGCTGTAGAAGCTTCTTCACCACCAAACACATCTTCCCATTTCACCTCTTTTGCTTCTCATTCTTACATCATTACTCTCACCACGTGGGCATCCCAATTAAGGATTCCCCTCACACTCTCTGCCCTCCACTACATATATTCCTTCATCCATTCATGTTACACTCCTTTGTTTCCTTTCTTTCTTGTTATCACCTCATCTCATATCATATACCACTCAGGCATACCTCACTCACTTTTTTCTCATCCTTCCCCAAATCTTTTTTATGCTTGGTCATCCTACTTACACACTCTCGTAGTATGGAAAATTCACTTGAGGGTTCCCCTTCAGTCCATTTTTTCATACCCTATTCCCACCAACTCTATCATCATCCTTCTTCTTCTTCAGCTTGGCGATCTTACTTAACCATTCCGGCCGCATGGAAATCTTACTTAAGACTTCCACTTAAGGTTGATCTACCCTATGGCCTTCCCCCATCCCATCATATTTCCCCATCTTATTTCTCCCGCCTCTCATCGTGATCATCTTCTTCAACCTACCATTCCACCCCTGTCCCCAATATCATCTTGTCTTTCTCCTTGCATATCATCCTGTCGGTTAGGTGATCCTACAAAACCTCTCCAGAGTAGCATGACATGTCATCTTACACTCACCCATCACTCTACAATCTCACCATCCATCTTTCCTCTTCATTCCCCATCATCACATCTTTTTACCACCACTATCACCCTCCTCTGCTTGGCAATCTTACTTAACCACTCACTCGGCATGGCGATCTCACTTAAGAGTCCCTCTTAAGGATGATCTGTCTCCTTGCCTTTCCCCATCACTACACACCCTTCACCCTTCACTTTTTCTCAGCATTCCCCATTATCACATCCTTTCACCTCCTTTTCGATTCTCACAAACACCACTTCTCACTTGACCACTTGTCATCTCTAGTTTCACTCGCTTGGCAATCTTACTTAACCACTTCCATCACATGACAATCTTATGTCAGGGTCCTCCCTACACTTAACTTGTCATCATGAACTTCTCCCCGCCTCATTCTTCGTTCACTTTGTTGATCGCTTCTTCCACCTAGTATCTCCTACTACCCACTTTTTCCTCCTACTATTATCCTTTCTCCACATATCCTCTTACAACATACATCTAATCTCTTCCGCCTACAATCACGTTCTTTTCCCCCATTTTCCCCTTCTTGATCCATCATCCTTCATACCGTTTCTTCCCATTCTTTTCATGTCTTGGTTCTTCATCCTCACCTCGTTCATCCTCATCACCCGCATCCTCTCCTCACTTTCACCTAGTCCCAACTCATCCCTCCCATTTTCTTTACTCTTTCCACTTCATCTTCTCAAATTCCCCACATTTCTACCCACACACACATTCGCCATTATTGTTAACATTCCTCTATCATTCTTTCATCATCATCTTCTATTCCCGTGCTAATAATTGTAAATGGGATTTCCCTAAAAATCATCAATCCTCATTCTCGCATGACCTCATTCACTCCCTTGGACCTTCTAGAGTTTCCCTTCATTCCTTCCCTCCTCTAAGCCCACCACTCATTGTAAAAGGGCTTTCCCTAATGTCCCTTTGTTGGCATTACCCTTTCCAATCCTCGTTAGCTTTCTCCTTTTCTTCATTTTTTCTCTCACCCTTCCCCACCACTCATTGTAAGGGGGATTTCCCTAACGTCCCCTCATTGGCATTGCCTCTTCTATCCCCATTATCTTTTCTCTCCTATTCTTTTCCCTCAATCCCACCCTTTCTTGTTGCTTCTTACCCATCTCTCCATCTTCTCTTCGCCCTCTTCAATATCTTTACTGTCTTCATCATACATCCTTTTTCTATTTTCTCATCATCCTAGTATCCTCATTTCATGCATCTCTCGCATATTTTCCAATCGATGTCATTCCTCCCCTCTTTCTTCTCTGAACATTCCTTATACTATTCCCTTTCCACTTATTACCCCCTTTATGTATTCCCTTCCTTCTACATCATTTTCTTTGTTATCCTCTTCTCTCTCCCACCCCTTGTCTTATTTCCCTTCCCCTGTATCGTCTTCTTCCCCTTTTTCCATCACGTTTCCTCCTTACTTCCCCATCGATAACCTGGCTCTTCAACGTTGTCTGTCTTTTTTATCATACCACCCTCCACATGCATCTCCATATGGTCTGTTCCATATTCTTTTCCTTGGTCTTCCTCACAATGACATGATTCCTTCAATCTTCTCCCTATATTCACTCTATCTTCCTTTCCTCTCCCCTAATTTTCACGTTTCTTCTGACCACTTCTCCTTTTCTCTACCACCCCTACCTTTTCATTCATTCTGTATCTGTTTCTCTTCTTTTCTCTTTTCTTTTTCACACTTTCCTCGCCCCTCATAGTTTTTTTTTTCTCCATTCTACTTCTTCTTTCATCCTCTTTCAATTTTCATCCATTTCACCCCCTACTCCCACCTCATTTTCTCCTTCCCGTTTCCGATTTTCTCGGCTCTATCATTTCTTTCACTTTCACGCATCCCTCTTTACTATCTCTATTGCTTCCTTCATTTTGCACATCTCTCTATTTTATCCCTTCACCCTCTACTTTGTCATTTTCTGTTTTGCCTTG
The DNA here is from genome assembly GCA_018340775.1 of Taxus wallichiana var. yunnanensis. NCBI lineage: Eukaryota > Viridiplantae > Streptophyta > Pinopsida > Cupressales > Taxaceae > Taxus > Taxus wallichiana. Next base: position 691,154,761 of record CM031235.1, on the reverse strand, counting down.
TTTGTCCTTCATCATTCCCTTCTTCCCCTATCATCCCTCTCTCTTATTTCTACCTCTTTCATTCTTTTTTCCCCTCCCCTATCTCCCTTACTCTTCTCGTAATCAACCCCCAATCCTATCCATTCCCTTTTCTCTTTCCCACACACCCTCACACCTAGCATTCAAGGCCGATTGAATCCTTTCTCCATTTGCGTTGTGCGGTCATTCTAGTCTCTTCCACTCCATTATCATCCTCTTCTCCACAGAATTCATTTCTCTTCTTTTGAAAGTTCTATCGTATATTCCATTCTCATCAGCCCTCTCGAGGGGGCATCACCACATCTATCCATAATCACATATTCTCATGACATTTTTGTCTTGGAGGATACTATGACATCCGTCACTCACCACTTTCTATTCTCCCTAACAAACATTCACTCTACCTTTTGCTTTAAAAAAGTAGATTGAATTCTTCCCCCATACCATCTACTTTCTTTGAAAGGACACTACTTTCATAGTACCCTTCCAAAGAGGGGAAAATGTAGACACCCTAATTTCACATCTGTCATAAATCAATTAATTCCCCTTCCTCATTTCCCACAAAAATACACTTCGAATTAATCAAATATAATTTGATTAATTATCCATTTCAAAATCTAAAAATAACCCAATCCTCACCACATGTCATTATTCTCCATGTTTTTCTACTATTGAATTAAAAATTCAAATTCAAATCCTCACCCACCCTTCGTGGTCCCCACTCACCTAAAATCCTCCACTTATGAATTAAAAATATAATTCAAATCCTCACCCATTCTTCGTGGCCCCCACTCATCTAATCTTGCCCACATTTTCAAACCATGATTACTTAAATTACTCTAAGTTAATCACTCCCCCAAGCTATAAATACAACCTTACCCCTCCCCTCTAAGGACACGAGAGAATAAGCTTGAATGTCATATCTAAGTTCTTGCATCCTTTGAGCAAAGAACATCCTTTTACCTCATCCTAATGCCCAAATAGCCTCATAATCCTTTTTCCCATCTGGTGCAAAGTAAGAGGATCGTTGTTGCAGGAAGGTCTTGCTCCATCTTGAAGAAAAGCACCTACATATCACACAATTAGGGCTCAATCCAAGTTTCCTAGCCCATTTCGAGGTTTCTACGGAACACGAAAGATGAGGTATGATTATTGGTATTTTACTTCCTTGTTAGTAGTGTATTTTTCCTAGCTTACACCACCAACATATAAATATCATTGCATGTTACTGATTTTAGGTCAATTAAAAAATATGTTTATTTTATTAGTACTTTTTAAACTCTCTTAAATATGCTAATAAGGTAAGTTTCATACACCAAATTATTGCTTATTTGATGTTGATCAAAATAACAAATCATCCACATCTCACTTCATATATACCAAATTTGGGTAGAATTTAAAAAAATCAATTACATTTACAAGTTAATTGAGTTGAATTCAAATTCTATAAATGGACAAATATATTCTATCTCAACAAAGCATAAGAGAGGCTACAATATATTATATTTTGGTATGGACTTACATTTGTAATTTAATTATGTCAGTTGAAATTTTACAAATAAAATCAAAACTAATTTTACAAATATGTAATGGGACATTGATAACACAAGACAAAATTTGGAATTAATGAATTAGCATAAAAGAAATAGGCTTATGAATATTTCAACTATTCATTTTCATCTTCTTGTATTTTTGCCAACTCCTTGTTGGTTACATGACTTGGATTTGTAGTCATAACTAATGTTCCCTTCTTCTTCTCTATATATGTAGCTATGAGAATATTCCATTCATTTTCCAAATATCTACCTATTGGGATATTCATTTCATCATCATCGTCATCTTCATTATCTACAGTTTCATGAAGTTCATCACTGTCACTTTTTTCATCATCATCTTCTTCAAAATCAACTTCACCTTGATCATCGACTTGATCAATATGATGATCTTCTTCATTATTGGCAAGGTCATCTTCATCACTAGAGTCATGTTCATCATCTCTATTAACAAAATTAGTTGTTCCCCATGATGTTTGTGTTACAACACTATTTTCATCAACAACATGTATCATCCTTGGCTCACAATGCAATACACAATTCCAATCACCTTATATATATATATATATATATATATATATATATATATATAGAAGAATACATCTATAAATATATATCTTCTCAAGTATTGCATGATCAACATAAATTAAGATATAAATTAAATAATAATTCATGAAAAATGAAACCTATATATAGAAATTGTGCACTTTAAAAATATAAGACCTACATGAGAAAAAGCACATAAATTAATACATGATCACAATGTTGAGGTAACACATATGGCTCTTTCCCCTAGAGTAATGCTTTAGAAAATTCAACTGAGTAGAAGCCACTTTCATTGTCCATTTTGAAAAAATTGTTATCAATAGAAGGGTACCAAGTACACCTAAATATGATAACTTCAAAAATTCTATAATCAAGTTTTATTATTTCTTCTATCTTTCCAACATTTTCCTTGGACAAAATTCCTATCATTAGCACTAGCTCGACTAGCCTACTCAAAAGGAACAACTGTGCAACAATAAACGACCCTTATCTTGTCAATATTTTCCTTGGAACCACATTGTCTAATGTTTACTCACCTTCATTATGTCAAACCATTTATGATAGTATTAATGTAATGCCTCTCTCGGGGCACCAGAAAACCAGACCAAGGTAAAGTAAAAATTTAGGGTAATTTTTTTTTTAGCATAAATGCTAATGCTGGACCTTTTTCGACCCCAATAATAAATTAATTTATATAAATCAAATTTACACAGATTAAATTTCCAACCTAAATTTCTATTACATAATATGATTACTCTACTAATCATTTAGTAGGATCACACTTGAAATTCTACACACCCCTTGTTATTTAATTAGATTCCCCCTCCCCCTTTTATTAAATTTGTCCTCATACACTCTTCTTTTTTATTTTATCATGGAATCCCACAAAAGCCCATGACTTGGAAAGTGTAGGGATAAATATGGACCCTAGGATTAAATCCATCTTGGCCCTTGGTTTAGAAAAAGCCCTAAAGTTTGCCCTAATCCTCTAATTGCCATTTTCTTCTCTTTCTCTTTATTCTATTTCTCATTTTGTTTTGGTTTTGGCTCTTGAATGTGCAGGTTTTTGGATTCATGGAGATTTCCAAGGAAAGAATTATCATATTGTTTTTTTTGTTGTTAATTTATATCAAAATAAAACCAAATACATATGTATGTACTGAGATCACGCTAGGGTTTTATTGAAGGGGGCTGCATTTGGGGAGAGGGTAGTGTCTTAAGGGGAGGGACAGGGAGTGGCCGCGGTGGTGGGCTGGTCGTAGTGGTGGTGTGGGGTCGCGTGTGGGGAGGCCGTGTGGAAGATGGTAGGGGGGAGAACAGGCGTGGAGGTCGGGGGGTGTAAGGAGGCGTGGAGGTCGGGATAGAGGTGGCGCGGGTGCGGGCCAATGGCCCATTTGGAGGCAGTGCGGGGGTGGGGAGGGCTCGGCCCCTCCCCTCACGTTTTTTTTGTTTTTTTTTTGTTTAATAAATTTTTGTTTATAAAATTTAAAACGTTTTTATTTATTTATTGATTTATTTTATACGGTTATATATATATATATATATACACACACAAATACATATATATGGAAAATATTATATACATACATACTATTATTTATATTTGTATATATATATATTATATTATGATTTATATATAATACAGGTATATATATATACAAAAGCACAATACTTTCAAAAGGAAATATTCCAATATATAAAGAAATCTGCAATTTAAAAAAAAACTACATTAGTAAAAACAATTAGCTAAGACTATAGTTTATTTTTAATTTTTGAATAATTTTTTTTTTTGTACACAATGCCAAATAATGGGGATCTAACTTATAAAATGAAAGATTTTAATTTTATTATCTTGATGCATAAGGAACTTAACATTTTCAACTACTCTCATCCTATTCAACATTGTTACAAAAAGAATAAGAAGTGATACTTTCTTTTCCAAGTAGTGCTAAATGATTAATTCAGATTTTTATACAAATGAGACTTTCTACAAGGTATTAGTATTTCCTTTCAAATGCAATAACTAAATAAACTTTTCAGATTTATAAACAAGGGGAAATATTCAACATGAAGTGTATATATATGTTCACAAGAAAGACATATTTTCAAATCTATACATTTTCTTTCAAAAGGAGATTACATATCAAATTTTCATATTAAAGAAAAAAACAAAACAATATTTCATTTTCAAGATTTGAAGTTCACATATACCAACATACACAAATACATATCTACCCAAGAAGATTTATCACAAGATTTTTACAAGACTTTGAAGTAGATTACTTAGCTCAAAAATGGCTCAAGATTTCAAGAATGCAAATTACAAAATGGAAAATTTTACAAGGAGTACAAGTCTTCCACAAGCCATACTCAAGTGGTTACAATACAAGAAATGTTTCACAAAGATTTGAGAGGACAATGAAACTCTCATTATTTCCAATTTCCAACTTTGAGCTCCAACCTTCATGCCTTCAAGAAAAACCAACAAAGGAGAAGAGGCTTGTTTACCACCCAACCATAGGCATCATAACATGCCTTTCCCAAGGTTGGGATGCATGCTAGCCTCCCCCAAGCCCATGGGAAAGAGGGAAACTAACCATAACTTGCACAAGAAAGAGGTGGAACAACCAAAAACACATTCACATGGAAACAAAAACGAGTATGAAACAAGACTCCAAGTTTTACAAGGAGGAGAACCCATGTTCTACCTCAAAAGTGGGGAAGAGAGGAGAAGAGTTCTCCAAAAGTTATATTCATTATTACTTGCACAAAAACAAGATCTCCATACCCTCCTTGTTGCTCCTAATTCATTCAAAACCATCCTTATCTCTCCACCCTTTCACCAATTCCTTCTTGAAAGGATTTTCAAACCCCAAAGGGATTTCCTTACCAAGAAAGGGGAAAGAGATTCAAGCCAAATGAATCAACTTTCCCACCTCAATCATTTGAGGGGAAACACTAAGACCCTACAAGACTCTTCCATCAAGCCTTGAGCATTGAGAGGAAAAATCCTCTCTCTTCCCCCATTGACTCCAAAACTCCATCATGCCATATGATGGAGGGAGTAAAACAAGCAAACAAAACCAAAATCCACATGCAAAATAACAATTTCAAGTAGCCAATCTAACAACTAAAATGAATACAACACATGCAATAAGACATAAGAGCATACCTCAAAGAAAGCTCTCTAAAAAGCTTTCCAACTTCAAATTTCTCCACTCCTTGACTCAAGCAATCTCTAGCTCCAAATCACCCAAGCACCCAAGAAAAAAGCTCCAAATAAAAAGGTTCTCTTCAATTCCCATGAAGGATAATTTGAAGAGGAGCAAGAAAAAATCCACACAAATGAGGGGGTGACATGTGTCACCCTCTTCTCCTTCAAGGTCAAAGATGCCAAAACAAAAAGAGAAGGGGTAAAATGGCTTTTAGCCCTCTTCTCCCAAAATACTATAAATGTTAACAAGACAAAACTAGTGCAACTTTTAACAAGCACCCATATCCACACCCCTTATATGGATGTGACTAAACAAGAGAGGAAAAAGGGAGGGAAAACTCCCTCTAGCCTTCCCCTACCCATTAGGTAGGGTCCAAGGACTCATTTTTATGTTAAGGGAACTCCCAAACTAAAAAGGGGTCCCTAAAAATGCCCAAAATAACCCAATTTCGGGTTTGGCAAGATTAGGCACATGGTTAGAGGGTGTGGGGACCACCCAAGGGTTCACATGTGACCCTAAACCCCCAAAATTAAGTACATCATTAAACAAAAATCAAAACTTAATGAAAGTGGGATCATTAACTCCCAAAAACAAGTTTACAACACAACCAATTACCCTAAGCAAGGTTAATAATTACAAGACATAATACATTACAAAAGAGGACCACCCATGGTGTCCAAAACAATAATTCTAATGCTAAGGCCTCAAGCAATAAACATGGCTAGGGCTTAGCCCGTGGGCTGCTTGTGCAAGATTGTGTAGCTGGCCTGAATCCCACGTTCTCCTGTAAACCTGTCACCTGCACACTCATTGCACACATTAACCGCACATGTCTCGATAAAATATAAATCAACGACTCAGCAAGATATCAATGAGTTCTAAACTAGCCTAACATCCTACTGAAATCAAAATGCGACAACGTGCACAATTATACTCAATTCTCCAAAAGTGAGACAAGATGATAGAGTGACATATAACCATAGAATCCCAACATGAAATCAACTAAGTATCCATCAATATAACTATGTTCCAAAAACAACATCATATCCGTTAGTACCCATGACATCATATGATAATGCGACAATATAGAAATTAAGCTAAATTGGCGCTATATGCCTAAATGTCCACACATGTCTCATAAGATCAAATCTCTAATATAATGTCCAAGATATAACAAATCACTGTCAAAACATGTCTATGAGCAAAGAAACAACCAGTAACTGAGCTATAAAAAGTGTGGGCGCTACAAATAGATTTCGAAAAAATACATAAAACATGTATGTATGATAAAAGTGTTGCAACAACTAACCGATTCTTCACATCCTTACATCATGTCCAATGTTCTTGTGTCACTACCCTTTTATTGATGGCATGAAGATTATCAAAATATAGAATCATCCATTCAAGAGTAGGTTGGTTTAGCAATGGTATTTTTAGATCATGTGGGAGTGGTTTGTGTGGATGTTTCTATCTCTAATCAATTGTCCAGATCTCATGTCTAGTCTTTTATGCTTCATATTTTTGAAGCCACACAACCATATTTGAAGTATTGTGTGATTTTACAATAATAAAAAAAGAGATGTGTCATGATTTAGTATTAAATGAAAATGTGAAAATAAGAAAAAATTGTAAAGATAGTTGCCAAGAATGGTGAAGGAACACCAAACTCTATCTTCTTGAATTGCAAGTATTGTTTGGTAATAATGGGTTATGCATGAAATTCTAAGTGCCTAACATTTCCTATTGTCTGCATCTTTTTCCAAAAACACCAATTTCATACATCATGAACCCAAATAACTCAATTTGAATAAAAAGAATCCAATAACCTTAAAATTTTAGGCACAATCTAGTAAAAGATCTTGGAAACAAAATTGTAAACTTTGGGGGAAATTATCTTCTTTAAGAAATCATGTCAAAACAATAAATTTGTCACCTTATTATCAAAAATTAACCCTCCACTTTTCAATCTGAATTTCAAAAATATATTTTCTTCAAAAAAATGTAAAGTGTGATAACAAGATCAAAATGGATTGCCACAAACCCTAGTTTCTTATTATGTGCTTAAAGATGCTCGATTTCATATTGGGGGAATTTTACAATAAGGAAAAAGAGATACAATATAATTTAATATTAAATGGAAATGGGAAATGTGAGTTAACTTTTTTCAAGTGTAGCGCAAATGTGGCACAAACATGCATGTTTGTGTCATATTTGCAAAATCAACAACATTCATGACATTATTTGCACTATATGTAATAAGGTATCAATTTATCCTAAGGAACTTTAGGTCCGTGTCTCAATTCAAAGTACAAGAGAGAATGTGTTTCAACTAATGACACATACAAATTTTTATAATTCAAAATAACTCACAAATGATTGAAAAACAAATCACCAAAACATTCATTTTAATTGCATTTCATTAATTGAAGAATTTCAAAATAATGCATAAACTCAATCCACTCATTGTATGGATTCAACTTAGGATTAGAAATTGAGTTTGTCAAGCATCCCTATGATACGACAAAGTTTTCCTCGTTTAGGTGTAAATTCCAAAACAAGTGCGATAAAATATTCAAACCCTAATTGGGTTGGAAAATAAATTATATATATATAAAAAAAAACATTCTTAGGTTGAACAATTTAAAATATAGGTTCGAATAACCCTACATACAATAATAAAAACCCAATTTCAATCTCCTAATACTATCTTGAATGAAAATATATAAACCTTCAAAGCTAAAGTCGAGATGAAGTCAAATTCTCTTATCCTAACTAGGTCAATCAATATAATCCAATCAATTACCGAATTTCAACACATATATGAGTTTCCATTAATAAGATACAGTCCCAAAACGAAAGTTCACAACTCATGATTGATAAAAAGAGTTTCCAATTTTTGCATTGCAATTTATTTCCTACATTGTCCTACCATATTTAATCAATCAATTCTAAAATGACATAGAATAAACAACCAAAAGTTTATCCATTCCAAAATAATAATGTATTAAAACAATATTCATGGCATCTCTATCACAACATGATGGTGAGTACAGAAGGAAGATCAAGACAACATGCATCTGAAAATGAGATAACCTAGAAGAGGAAAAACCCTAGAAGTTTGTTGCAATATACTCCTTCCAACTTCTTCTCCCTTAACCACCTAGTTATGTCCCTTTATCTCTATATGTTTCTTAGCCAAAAGGCTTCACCCTCCTTTATAATAAATCTTATAGCCGTCACCACCATAACGCTCAATTAAATTCAAATGAAGACAAGTTATATTCATTACCATAACTCTACATTATAGTTTTTATAAGAGTTACTTGAGTGAAACTTGAGTTGAAAATGCATATCCAAAAATGTAACAACTCCTCAAGTGCCTTTGAATCCCCCAACTCTACGTCATGACCTATAGCATCCTTGCTGACTTCATGCAAGTCGTCCAACCATCACCATAGAAATCAAATCAAAACTAATGTTTCTAACTATAATTCCCCATTCATGGCCATATGAGAGGCCCCAACTTCTATCAATAACAATGTCAAAAAAATTCAAACGAAAATCAAGAGAAATGTCCCAATTATTTGCACTTCCATCATTGTTGTTCAAATTCAAAACCTCCAAAGAAGTGATATAATAAGATTAAGGTTTACAAAATAGGTTCAAGATTCTCGACAAATTAGAATTCGAGTGGAAAAAATATTTCCACTTGATTAAAATAAAACCAAGTCAACCACCCCCATGGGGTATTCAATTGAATGTTAAATAATCATAATGCCTAAAAAGGTGGTCATGGCCTTAGGCCCTTCCGATATTTTAATTATTTTATCCAAAGTCCTTCAAGGAGAAGTGTAGGATCAAGAGATGAGTTTGACCCCTAATAATTATTATGCCAAAGGTCTCAAAACATTGTAACATGTTCACTTCCAAGGCCAATGACCAACTAGTAATCAAGGAATAAATTTCTTTCAAGTCTTTCAATAAACTCTTTGTATTTCATTAATAGTAATGCCTTGTAATATTAAAAATTCGATCAATAATTTTCACTCAAAATTGACACCAATATTTAATTGGTGTCGACTCATTTTTCGAGAGAGTCTAGGTGTAGGTCTAAGATGTTAATCGAAAATTGAAAAAAAAATTTAGTCAAGTGTCTCTCCTAAATGAATTGGGTTTCGCTTAATGTCATAAGTAGTGGCACTCATTTTGCCAAGGTTACCCTAAGTGGCTTGTGTTACTCAAAGTAACCTAAATAGTGTTTGTCGTTATTTGTATTCTAGAAACGCAACCCTATACAAGTAATAAAATGATCACACACACACACGATAATTAACATAAACATCAAACACAAGTGCCACATCGAAAACCCTAACCCAACAAAAGTACCAAAAACACATAATAGTACTTATCATAAATAAATAAGCACTAATATACATATACTAGTCCATGTTTGATCTCTCAAGAATTCTTTGTACGGAAGTGTCCACTTAGGTCTTCTCGCCTCCTCCACCGATGCCCTCCTCCGGGTGTCCATGTTTCACTGAGGGGAATCTTGTGTTGAAACCAATTCAAATCAAGAAAATGGTAGTTAGTCTAAGTCATATAAATATTCAAAGTATATTAAATGTTAAATAAATCATGATAATTAATTCACATTGATTGGAATAATATGATCAAATCACAAGCAATTAAATCCCAATAAACATCAATTTAAAATGTCAATGTTGTCCATATGAAATAAGTCATTTATTACACCTAGTATTATTGTCTCCAAAACACAAAAAAGGGTTGTGACTATGACCAAATAGCCTTCTAAGAAATTGGTCATTGTGCCCTTCTCGCATTACAATCAATATACCAAACATCTTTTCCTTCTTTTATTTCTTCTTTCTTCAATTCTCTCATCATGGCTAGTATATTTATTTAAAGATTTTGTCTTGAACATGACTTCTTGTCATTAGAATCGAAGTCTTCATCTTCACTCCTTGTGTGGGAGGATGATCTTTTGTTCTCTTGATATCCATTGCTCTATTGTAGGCATTCTCTTATGTTGAAGGTGGGGTCACCTTAAATTTTTCCTTAGTGAATGGACTGGCACTTATATGAACCATATTTTTCAAAACCATCAGATACCTCCACCTCAAATTTTCCCAACTCCTCCTTGATTCTTCGATTATAAGATCAAACTATCTCATACTTATGTTAAAGAGATTGTTGTAGATCTTAGCAACAATCCCATTGGCCTCTTGGAGAAGTTTGAGTTCTTTCTCAAAGGCAACATGAGAGTCCTCCATGTCACTTTGTCAATTGTTTGTGTCTCTAACACTCCATTATCAAGAAAAACCTACAACTTTATTATTTTTGATATACATATTTATTATTCCTTAATGTTTTAAATAATATTTTGAGGGAAGTTACTAACGGGACCCAACCAACCGACAAGCATATACAAATACCTAACAACCCATTTACTTAATTAACTTAATTAATGCTATGGGTGGTGTATGACTTGAGTCTTGGGTTTTCTCCTCAAGGTCTTGGGTTTTACTACGGTGCCCACATTTAAGCGATGCATGTGGCTAGCAGGAGGTTGTGTGCATCCCTAGGGGACTAGTCTTGCCTCATCTCTCCCCTTCCTAAACTCCAACTTGGTAGAAATTAAGTCTAAGGTAAGGCAGGAGGTCGCCGCTGGAATGGGTGGTGGGGACACCCTTGGGTTAGAAAAAAAAGCTTAATTAATGCTAACATTAATTAAATAAACCATTTGGATCAAAACATTTCCTAAAACCCCCATCCAAAGGGTTATAGAAGAGGATGATATGGAACATATAATTGTGATGTCTTCAAAAGTCTTTTTCATACCTACTGACCTAACACAAAGTATACATCATGTCATGATTAACCTATGTCACTTCCTGTCGAATCCTACCACTCATGTGATTTATGGCATGATGACGAACACCCTACATAAATGATACACACTACACAAACATGCACACTACATGGGCATACCCATCACCTCGTACCAATTGTACCATACTCCATTTTAGGCGCAATCAAACCCTGCTCAACTACACTAATCCACATAAGGTCTCACACAAAAAATCTTCCAATGATTCTTTTGTAATATGTATGGAACATATATCAGATGCCTAAAAATTACTATCCAGTCATTTCCTCTATGTTAGTGACTCCTATGTCAACTCATAAAATCACCGACAACCGATCGAAGGCCATTGAAACTCTCTTCTTCCCCCATCAAAGTAGAGGTGAGAAATCCTTGAAATTACAAAATCAATGACAACAACCTTGTCTACTCCTCATCAAAGATTAATGAAAGAAGACTAAAACTTGTTGGTCCAAAAATCTATCGAAAGGGCGAGATATATGGATAGACAAGCCAACAATGTGCGGGGCATAGCCCCTCTTTGAGACAAGAAAGTGGCTGGTTTCTTGTTATTGCAAAGAGGAATCTGCACAAGTCCTATAGTATTCTACCTTCAGGGGTTTGGGATCTTGTCCCAGTAGGGGTATTTCCGACTGTGAGTAGAAAGGAATGAAGGGAGGAGAGGAGATATGATAGATCCGAAGGGAGAAAAGAAATGAATTCCAAAGCAGAAAGGTCAGAGGGTTTATGTTTTGGGCTGGTAGTAAACAGAGCCAAACCTACTTGCATAAACGAACAAAGCAATACTGATGAGCAAATGACAAAAAAGTAGAGATAGATCTGACAGAAAAGCAACATAGATCTAACTTAAGAAAGATCTAATACACATAACACATCCATTGAGCACAAAGTCTTAATTTCTATATTAATATTTTCTGTTTACAAAAAGTACAAAGCCTTTTCCTTCTCACTTCTATTTTTCATCTAAAAAATGTCCACCACCTGAATACAACAAATATCCAAGTATATATAGAAGGAGAAGGAGAAAGAAGGCAAAAAGGAACCAACAACTATTTACAAAATATCTAAAAGTCAACTATTGACTTTGGGGCAATTTGGTGGATGACAACATCTCATGGTGTAACATGGATGATGTCATCATTTGTGCCAACAAACTTTTAAATACTTTACAAAAAGAGAACATTCCTAGGAGGAAGGAGCCTATTCATCGTCGTCTCATGGCTAGAAAGGAGTATCCTGCTTTTGCTCAGGAGAGGAAATATGAAATTGAGCACGATACTCCAAGAATTTGCTAATCATCGGTTGAAGTTGATCCTAAGTAGGACCCTTGGTGTGATCGTTGATGACCTCACAAGTCTCCCATTCATCTCTGAGTCTCTCTGGGAGCTTGAAGTATTCATTACCTGCCTCCATCAGGTATCCAACAAAATCGCGGTAGGCCAGAAGGTTATTGATAGATTCGAGTCAAAAGTGGCTTCTGACCCTAACCCTTGCGACGCGATCTCCTTAAAGAGCCGAATAGTGTCATCTGCCTTCCTCAAGGCATATGATGGGGTGAGAAAGCCAGAGACATCCTTAGGACGATCTGCTCCATTTGATGCATTGCATCCAAGGCTTCCTCCTTGATTTTATCAATTTTCTCCAAGATGAATTCCATCTGGTCAACCCGATAGTCCAAAGTAGCAAGGACTTTGTTGGGTGCTCTTGGGTGATCGAAGACGCTGAATTTTACTAAGTCATCGACCGGGCAGTCGAGCATCTTCTGGAATGTCTCATGTTGTAACCTAGCATGGTCCAACTCTTCGGAGATAGGTCCCGTAATCACCTGGAGTTCCTTATTAGCTTGATCAATATTCTGATATAGCTCGTGAACTTTACAATTACTTCCTCACTATCCTTGAGGATCTAGTCTCTCCAGGCAGATACTGCCATACCTTGCTCACCAATCTTGGCGTACTTGTTTATCTTTTCTTGGCTAAGGGCCTCAAGAGTTTCAGTGGCAGTTGCAGGAGGTGCACTACCCATTTTCTGCAGGGCTTGGAGAAGATGTTTGTTCTATTCTTTCAGTATCCTCTTCTCTTCCTTTACCTCCTGAAGATTTTTGCAAAGGGCATCCACTGCAGATAAGGCCTCTCCCTATAGGCTTTCTGAGGATGTTCCCATCGTGACCTATGTCACTGTATAATCTATAGGAGATAGATCTTTTTATCCTTTGTGGGATCAGGGTATGCGATCTCCATAACCCTTTCACCTGAAGCACTATGAGAGAAGCGGGTTATTGGCTTTTGCTTCTTAGCTCCTTTTGTTGGAATGACGAGAGAATTCCATAGGTGCAATGGGGACTTTCCTCTTATGTTGGCTCAGGTGCTTGGAGATCCATTCTGGACTTAAGGGAGTGGGACTAGAGGGAGAAGAGGGAACGAGGCGTAGAAGAAGGAGCAACTACAGTGAACAAGGGGAAATGTGTCGAGACGCTTGGTGGCGGCATTGATAAAGAAGCCAAATCTCCAATGCTCACAGGGGTAGGAGTCACTGTAGGAGAGGAAACCGTGGGGGTGGAAGGGATCTGAGAGATGAGGGAAGAAATGCTAGGGACAGATCTGCGAGGGAAGAGAAGATGGAGGAAGAGGAAGGGGAACAGAGGAAGATGGGGGAGAAGACACAACCAGAGGAGTGGTTGTTTGAGTGACGTGAGGAGGGGAAGGAGGAGGCTGGAGATGGGATGGTGGGAACTTCACTGGTTACAGCAGTGGCAACATCTTGAGTGGATGTGCCCGTTGGAACACTTACCGCCTCTTCTTTTTCTGGGGAGACCAGGCTTACTACTGCTCCTGGGCGGCAGAAGGAGGACTCTCGGGAGCTTGCTCCTGAGCAGCACTTGATTCTCCTTCTTTGTCTTTCCCTTTTCCCTTTGGCAAGTGTTTTGGTCTAGTAGGTGCATCGCCCAAAGGAGACGTGGTGAAGTCTACCCCAAGGTAGATGAGACCATTTTTCCTGCACCAATGCTCTGTGCGCTACAGAGTGCCTTTAACCCTTTCCTCAATAGTCTGAGGTGCCTTTGTTCTATCAATCTTGGCAAATGGCCAATTGTCCCCGTCTCGTATCTAGATAGACCTGATCAACTTCTTGATCAGTCATTTGGAAACCTTTCGGGACAATGGCCACACCATATTGGATGATCTCTGCCGGGCCAAGTGGGAGTGATCCTTTCTTCTGAGCTCGACCTCATGATACAAATCGATATAGATATCCTTGATCTGTGGGACATGGATTGGATCGAGCTTTGCCCTTGGAAGGTAATTGCGAGGATCAAAGGTCGGCCTTGCCGGGAAATTGTGTTTCAAGTTGAGCAACTCCAACTCCGTAAACATTTCTTGGGATTTGGTATGAGAAGTGCAGGTGTACCTACCACTATGAGGGGGAATGGAGTTCCACCCTTCTTTCTTTTCAGACACTTCTTGTGGTATGTGATAAGCTGTCTGGATAGCTCTAATAGGATCAACTTTGGTCCCGCATACCTCGGTAACTTGGTGGGCTCCCCAAGAAGTTGGCAGCTCTGAGATAAGTGAAAGTGGGGAATTGCGTAAATAATGCTCCCCACTTCTCTATGGTAGTCACCACGCTCTTGGTTGTCGACCGTGAGTCATATTGGGCCTCAATAGGCAGATGATGTCATAGAAGAAGGCATCGTTGATCTTGCTAAATTGCGCGATGTTGTTTTCCAGTCTCAACTCTGGATAATATTCATATATTCTTACTTGGGGCCACACCCGCATCGACTCAATGCTGGATAGTCTCTTTTGGAGCGGTAGCGTAAACCACGTAGGAGTTCATGTAGAACCTCCCCGTTGTTGAGAGTTGTTGAAGCTGCTCGGAGATAGTGTTGCTGATGATCTCCACCCATTCAAAATGTTGATCAAGAACATTTTTGCTCATTGTTTCCAGATATCTGAGCATCCATTTGTGAAAATAATGGGCATCAGGAAGCCCAAACACCCTACTCAGGAAGGTGATGGTGTCGCTCAGCTCCTCCGAGAAGTCGCTGCGATGAATAACCTACGGCCACCTAGTTATCACCTTCTTGTTCTTCAGGTATACTTCATTCATAAGTTGCATGCATTTGTCCTCATTCTCATTCCATGCTTTTATGCAGTCTTCTTGGCTTATTGCCACAAAGTGCCGGTGGTGGGGGATACCCAACATGATTTCAAAGTGTCGGGCAGTGAGGTTGATTATTACCTCGCCCTTCTCATTCTCGACACATCTTGTGTCCTTATTGTAGTAGTGGGCCACCACCATCATGAACTCATTGTTTACCACGCTCACGGGAATTCCCCAACGAAATGTAAACCATTTCGACCAATTTGTCCATCCATGGATTGCCTGTGACCTTCTTGGTTCTGGCCCAGAAGTCCTCCATATCAATATGACCAAGTTCGAATCCCTGATGTCCAAGTCACACTCTGCAAGGGACTCGGGCATCCTGACCCTTTGGTATTTGTACTTCATTTCTTCCTCTGTGAGTTTGGCCTTACCCTTAGACTTGGTTGGCTTCTTACTTGATGAAGACATGTGTGAATCTGAGTTCAATTGCTGATCTGCAAGAAGAAGCAGGGAAGTCCATTGCAGAAGAGCCATGTTAGTTGTTAAATCATCCATCAAAGCTTTACAGAATGAAAAATTATCAATTTACAAGCCTCTGGGTGCAGGGCGTAGTTCAATTATAGGCTGCAGAGTCAGAAAAGCAAGGCACACTGCTGGAGAGTGTTCCATGGAAGAAAACAGTGCAAAGGGGCACAAGGCGTAGAAAAACTACACACAACATTCAATGTTGGTGTTAAAGGATGTGCACCTGCGCCATATAAAAGGTTTTGGACAGGTGTAGATTATTTGGGTGTTGCAAGGCTTCAAGATGTGTCATTGGCATAGATATGATGCATGTTGCAAATCATTATGGTGCGCCAAGGGGTGCAGGTTCAAATGGTGCATCATTGAGTCAAGGTGCACCAGTGTTTTAGCTTTTGGCGTGGAGCAGGTAAACTCGCATGACATTCAAATGTGGGTGTAGGTGGATTTGCGCTTGCTCCTGTGTTAGGGTTTTGAGAATTTTTAGAAGGTGCGGGGAGATGCATACTGCAAGTGGGGAAAGTGCACCCCTTTGGTGCGTTGTGTTTTGTGTGCAGTGATGGCGTTTGCGCCAAAGGACACCATGGGTTTGATAACTTTAGATTTTTACCCTTTTTGTGAGTTTGGAGTCTTTTACCTCTTTCAACATAAATTTGGATAATGAGGGAAACAGAGCAAAGAGGGTCAGGGATTCATTCTGAGGTAAGGCCTTCCCGGTTAGTAGATCTGGAAGGAGGGTAGAAACCGGTTTGGGTGGAGAGTTGATTTTCAAAATGGTCGGGGTTGTATTATTTCTTAGGTTCATTTTCTTTGTTTTTAATAATAACAACCTCTAAAAATAACACAAAAACCCCACAATCAATCAACACAAGAAGAGCAAGGACCACTTACCAAGAATATATAAGATGGAAGAAATGAAGTGGGGTCCATTGAACGCGACGAAAAGTGACACACAAGGATGACAGGAGCGCTGATAAATGCAGAGGAATTAACTTTTTCACATTTTTTCAATCGTGAAAATGATAGGTCGGATGCGCCTATATATAGCAAAAGGTGCAATAAATGTGCCACCAACTTTTTTGCAAGGTGCACCAAAACAGATGCCAACATGAAAACTTTTGCGCCATTGGCGCAGATTCGGGACTGTCGACATTACCTTTTCAACGCTTTGGCGCACCATTCAGAGGCACAACATTTGTAATGTCAACAAGATGGCGCATGTGCCTTAGTGTAGGTGAGAAGGGTGCATCATGGGAAGGCACAACATTTGTAATGTCGACACTCCAAAGGATGTGCCAAAGGAATAGAAGGGGGCACAAATTCATTTGATGTTGCATGAATTAAAAATCTGCACCCAGCCAAAAAAGGACCAAACGGCTAAGTTCGAAAAACTAGATTCTCTCGAAAGGGATTTTATGCCATTCCGAATGCTAAGGGACCTTGGCAGGGAACCAAAATTTTTTTGGTATGGTTACCTGTAAAATTTCCCTCGTCAATTTTACAGGACAACAAAACTAAACACTACAACACTAGATTTGAAAAAATGCATATTAATAGCAAAAATAGTATTTAAACATTTAACCCAAACTTTGAGTGAATAGTTAATTGGAGAAGGGAGTTATCTTCCAGCCTCTAATATGTTCTCTAACCTTCAATTTGACCCTATCATCATGTCGGATCTCAACGGACTTGTAACCTCGAAGTGCAACATCAACTCTAGCAAAACAAACAGGTTAAAACAATGTCATAAACATGGTTTTGAAGTACATCAACTTTCTGTCACGCCTCATTTAGTGAGTTCCAAAAATATGAAAGGAAAACCAAACCCCAACTAAAATGAATAAAGGTGGTAAAAAAATGTTTTAAGTTACTTATATGGTAATTATGGCTACTCATAACCGAGTCCAAATGACTAAGTCGCGACGTATGGCGATGCGGCACCAGACCGCAATCGCGAGCAATAAGGAGAATTTAGTTAATTTTAGCACCATTATAACAGCGTGATAAATAGTCATGACAGTGGTATGGTCAAAACTCTACTTGCAATACAACTTATATTGCGGGAAAGATGGGCGAGTTCAAGAGTTTAAAGTTCAAAAATTTATAATTGTTTGAAAATGATCAAGGGTTTTTGTGGGAAGTCAAAATAACCATTATAGTCATGGGTCCCATTTTGCCTCCAAAATAGGCCCATGCCCTCAAATAATAATGCGAATTAATAAAAGATTTAATTTATTTAAATATCCCGCTAAAGGAACCCCACAAATAAAAGTTAAGCCAATTATAAAAATTAAAGTATTTAAATTTAATTTACCCATCAAGTAAAGATCACACAAAATAACCTAAGTCACTAATTAATTTAACCATATTAAAACATCATACTAAATTTAAAACACCCCATCACTTAAGTTATATGCACACTCAACCATAGCCCTAGGATCTGATTTAATCTCCACCGTAGGATTAAATCTAACCTAAAATCTAAAAGGGGTGAGGATATATTTGCATAACCTAAGTTTTTAATTCATTTTTTTCTCCTTCTCCATTTTTAAATTTTTGTAGTTATAAAGAGATCAAGCAATCATGGTTTCAAGATCAAGCTTCTCATTTATTCATCAATGGCAGATCACAAAGATCTACAAATTTGTATATTTACATTGTTATTGGTTTATTCTTATTATTTTCCCATAGGCTCAAATTGGTCCACGAGAATGAAGTATGTTTATCGAGGATAGGTTTATATATATAAGCAAACACAGGTATCCACAGCTAAGGAGGTTGAAGAATGGTAGTTTGGGCAGGTTGCAAGCTTGTGAGGGGATATATGGGGCGATAATGGAGGTGAGGGAGGGGTAGTTATGGCCCATACTATAGCCGCGGTTATAGCATGTGCCACAATCCCTTCTTTGGGGATAATCATGATGGGGTGGGGGTGGCTAGGACATTGGGTCCCACTATCCCCACCCTAATCTTTTTTTTTAACTTTAAAATATTAAACACAACTCTATTTCAAATTAGTTTCACAATCTAATTTTAGAAGTTTGATTTTGATTATATATATATATATATATATACATACATAGACACTTAGGTAAATGAAATTTTCATAGGTATCGATGATACCCATAATAAAGTAATTTCTCAATTCCTTTAGAAGCAAGCATTTAAAAATATAAAAAGTTAATATATATTTCTATCTCTCTGTGTGTGTGTGTGCGCGCGCGCATACACACACACACACACAAACTCTAGTTCAAACTAAAATTGTCATTAATATTGCAGGCAATAACTATGAAAGGGAAATGTTTTCTTTGCTTAAACGCACAACAGATAAATATACACAAGGAGGGGGATTATTTTCAAGCTTATAAGAAAGAATATCTTGTTGGTTTCTAAACTAGATTACACTAGAATTTCATAATTAAATTTAGAACAAGAGGAAATATTTAAGCATGGAATATTAATTTGACATTTAAACAACAACCCTTTTTCCCAAACATACAATGGTAATAAACAACAGAATTGAATGCATATAATTTCTTTTCCTTTTGCACAAGATAAACACTACCAAAATGAAGCTACTATTTCCATATTTCAAGCAAGAAGAGGAGGATAATTCCATTCCATACATTTAATCATTTCTTCATTTCCTAAGTTAAATTCTTCATTCCAAAAGAAGAATACACAAATCAGATATTAAAATGAGGTATTTTATAACTGCAACTTTAAGTAACCTTTAACAATTGCAACAACATTTCCAACCATGGTTTCAACTATTCAATTTACATGTCATAACAACTATAACAGAATAATTTTTTCCTTTTCATAATGAAAGAATATGATAAAATGCAAGCACTACAAGCCCTCCTCACAAGATGAGACAACATGCCAATTTTTTGGCTCAAAAATACAAATGATGTTATAACTCTAAAACTACAAATATGCATCATCTAATCCACTTCATTTAGCTTCATTTAGCTCCACATAATCTAATTCACAAGCGAAATGCCCTGGTTGACTCCAACCAATTGACATCATTGCATGCCACCAAGAAGTCCAAGGTGGCATGTTAGCCTCCTAAGCCCACGGGAAAGAGGAAACACACTTTACTTAGCACATAGGAAGGATTTAGGTGCACACAACATTTCAAACTTCATTTAAATCCTTTCAAACACAACAATGCAAATAAGAAAACTTACTAAGAAGCTTCATGCTTCTAGCTTTGGGAAGAGGGGATGGGAATCCCAAATTCATGCTACCATACAACCATGCCAAAACAGCCACAGAATCCCTTATTTCTCCATGTTTTTAATAGTTCTCCTTATCTCTCCAAAACTTCCCCAAGAAGGCTTTTCAAACTTAGAGTTTCCTTCTTAAGGGTAGGGATGAATTTCCAACCCAAATGGAAATCCATCCCTACCTACAAACCAAATGTAGGAGGGTTCCCAAATAGAGGAGGAAAATTCCTCCCTCTTTTCATTCAATCTCCAAAAACCCACACCCCTCAAGGGTGGGTGGAGTAACAATGAAACCAACACAACATTCAAACACCACATTTCATGCCAAAACATAACATTCAAAATGTAAATTTCAACAAGGAAAAAAAGGAGTTTGCAAGATCCTACCTTGTACTCCACAAGACAAATCCAAGAATGCTTTCCAAAAGAGTTCAAGTCTCCACCAAGCTCCCAAGCTTTCCCCCAAAAATATCCAAGCAAAGAACCCCATCCCAAAGGAAATGAGGGGTTAAAAAGGAAAGAAGCTACCAAGACAAGCAATGGGAGGGTGAAAATGTCACCCTCCACCAAAATCAAATCCAATCCCCTTGCCACAAAAATGCACCAAAATAAAATGAAGGGAAAATCAAAATTAGCCCAAAGCAATCATGAGAGGATTTCCCAAAATCCCATACATTCCCAAAATCAAAGTTCCCATAATATGAAGTGTGTGGTGAGTGGAAAAATGAGCCAATGGGCCTCATTTGCATTGAAAAGATCCCACCCACCCATAGGGATGGGGGTTAGGGCCTCTTTTCCATGCAAATGAGGTCCCTTTCTTGTCATTCACCCTTCTTAAATGACACATTTTTTCAAATCCGAGTTTGGGAAAAATGTGGCATTTAGGAGGGGCAATTAGGATCACATAATATATGATTAGGTGGCCTAATTCCACCTAACCCAACACATCATCCCAAAACCAAAAGTAGATGTTAGAACCACATGAAAAGTGGGTAACATTTAACATTAGCTAGCAATAAACCAAGGGAACATAAGAAATTAATAAGTAGCTAAGCAACATAATAATTCATCACCATGATAGAAGGAAAATTTAGGCTAAAAATCCAAACCAAAGCAAACCAACATGACATGGCACAACATGAGAAAGGGATGTCATAATCGATAAGAAGAAGAGGTTTGGTCATTAGGCCTTTTGTACTAGATGCGTGTTCCATGAATCCCACATTATTCTCTTGATTAATTTCATGTCACCTGCACACTCAATGCAAACCTCGTATCTTCCCAATATGATAACAAAATATGACACTATCATATGCATCAAAATCAACATCCATACAAGTCATGCTAAACTAGCAGTATATCATAACATGAATCATCCATTGAATGAAACGATATAACATCATACATCAAATATGGATCCAATATCAATACAAAATCATGTCCATAATAACTCATGATATCATCATCATAACATAATATCTGATAAATGAACAGTGGCATCGTGTGCCCCATAGACAACCTGTCAACAAGAGTTAGCATCCTAATGCTAACAATACGATATCATGAACAATGTCATATCAAAACAATGTACTAAAGTAGTAATATCCCTATCAAACAACAATATCATGTGATAATGTCTCATCAAAACAACAAAATAAGAAATAATGTCCCTGTCATCATGATAGTCTAGATACTGATGATTAGCTCGTGACCAAAATGAGAATCTTTTGAAAAGGTGGGCACAACAATTTCATCCAAAAGCATGGTATCGGGTTCCACATAAAATGCACCCATAATGCATTACAATGCCTAGTTTCTTCATTTTCAATATAAACTCATATGTGAAGATGTCAAAAGTAGAAATTGGTCATACCAATCAATTTATAAACTGAATGCCATGAAAAATAAGTTGTCATATGAGAATTTTGGCCACCATATGCAAAAGTTATCCAAATTAAAAATTTTACTTCTTGTTCGGGTTAGTTAGGCACACCCCCTTAATGCAAATTCTACAATTTTGACTATTTTATGGGGATTAAAATCCCATAGAAAAACATCCAATGTCATTTCTTGTTTGTAATTATTGGAATCAAGACAACATCTAGTTTTCGTAAAAGTGTGTTTTGCAAGAAATTATGCTTTGGCAAAAACATTATGGTGAAAAGGGCATTTTAGGTATAGTATTTTTGGTTTTCAAAATTAATTCAAATGGTCTCTTTATAAAATAATCATGGAATTTGTGTTAGTGGAACCCTTAATCTCTCTTCAAAAAGTGTCTTACAAATATAAGTTGACCGCCTTTTCCAAGAGTCTTCACATGTCTTAAATTGGACAATAACATATTTAAACCTTTGTTTAGTTGGCTCTTGTAATTTGAAACAAAGGAATTCATCATATAGGTGAATATTGTTACTACAGATAAGGATGGGAGGGGCTCACATGCACACATGGGTATTGATAATTTTTAGGTTATTGGATAGTGTTTTGTATGAATACCTCAGCATCTAACACCGATATTGTCACGAATTCCAACACAACTCTTTAACAAATGTACATCAATTCTGATGGAAACTCCAAGGATCCACTATGCCAAAATGTAATTTGAAATCAAGTATTAATATTCTTAGAAGGAAATAGACCATGCCTCTATGCCTATTCTAGCCATCCACATGCTCTTGAAGATGTCAAAAAGAAAACCAAACACCCGGAGTTCTTCGGCACCCCTATGTAACTCCACAAAGAATTGAGGAAACACACTCTCTTATAGATTCCAATACCTCTATAACATGAATATTCCCCTTCTAGCGCTACATTGTTAAGAAATAACACCAACATTGTGTTTTAACACTACAAAACCAAAATTTTGTAAAGTTTTGTCATGGTTATGCTTGAGGTGAAAGAATGACTCCAAATCAGCAAACATGTCTACATTGCCCGGGCTGATGATTGTTTCTCAATAAAATATGTTTTAGCTAACTCAAACTTAAAAATTAGCTCTCTTGTTATTGTTCATTTAGATCTTTAAAAAGGAACAAATATGTTAATGTGATTCATCTTCTCTTCTCTACATCTCAGTCATGGTTCTTCCATGTC
The DNA here is from genome assembly GCA_018340775.1 of Taxus wallichiana var. yunnanensis. Classification (NCBI taxonomy): domain Eukaryota; kingdom Viridiplantae; phylum Streptophyta; class Pinopsida; order Cupressales; family Taxaceae; genus Taxus; species Taxus wallichiana. The sequence continues at coordinate 691,131,564 of CM031235.1, read as the reverse complement.
TCTTTTCCTCAAGGATGCATAACCATGGAACCTTGATGCCACTTGTAGGATTAGAATGTATAGGCGACACTATAGGTAATACTCAATTATCAAGGAAAACATGCAACTTTATTATTATTTTATATAAATCCTCCTTACATCTTTATTATTCCTTGAAGTTTTAAATAAGAACTTTTGGGAACTTAGCAACCCGACCAACCAACCTATGGCATCATTTAACTACCTAACAACACATTTACCTAATTAATGCTAACATAAATTCAATCAACCATTGGGATCAAAATATGTCCTAACATAAGTACCAATCAATAGTTACCCCGTGTAAGTGGCTAGAAAGCATCATAGCCATGTACATTCGTGTGTTTTCCCATTGGCATTCCATTAAATTTGGACAAATTTTGTTTCTCGAGTGATGGGGTACCTATGATTGTGGATTATAGGATCTTTTGAAACAATGCACTTAATACATATTTCCTCCTTGGGGCAATTTGTGCCAAAGTTTTTATCTGCACTCTCAAACACATCTGCACCAAAGTCCTTTTGTACTTAGATATATTATGTCTTACATTAACTTTCACCATTGTTACCCCTCTATTGTTGCTCTAATTATTCTATCCATAGTAGCAAAAATTAGGAAATTTTGGAAAAATTTAAAACTATCGAAAAAATAGAAACTACTTTATTTAAAATTTCAAGCAATTTCTATTCCAAAGAGAGAGAGAATTATATCTAAAAAAACTTTCATTCATCTCTATACTTATAGTATCTAGTTATATTTTTCATTTTCATTACATTACAAAAAAGTAAGGGAGCCATTGATAAGGTAGACTAGTGATCATTATTAAACACGTCTAGACTCTAAGTGTTAAAGCTCTAGTGTCAGATCCTCTCCTTATTTGAGAGATTAACTCATCACCATACCCACACTCCTCCAATATTTCTAAATCCTCTTCATCTAAAATAGGCTCCTCGTCATTTTCGAGCCATTCAAATTTAGGATCAATTTCATCAAGGTCAATCGGTTGGTCTTCCTCGATGGTACCTGACATTATCAAATAGAATAAATATGTAATGAATTTGGAAAATAATACATCATAACCTTGGCATGTGAATTGAGAATTAAAAAATGCAACATTTCCCAACCTTGCACTTTTTTATCTTTAGGCGAAGATTGTGGTTGATAAACAAAAATCATTCATTCATTCTTGAGTGAGTCGATTGTGTTTTTAGAATGTATTTGTTCAAAAACACTTCAACTACACTCACACAAAGATGAACTACATGGCTGGCTCAAAATGTGCATTGTCATTCATCGAAGGATTTTAGCTTCTTTGCCAAAAAATTCCCACCATTGTGCTGCAAAAATAGAGTTTGGCAACATTGTAACATGCACACTTCAATCAAAATTTAACACTTTTAATTTGCATACGTAAACCAATTGTCTACATGGTTTGAAGGTATTCCTTCTTGCGATGGTTGACTTACTGGAGAAGAAAACCCTTGCTTGTTTGTATATTGACAACTCTCCATAGTTGCATCTAAGTCCTCTTGTTTTGGAAACACTGTCTCCATGCACTTAAATAGGCTCTTTGTGACCTCTGCATTGTCTCTAAATGACTCACTAAATAATAATGTTGGATTTAAAAATATCCAACAACATGGAAGGAGAATGCATTTTTCGATCCCATCTGTTATCCACTCTCTCATAATGGCATGTACTTGGCCCTAATATTCTCCAATCTGCTCATAATACCCTATTTGGCCCTATCCATGGCCTCATACACATAACCCATGGGGTATTTATCCCCATCAATAAGTCTCAATACTCAAACTAAAGGCTCAGAAAATAGGACAATTTTCTCTACCTCTTCCCAAAATGACAATGAGAAAACATACTCACCCATAGTTATGTCATCCATATGTTTTGCAAAGGAAGATTCCACCCACTCAATTGAAGTGAACATTCATTTCAAATTAAATTTTTGTTGGCATAGAGTTTGCAATGCAAGGAAGTGATTTGCAAACCTTATCACCCTTGGCCAAATAATTTCCTTTCCATCATTGAATGTGTGCATCATACTAAGCACCCTTGTGTGATTGTATATGAACTTGGTAATTGTGTGGGCCTTTTACAAAACCTCTTTCACCCATGGAATTTTGCTTATGTTCTCCAAGGTCAAATCAAGACAATGTTCCACACATGGAGTCTAAAACATAGTTTTATGTTTATCCATAAGAAGCCTCCGAGTAACCACACAAGCAACAACATTATCTGTAATGAATAGGACCACATTTTGTGGCTTCACCTCACTCACAACCTCATCAATTGGATGAAAGAGTGTTTTGTCTGATTTTATTATATTAGATGCATCAACACTCTTAAAAAAATTGTGTCGATGTCACACGACACAAGGAATTTGATGTGTGTTTGGTTCTTTCTATTCGTCCATCCATCTGACATGATTTTGCATCCTATTTTTTGTCATTCATTGTGATGTTTTGCAAGAACATCACTCACATCCTTTAACATATCACCCAACAAAGCCTTGTATGATGGGGTTTTGAACCCATTGCCTCTACAACTACAATTTCAATTGCATCCACCATACTTTGTCACTATGGAGATCTGGCCATATTGAATGATAAGCTAAAATAGTACCAAAAGTTCAAAATTGTGTTCCTTGCTTATTCGTGAACATTTTTTCCACCTTATACTCTCTAGCGTGGTTTGCACTCCAAGTGTAGTGTGAGGGTTAAAGAACACATGAATGTTTCCTCCACCTGTGTTTGGCCCACAAGCTATTGATCCAGGGGTAGATTGAAACCTTTCCTCTTTTCCTTGTGCATGTTATGTAGATGGCCCTTGTGTGCCATCCAATACATCAACCCGGCATCTGAAAAGTTTGAACCCACTTTTGTATTTGTCCTTGACTTTTTTACCTTCCCTCTCTATTTTACCATGATTATTGACATCTATAGGGCATTCATTAGTGCTAGGTGTAGCTTCATGCCCTTGTTTCCTTTTCAAATGCCACTTCAAATAGTATATGTTTCTATTGGATACAATGCCACAAAAGTTACATTTGACCTTAGTTTTGTTTGAGCCTTCAATTTCCGTGTCATAGGTCCATGCAAAATCTCGCACACGACATGGTGATAAAATCTCCAGTGTCCATAAAAAAAGTATTTAGGCACTAAACTTTGAAGGTGTTTAATTTTATGATATAGTAATATAGAACATTTACATCTTCTAATTTGTAAACATTTTGATTAAAAAACTAACCTCAATTTGTGTTTAATAAAATTAGAAGACTCTAGGTTAGTTGAGAATTTTACACACCTAGGGTTAAGATTTATTGAAATTTTAAATAACCTAAAGTCTCATAAATATATAAACAATTTTGTACTTTGAAAAAAAAACTAACTCTACACTCGAAAAAAATACTTGTTTAACGTTAGGTTACGGGTGCAATAAAATGATTTATTACTTAAAGGCTAAAATAAAAAAATCTTCTAAATTTGTAAATACTTGATTAAAACCTCAGATTTTAAGGTTAGGGTTAAGGTGTATTAAAATTTTAACTAACCTAAAGTCTCATAAATATATTTATTCTTTTAGAAAACCCTAACCCTAAACTCTAAAAATATAGCGTTTGGTGTCATGGTAAGGGTTCAATAAAAAAATTATAACCTAAAATAGTAAAATCTTCTAAATTTGTAAATATTTCAATTTTCAAAAATAAATCTAACCCTAAACGTTGGAAAACAATGTTTAGGGATAGGGTTAATGTGTAAATATTTTTAATACTTAAAATACGTAAATAATCTAAATACGTAAATATTTTGACTTTAAAAAAATATACCTAAACGTTGGGTTAGGGTTTATTTAGGTTTTGATCAACAAAAAAATAAAACAATAGATACCTAGTTGATGAATGTTGAAAGATAAAAGCAATTTAAAACCCCTAAGTATTGTTTGAAAACTACCAAAAGTACTCCAAGTCTAGCTAAAAATGAATGGGAAAAAACCCAAAAAAAAAACTCGCTTTTTTACATTTTATACGCAAATAACATGGATTTTGGGAAAAAACAAATCATGTTTTTCATGATAAAGCGCAAATCTTTTCATGTGGTTTTTTTAAAAACGCTTTTTTCGAGAAAACATGATTTTTGTTGGTCTTATCACGATTTGTACAAAATTGGTATGCACAAGGGGAAAAAAATGTGATTTTTGGTGTTGAATAAATCACTTTTGCTAGCGGTTAGAGATTTATAGCAATAAATAAAAAAATGTAATCAATGGTTCTATCTACTTTGGAGTATTTGTAAAATGATTTTCAGCCCCTATTTTCTTCAATCCCACATATGTTTGACTCATACGCAACTCATTTTTCCTCTCGTGAGGAAGTTGTTTTCAATCTCTCTATCTAAATGGATACTTCTCTCGAAGGGTAGGTAAATTCCAGCTTCACTAGATTTTGTCTAGCACTTTGAAGGAATATCTAACCATATACCTAGAGGCTTAATCATTTCCTCCTAGTATGTCATAGAGAGTGGTGTAGAGTGCTCAATCACTTGTGTTGGTTTCGGTTGAACCCTCTTTTGGTTCCTACTTTGGACCCCCGCTACACTTAGGCTTGGGTTGGGGCTTATGCTTCTACTTTCTTGTCTTCTATTTCTTGAAGTGGTTGTTTCATGTAACCATCATCTCTCTTGTTGTTCCAATAGTCAAAATGATCCCCAAGTTTTGGTGAATTTACTTCATGGCTCTATCTTCTTTGTCGTCCTTTGTTTGGTGTTAATGGCATAGACATTTGTTCGATCTATCCTCCTTTTCCTAGCATTTCTTTTCCTCGTACCATTACAATATTTGTCACCTTCTAATATCTTGTCACAATTGGTCTGAAGATTTTTCAATATTATATAATGCCTAACAAAGGAGTAATGGAAGGTGGTCAAGGAGTTGGTATACATCCTCAATAACTGCCAAGATGCCCCAGATAGAATTTAACCATGTTTGGGTTCTAGCATCTTCCTCCCCAATGTGTTATCGAATAGAGAGACCTGCAAGTACTAGAAATCTTTTGTAAGTTTTTTTCTTGTTGATTTGTTTCAGTCATTTCTTGGACCAACTTCCCCATTAGTTTTTCATGTTGTCAATAAGAATGGTTGTTAAGAGGATTGGCAACCAACTTAATTTTTGATTGGTTGATTCCATTAATCAATGGATGTGATCGGACTCTTCTCCCCTCTCAAAATCTATAAATGTAAGTGCTTTGAAACATAATACGGGTTTGATTTCTACAAGTCTAGAGCTCTGGCTTTGAGCTCGAAATATCTTGTTCATGACCTCTGTAACTCGTATGTGGGGATTTCTTTCCTTGGCTTTGTGTTTGTAAATGGTCAAGATTTGATATTAATGCAAGTGTGGTTTTGTTCCTCTGAATGCTATGCATTTGATGTGAACATTTTGTCCTCTTGCACGCCTTCATTCTTTTCCAATTTATTTCCTTCAAAGTTGTGTGCATTTCTTCAAGCTTCATGATTTGTAAAATTCTACTTTGGAACTCTAAGAATCACACAACTATGTTGTTCTACTTTCAAATTTTAAAAATGATCGATTTTATTGAAAAATTAGAGCTTCATGACTGATTATCTAGTACTATGGAAAGGAAATTGTGGAGAAGGGATGAATTCAAAACTTCAACACCAACAATTTTTATCCTGAAACCCCGGTGGAGGAAAACCAATCGGGAAAGGCAATTGCTCTTTCTTCCCACTTTTATTGGTCTAATATAGACAATTATGAATTACAATAACTATGAAAAGAAGTGAAAATTTAAACCTTATTTCCAATTACTTGTTTGCTCTGTTTCTACACCTTGCTCCTACAATTCCATTCCAGCACTGAAGATCTTGCTCACTGCTCTCATTAAACTCTGATTCTCGATCTCTCTAAATCTTAGAATGCCTATTCTCTTTCTCCTCTCATGTATTTATAGGCCTTCCCATGTTATCCCATGCATTGAAGGATGTGAAAGGGCATGGAAGGGGAAGAGACATGGTTGGGCGCTTCAAATTCACGTCCATTCGCATTCCATTCTTCTTTTTCATTCGAAAGTGTTAGGAACGCCGCCCTGAGTAGACCGGCGGTCTCGGGACATCGCCACCCGGGCCGGGCGGTGGTTTGAGACCGTCGCCCTTCCAAGAAGGCGGTTCTAAAACCACCGCTACGAATAGAGCGGCGGTTCCTTCCATAACCTTTGTTTACCTCATTTTATTTAATTTTCTTGTTTCTCCTTCTTGGTGCTAATGGAATTGATGAAGTGGTGTGTTTTTCTGGATCCCTATGGATCATACCTCCCCTACTTAAGAGGCTTTTGGTCCCACAAAATCTTAGTGGGGGAGTGGTATAGGAATCAACTCCCTCTCGTGCTCATTCAAGTAACACTGGGTGTCTTCTCTCGTCCAACCTTCCAAGACTCTGTGGATCTCTGGTTTGTTTCTCCAATGCTACATCCTCCTCCGAGTTTCCTTGAGTACAATCCTCTTTGGAAGGTAACTTTTGTATCTTTCCTTATTTTTCATGCATAGATGGTGTTAGTGGATGCGAGCTCTTGCAACTTGTTATTGCATGCATCTGCATGAAGTATGGCCTGAAGGTTTCTTCTCCAACCTGCTCAAGTATGGCGAAGGTCCCATACTATAGTGGTTTATTCCTTTCTTGTCTTTGTCTCTTGAGATGGATTGGTCAAATCCTCTCCAAGTACGCTTACTACTATAGTCACCACCATTCCTTGTATCTCCTCTTCTTCTTGCTGCCCCACGGTCAGGTCCAGTGAATCCGTAGGTAGATACGGTGACTGCATAGTGGAAGTTTGTTTTGCTCCTTGAATGAGCAGTTCTGTGGTGGCTTCTTCTACAAAAAATGACAAGTGCTATCCAAATTCTCCATCCTTTGGTCAGAAATATCCGTGCTCTCACATCCATTTTGTTTTTCTTCCAATGAAAGCAAACAAAACTGATGATTTTCTTGAATAAGTCTTGGTGTTTGGTTGGCACTTACCATAGCCTTCTTTGATTTGCTCTGGTGTGCCCCGATGTTAAAACTGAATCCATCCTTAACCCATTTGTACCGGTTCTCCCTCCTTATGAACACAAGCATCCTGGCATACAAGTAAGGACTTCCAAGACAACGTCAAATGCATCAAGTGGAATAATATCAGCCTCTAATACATCTATGTATTGGGTATTTATCTGACCTGAAACATACACTTCCTTGTAACTTGTATTTCTACACCCTTCTTCACCCATCCCAATGGGTATGGATGTGGATGTGCATAAGTCTCTAGACCAAGTTGTTCTACAACCGCATCAGAAATCAAATTTGACTAAGAACTAGAATCTACTAAAGCATTTACCTTAGTCTTCTTGATTTGGATTTTGATTTGAAATAGCTTACTCATCTCTTCTTCTTTTTTCCCCGTACATGTTAGTGAACATGCATCCCAACCTCTCGTCTACATCTGAATCATCCTAAATCTCCACCTCTCTCTTTTTCTTCACAGTGGCCATGGATTTCTTGGAATCCTTGGTTCGGTGTTTTGGGTGTAATTCTGGATGCAACTTCCAACATGTGGCATCAGTATGTCCATTTACATCACAATTCTTATAGAAATTCTTAGGATCTTTACAAGTATGCAAAGCAGTAGCGGTATGTTTACCTTTCCATTTACCTCTGCTACTTGTCTTCCCTTGTTCTTTGTCCTGTTGTTTTGTTGACTAGTCTCCCTTTGGCTCTATTTCTCCTTGCTTCTTCTCGTCATCAATGTAGTATGCTTGTACACAAGCTTCATTGAGATCCTTGGGCTTCATGGAGATTACCTTCCTTCGAAGGTGAGTGTGAAGTCCTCCCAAATACTTGGTCAGAATGTCCTCATCCTCCAAGTCCATATTAAGCAACATGGCTTGTCTTCGAAATTCCATAGTGTAGTCTTGCACACTTTGATTGCTTCCTTGTCTAAAGTACTGCCACTTAATCATCATGTCAGTCTTATGGCCAATAGGATAAAAGTTAGCTCTAATCAATTCTTTAAAACCTTTCCAAGTACTGACAATAGGATGCTTCTTCTTCTCACAAGTGGCTAGATGGGTTTCCCACCAAACAGAGCATGACCTTCCATTTTGAGACATGCAAAGGTGATCCTTTGTGCCTCAGTGACATTATGCACACTAAATTAGTCTTCCAACTATTTTAGCAATTTATCCAGTAGTTCTACATCTACTTGTCCTTCAAAATTCTTTATTTCCACTTTTGTTTCAACTTTACAAGGTGTATATGCAGATTTTACCTTCTCGCTTACAATTGGCATCTCTTCACGCTCTTCCCATTCTTCCTCTTCGTGGCTCTTTTCGATACCAAATTTTTTGGTTAGTGCTCAAACCACCGAGTCCATGGAATATTTCTTAACCAAAGCCGTATTTTGCATATCTGAAATCTCTTCTTGTTTTCTACGTAATCTATCCATCATGGTCTCTAGCATCTTGACTCTACGAACCAAGTTATCTTCCTCCATTTGAGCTCGAATTCTTTGTTTCCACTTCTTCATAGAAATATCTAGCTCGCAAGGTAAAACTTCTTCACCTTTGGACCTTATCACTGTCATTCAAAATCAAAAGAAATATTCGAATACCACAGTCCTGGAAATATAATCAGCTCTGATACCAAAATGATCCGTAAACTTCTAATTTTGGAACGCTACGAATCACATAGTTATGTTGTTCTACTTTCAAATTTGGAAAATGACAGATTTTCTTGAAAAATTAGAGCTTCATGACTGATTATCTAGTGCTATGGAAAGGAAATTGCAGAGAAGGGAAGAATTCAAAACTTCAACACCAACAATTTTTTATCCTGGAAACCCTCAATGGAGGAAAACCAGCCGGGAAGGGCAAGCATTGCTCTTTCTTCCCACTTTTATTGGTCTAATATAAACAATTATAGATTACAATAAGTATGAAAAGAATCAACAATGTAAACTTGAGCTCCAATTACTTTCTTGCTCTGTTTCTACACCTTGCTCCTACAATTCCATCCCATCACTGAAGATCTTTCTTAATGTTCTCATTAAACTCTACTTCTCGATCTCTCTAGATACTCGAATGTCTATTCTCTTTCTCCTCTCATGTATTTATAGGTCTTCACATGTTCTCCCATGCACTAGAGGATGTGAAAGGGCTTGGAAGGGGAAGAGACACAATTGGGTGCTTAAAATTAGCGTCAATTCGCATTTCATTCTTCTTTTGTTGTTTGAAAGCGTTAGGACCGCCGCCCTGAGAAGACCGGTGGTCTCAAGACCACTTGCCCTTATAGGGTGGCGGTTCTAAAACCGTCGCTCAACATAAAGCGACAGTTCCTTCCGGAACCTCCGTTTACCTCATTTTATTTACTTTTCTTGTTTCTCCTTCTTGGTGCTGATGGAATTGATGAAGTGGTGTGTTTTTTTGGATCCCTATGGATCACTTCATTTTGTGGGTTCACGTTTGTCTCTTTTAGAGGATCCGGTGTTTTCATATGAGGATATACCTTGACTAAACCCACGCCTTCAAGGTCCCTCATTGTTTCATTGAAATGTTGAATTCTTGATTCAGCAAGGGTGCAAATTTCAATAACAATGGTTTTGGCATGCCTTGTGGGACCAGTTTGATGAGATTTACACCATCTCCACTAAGATTGGTGTGTATCTTAGCGGATTCCAACCTTTGGAGTCACCTTTCTACAAATCTGGCGACTCCCAAGTTGAAATCTTTGTTTTCATACAGTCCAGTTCCATTCTTTCATGACAAGAATACAGACAAGGCAAAGTGTGTGTACAGGTGAATATTTTGAGTATTTGCAACTATCGCCAAAAAGAAGAAGAGGAATAACAAAAATATCAACTCGGAGAGTTTGTTTACCTTCAAACAGAATTATTTCTACTCCTATTAGAACCTTCTTTTTCTCTCCTAGAAATTTAAGGCTCATTCTTTTCATGGCGCATCAAAGAAATATCCCCTTTGTAAGTTTTAATGGTAGTAGTCCCTTGGCTCTAAATGCCCAAAATGATATACCAATGTCTGCTTTGAAAATTATTCCTTTCTTCACTAGTAAAAACATTACAACCCCGTAGATCATATCCATGATGTTGCAAATGTGTGTTCAGTTCATCTTATTATTGAAGATGATGTTGTAGTTAGACTTCTTATTTTTCACTAAAAGGAAAAACACTTCAATGGTATAGGATCTTGCGGCTGCTTCCATTCACACATGGGATGATCTTGGAACAACCCTTTGCCAGCAGTTTGATGAGAAAGCAGACAACATATCGTTGTTAGAACGAATAACAACTATCAAAAGAGCTCCCAATGAACCCATGGCGGATTTCAACTTCAGATTTCATAAAACATGGGACAAATTCCAATTCTTTTGAGACCAACTCCACAAGGTGCTTTCCTTTATTTCTTAAGAGCTTTAAATTTTGATATAGTTGTAATGATACAATCTATGGGTGTTATACAATTACTTGATGCATATGCAATAACCATTAGGGCTAAGAATTGTTTGATTCAAGTTAGCAAGATAGTGTTAGAGTAGGCATTTACTTTAGCTTATGTTTACCTAGGTACTTTATTTACCTTTATTGTATTTATCCTCACCCACTTATGTGTGCGGATATTTCTTTTATCATATTTAGATATTAGGAGATATTATCTAGTTGTTAGGTATAGTTATTTCCTTGATCTATGGTATTGACTAGATCCTTCATGTCTAGTTCTCTCCTAAATCTATGGTCTTGACTAGTTCTTTACTTAATTTATGCACCGATCTACGACCTTGTGGTTCTTAGATTGTTATTCTTTGCCTATATAAGCAAGGTCCATTCTCATTGTATTTCATTGAGTTCCATAATAATATATGATATTGCTACTCATTTGTTTACAATGGTTTTATGTAAATTTATTTTGGCGAATTGCTTTCATCTTATAGATCATGGTGTTTGATTAGCATCTGTGTTCTTGTCTTGGTACGATCTGGTTATAGTTCTTTTTAGATAGCCCCTAGATTGTCTATGCCTATTTTTCCTAAACTGCCTCAAAATACCCAACCTTCTTTTTTTCCCATTCCTAAGCCAAATGCTTCATCTTTTGCCTCGATTCCTATTCTTCCCAAAAACAACATGATGATGATGACCTTAGAGCCCTAGTTAGAAACTTGTCTAATGAAATTGTCTCTCTAAAGAGGAAACAAGCTCAATCATCTAGAAATTACCCAATTTTTAACCAGGGGCAATCTTCAGGCAAAAATTTTAATCAAGGTCATCAACGGAAAAAAACCCAATATCCAAATCAAAGACATGACCTAAATAAGAAAATTGATAAATTACAAGGCCAAAAATGCATCTACTTCTTCAAATGGTTGTTCTTGCATAACCACTTTCTATCACCTACTCAAGCAAAGTGTTTGTTCCAGTGCAAAATAATGTAATATAAGAAAGCTGAATGGTGTTTTCCATGCAGTCAACCACATATTTAGAATACTTTTGCAAATGATGTGTAAGTACAGACCCTCACAGTGCAAAATTATTTGAATCAATAAGAATCGTTGATGGAGATGACAAGTACCAGTGCGAAAGTAGCACAAAAGGTCGCACCGAACCTAACTTCATGTTTTTGGGTCTAATGATTTATGTGAGGATAACTATGCCACGAATAAATTGAGCACACCATAACTCCATGTGATGAATCACACAAGGTCAAAGAAGAGGCAAATTGAAATAGCTACTCCATTCCCTTCATTGCAAAGTCCTCATTTCAAAGACAAATAATTTGCATACTTAGGCAAACAAAAGGATTCATCTAGTAATCCGTAGAATGTAGAAAACCCGCAAAGCACTACAAAGCTGCGAAGCAAAGAAATTCCACCAATCATATAGCTTTCGTAGATTGAACAAACCGAGAAAGGGGCATGTCACACCTTTGATGCACAAATCCGCGGGTATCCCCTTTAACATTGTCGAGCAAATGAAGAAAACAAATCTAAATGTGACAATGTGGGATGCCCTATCTATCTTATCTCAGAGGGATCTTCTGCAAGAGGATTTGAAACAACTTCCCCAATCTGAACATGTTGTTAAGAAAGAAAATTTTGCGGTCCACATATGTCACCAAAGGAGGAACAACTAAGAAAGGTTAAGACGCCTCCACCCTATTACATGTCTCTAATTGTAGGCAAACACCTGGTGCACCATTGTATGATTGATTCAGGTGCTAGCACCTTTATAATGCCCAAGAATTTTTTGATGTTTTAAGCATTGGATATAATCTAGTTTGTAAAAATGTTATGCAACTTAATGGCTCAACTGTCAACATTTTAGGAGTAATCAAATATCTTGAGTTAACCCTCCATGCTTGTCCAAGCTTGACCATAACCCAAGATATCTCAGTTATTGACTTGCCTCCTTTGTTTTCCATTTGTTTATCAAGAGATTTTATAGCCAAGGTGGGTGGATATTTGTTTTCGATTGGTCTCACATGCTCCTAAGAACTAGATATGGTACTAGATTCACCATTAAAGTTGAGCCAATCTCTTCTTATCATGTCGAATCTTATGACCCTTCTCCTCTCTCATTTATTTGCATGATACATGAAAATGAAGAGCATGAATCGATGTCAGTATAGCGACTTACTCCTCCTAGCTCAATACCCGACTTCCTATTAGATGAATGGGCCAAGGAACATTATGAGTTTGATCCTTATGATAGAACCATGCGGACTGATTTAGGCATCTACTTCATTCATGAAGAATGATTTACAACCCTCGTGCCACACAAAGAGGAAAAAGGGATGCTTCGGTTTACGAAAGATTTTTTTATGGTTCAAGAACCAGAAATGGTGTTGGGGTGGGTGTAGTTCTTGTTTCACCAACTGACAAGAGGTTCTTCTTTTCTCATAGGTTAAAATTTGCTTGTTCTAATAATGTGGTTGAATATGAAACATTGATCCATGGATTGCGTCTAATGAGAAAAAAAGACAGATAAGGCCTTACGGTGTTTGGGGATATTAAATTGGTTATTCACCAAGTTAGAGCAAGATGTGTGGCCAAGAATAATCTTTTAAAAGCTTATAGACATAAGAGTTAGGGGCCTCTTGGAAATTTTTGATACTATTAACTTACAAGTAGTGCCAAGGAAGCTAAACAAAGAAGAAAATCGAATGGTGGCCATTGGATTACAATTTTCCCAGTGAAGACTTCATCCAAGGCAATAAGCAACATGTTAGAATGATTTTGAGGACACCAATCCCTGATAATGAATTTAGTTGGAAGATCTTTGATAATGATGAACAAATTGTGTAGCTCATCCAAAACAAAGTTGAGTTCTCAAAATTGAAATCTAATTTGCAAGATGGTTATAGTGATCAGATCATTCAGCTAAGAACAAAAAAATTGCCTAAAGGGTTGGTCACTCTTGAAGACATCTTCATCTCGATGATGAATACAAATGGGAAAGAAAGAATATAACAACAAAGCATGAAGATTCCCAATCAGTCACAATTGCACAAGACAAGGAATTATTGCTTGGAAAGGTATGTGATAAATTTGAAAAGAAAGTTTTTATCTCCTTATGTTAGAAATTTAATGATGTCTTCTCATGGAGCTATGAAGATATTAAGGGTTTTGACCCCAACATTTCTCAACACACCATAGATCTTGATCCTAGTGCCAAGCCAACCAAACAAAAACAAAGGCCTGTCAATCCCAAAATAGAGCCCCTCATGAGAAAAGAGTTAACCAAACTCATTGAGGCCAAAATTATATTCCCCATCAAGTGGCTAACTCAGTTCTATTAGGAAGAAAAATGGAGAAATCAAGATTTGCGTGAATTTCAAGGACTTGAATAGGGTGTCCTTAAAGGATTGTTATCCTTTGCCTTCTATGAAAAAAAAAAAAAAAAAAATTGTAGACAATAAGAGAGCTGAAAGGTTTTCTATGCTTGATGGTTATAATGAGTACATTATTTGAATTATTTATATCATTTATATGACTGATAATTTTCATTTAAACATGATTTACTAATGCATGGGGATGCTTTATATAGTTATATCTTAGTGAGTTTAATGCATTTTCCTTGCTCTTGTTCATGCAACTTGTCAACCGTATAACTTCCTACTAATTTCCTTTGTGAGTGAAATGTGGTAACATGTGCGAGAATAATAACAAACATTTACCACCAATTTTGGAGTGCGATTACTGGGCCGAGTGCTGGAGTCGGTATGCAGTGGTGGAGGACTTTTTCCATTAATGACCTATAAACATGGGTATTGTTTCTAGCAGTTTTGTAGGGTTTTATGAACCTTAACCAAATGTTGTTAGTGGAATAACTTAGTGCCTCCCATTTTGGCATGATATGTAACCGAATGTGTCTATATAAAGACATCTCCTTGAGGAAAAATTTCATAGTTGGGTAATATTGATAATCTACAATATAGTTTGTAGCAGTTAGTATTTACTTTCAGATGCACTGAATATGTCATAGAACTTCTTTGAATCAATATAAGTGGATATCGTTCTGAGTATCTCATGTTGTTAAGATTACCTCTATCCCAAGGAAGAGCAAGGGCCCACTCGACCAAGGTGAATGGATGTTGTTTACGTTTATGCATGAATGTGGTTTTCTAATAAGTCATTGTTTTCTCATTTCCTCTACTGTAATTTCCATTTAGTGTGTTTATTTCCTTTATCACAATTTCCATTCAGAGTGTGTATTTCGTTTATGAAAATTCAATTCAGAGTGTGTTATATTTGAAGTCCGTTATATTAATTTGGTGAGTGCATTATAATTCTAGCAAATTATTTACATTAAATGCATTTCATCACATCAACGTCGTTTTCGTAGCTTAGCATTAATTTTACGTAGATTAGTAGAAAAAAAAGGAAGATCTAGCAAAAAAAACCCCAAAGAAAGAACCAACAACATAACTAGTTGTATAGGACTTCATTGCATATAGTCTTGGACACACAACCCTGGTTTTATAATGACACTAGCAAAATAAAATGTTAGTTAAATGATTGGAGAACACGATGACCCATCATTTTTTGTGTTGTTGTGGGGGCACCATAAGCACATCACACCATTTTATTCACTTTGCATTCTATGTGTGTTAGTGGAGTTAATCTATACAACCAGTCGAAGTCTTAGGCCTTGTTTACATAACCAACATTGATGCTTATGCCACGACACATTCAAGGGATATTTATACCACGCAATATCCAAAGAATATCTCCAAACAAAGTACAAATAGGGAACATTGAAAGTGACACTGAATATAATCCAACATCTAGAAGCCCTTATGAACATTCTGCATCATCCTATTTAGAACCAGAACAACATTCAGAAATGGGAGACAACGGGAATAATGAGAATCCACCCTTGGGTAGAACCTTTACCTATCCCATTGTCTTATATGAAGATGAGGATGCACCTATGAAAATAATCTCGCCATCCGTCCTCCCTATCTTCATGAGAATGTCTCTGAGAAGACCCAGATCATTTCTTGTTTGAATTCAAAGTTCTTTTCCAGACATATGACTATAGATCAGACAATCAAAAACTCAAACTATTTCCTGCCACTCTTAAGGAATGCAGTATGAGGTGGTTCATGGGATTGTCCCCTAACTCCATTCATTCTTGGGAGGACGTGGAGACAACTTTTTTAGATAAATATCAAGACTACTGCGAGGGAATGGATAGGAAAGAAGATGTCTTCAAGATAAAGAAAAAGAAGATGAAAATCTAGAAGATTATCTAGATAGATTTCTCTTTTTCCATCGGAGGAGTGGTTATGAGTTACATGCAGAAATCACGAAGAAAATTTTCCTTAAAGGACTTGATGGGGAAACTAGGATTCCCTCCTTCTTATGGGAGGAGATGATGTGCACAAACTTAGTATGGAGAATATCACGGAGCTATGCAGAAGTTACTCTAGAACACGAGGAGGTATAAGGAGAAAAAAAAAACCAAGCTTGCCCTAGGTATCTCAGAACTTCTTGAGGAAATGACTAACATGAAAACAAACATCTTGTCGCAATTGACATCAACCATAGATGGGATGAAAGCCAAAACTAGTGCTACAAAAGAACCTCTAGACATATATTTCCCTAAATGTAGGAAGAGACATCCCTTGAGAGAGTGTCCTTTGGATGTCACAGACATGTGTTTGATCTGTGATGTCGTTGATCACGATACTAAGCATTGCACTTTCTTACCTCAGTTGAAAGAAGGATTGAATGTTGTCTCTCAAGCAGATGCAGAGGTAAACTTTGTTCAAAGGCCAAATAATCAAGTTATGTATGCTCCTCGACATGCTCGAGAACCCCGGAGGATATCATGGTCAGTCGGGCTCCTCTCACCCTACTTGGGACAACCTGTCGGAGGCTCCTCACCTACTTGGGGACAACCTGAGTGGACACCACCAAACTAGATGGCTTACCCACATCCACCACCATGGATGACTCCCTACAATCAACAGGGTTGGACACCACCAGCCAATGCAAATCCATGGCAAAACCAACAATGGGCACCTCAATAGAATTCTAATCAAAACCAACAATGGGCACATCAACATAATTCTAATAAACAAAGGAGGTTCCAACAACCACAACATGATTTAATGGCCCAAACAAAAAACTATCAACAACACAGGCAAGCAGCACAAATTCAACTTCCAGCCTAGCCTATAGCGAACCCTAAACATCAACAAACAACTTCAATTAATGAAGCAGGACAAAGTGATACAATGTAGGTTAATACTATCAATAATTTGCAACTAAGGTCTGGGAGAACATTGAATCATCCTCCTATTATTGTTATCACATAAATACCTGAATAAAAGGAGAAAGTAGAGACACCTAGAGGAAAATGAAGAAACTGAACATGTTCCACAAACGCAAGACACTAGGAATGGTCAAGGAAAAGATAATAATGTGCATGCAACTCCTTTTCCAAAACGATTACAAGAAACTCGAACTATAGAAGAAACAACGCTAGTTCAAGAGTTGAAAAAGATGAACATTGAGGTCCCACTTCTGAGAGCAATAAGGGACACTCTTGAATTAAATCACACCAATAGAAACGAGTGTATAAAGACACTAGAAAGGAAGAAGATGTAGTGCCATCAATTTTTTTTCCATTTTTAAAGCAAACACACTAAATTTTCAGATTTAATATGTAATGCACAACTATATTTTGCATATTTCTAAACAACAAATTCTTCCAAATGAAGACATTGAAATAAAAAGTTCATGGTTTCATTATGATCTCAAATGACAATCTTACAAGATTCTAGCAACAATAAAATAAAAACTTTCTTAGTAATGACTAATGTTTTTCAAGAAACAATAAGTACAAAAATGGGTATTTACAAGAGTGTGACACTTTACAAAGCCACATTTATTTACAAAGTGAAGGCAATGTCCTCCAAAGATGAGGAAGACCAAGATGGCAAGAGGCTCCACTATCTCCAACTTGAGTGTTCTTCCAAAAATGCTGAAATAAGAGGCAAGACTTGTTTACCACCCAACCAATAGGCATCATCACATGCCTTTCCATGGTTGGAAGCCATGCTAGCCTCCCCTAAGCCCATGGGAGAGAGGAACAAACTTCCACAATGTGCACAAGAATAATGGGGATAAAACACAACAAGAAAAACATAAGACCATTTAACCACCTACTACACATGAAAACAACAACATGAGGATAACAAGGTCAACCTCACAAGGGGGAAGAGAAGGAGTAGGATGCCCAAATCAAAGGTGTCCAACCATAGGAGCACCAAAAAAACATGTTAACAAAACTCCTTATACCTCATAATCAATCATCCTCCTTATTCCTCCTTTATGTTAAAGAAATCCTTCTTGGGAGGATTTTCAAACCCAAAAGGGTTTCCTCACCAAGAATGGGGAAAGGTTCAAGCCATATGAACCTTTCTCCCACCTCAAACCATATGAGGGGATGAGAAGGGACCTTCATGGCTTGACCAACAACCATGAGGTTTAAGAGGGAAATCCCTCTCTCTTCCACTACATTCTCTAAAAACTATCAATCCAAATGATGGTGGAGAGAAAACAAAGAAAACAACAAGAACAAACAAACAACTACATTCACCATACAACTTCACAACACATCATTTCACACACACCATTCCATTGATCAAGCATAGTTAACAAGATAAGCACAACTAAGAAGAAAAAGGTTAAGTATCCTACCTCTATAATGCTTTCCAAGACTCTAAGCTTTTCCCTTTGTCCAAGCTCACCTCCAAGCTCCCAAAATTCTCCAAGTGCTCCAAAAAAAATGAACCAAGAAGACCCATTCCTTCCACATGAGGAAGAATAAGAAGAGGAACCCAAAAGTTTCCTCACCAATGGGAAAGTGACAAGTGTCACCCCCTCTCCTCTCAAGAGTCAAAGATTCCAAAAACCAAATAAGTAAGAGTAAACTCACCTTTTATCCCTTATCACCTAAAATACTAAAAACTAAAATAAAACAAAGTGGAGCAACTTTTAACGAAACACACAAACCATTTTACATGGATGATGACTAAGGAGGGAAAAATGGGAGGGAAACTCCCTCCAAACCTTAGAAATAATCCCCTACCTATTAGGTAGGTTCCAAGGGCCCATTTTCATGCTAAGGGAACTCCCAAACTCAAAAGGGGTCCCTAAAAATGCCCAAAATAACCCAATTTCGGGTTTGGCATGCTTTAGCACAAGGGTAGAGAGTGTGGGGTCCACCCAAGGTTCACATGTGGTCCCTAATCCCTTCTACCAACACACACACACACACACACTCAAAACCAACACTTAATTTAAGAAGAGATCATTAAACCCTTAATCTAGTTTACTTAATAAAACACACCCTAAACATGATTAAGTTTACAAGTCATAATTACATTACGATTGAGGGTTCACCCATGGTGCCCAAATAAATACACCTATTCTAAGGCCTCAAACATTTAGCATGGTTAGGGAGTCGAGTCGTGGCCGCTCGTGCACAATTGTGTAGCTGCCCTAAAACCCATGCTCTCTTATACCTGTCACCTGCACACTCATTGCACACATTAACCACATCTGTCCAATATAATAATATCATCTACGCATCACAATTTCAATCAAACTTATAATGCCCTAACATTATTAAACAATTGATAGTGCAACGCATACAATTATTCACATAGTTTGCCATGAATCATCCACAGATAAAATTACAACAACATATACTTAGGCTAGCATGAAAATTACCATTATTAAATCTAGAAAACTATATCATTAATCAAATCAACCACAAGAAACTAACTAATAAATATATAATATAACCCTATTAGTGTTATCAACATCATAAGAAATATATCAATATACGAATCTAGTCAAATTGGCGCTATGCGCCCAAAATACCATAATGTCCATGAGGATAAAATATCATAGTAAAATGTCCCAAAATCTATCAGAGTCTCAATCAAAACATGTCTATGCATAAAGGAATCAACAGATAACTGGAGCTATAAAAATGTGGGCACTACATCCCCCTCTCCTAGAATTAGACTTCCTCTTGGAAGTCATTGGAAGAGATAGGGATATCTAGCCCTCAGTGGTGTAGCATCCTCCTAGGTAGCTAATGACTCATCATATCGGTCCCACTGCACTCTAACCTAGTCCAAATCTCGACCCCGAAGGGCCAACCTCCGGTGCTCCAATATGCGTATAGGCTCCAGTCTCCACTGCCCTCCGTCCTCTACCTATAATGCCGACCAATCCAAAACATGAGAAACATCTGGTACATATCTACAAAGTACAAAAACATGAAAAACATCGTGGGCCCGTGCAAGGCGTGGTGGCAAAGCTAGACGGTAGGCAACTAGACGAGGCGATAGCTTAGAACCCTTTCCATATCGGATTGGACTCTTATGAGGACGAACCCTCAAGAAGACTTTGTCACCCACTGAGAAGTGACTCTCGATCCTCTTGGTGTCTGTATACGCCTTTTGGTATGCTCTGACCTACTCAAGACGATGTCTAATCAGAACAACCTGCTGCTCTAAATCTTGAAGATAAGCTGGCCCCAAAATAATCTTGTCATCTAGTCTATCCCAGCTCAAAGGTGTCCTGCAAGGTCGTCCATACAAAGCCTAATAAGGAGCCATGCCCATGGAGCTATGATAACTGTTATTGTAGGCAAACTCAACTAAATGCAAATAATCTTCCCACTTCTTCTGCTGGTCCATCACGTACATCCTCAACATGTCCTCAAGAATCTGATTAACCCTCTCTGTCTGCCCATCTATCTCTAGATGATATGCCGAACTGAAATTAATTTATGTACCCAAGGCCTCCTGAAAAAAATTCTAGAAAAATGATGTGTAGATGGTGTCTCTGTCATTAATGATCGTCTTCGGGATCCCATGCAATCTGACAATATCCTCCATAAACACTTTGGCAATGGCCTGTGCATTATAGGTAACCTTGGTTGGCAAGAAATGCGCAACCTTGGTCAACTTATCCATAGTGACCATAATGGCATCATGACGATAAGAGGACATAGGAAGTCCTACTATGAAATCCATGGAGATCACATCCCATTTCCACTCGGGAATGTCATGAGGGTATAAGAGTCCTGCGGGATGAGAATGCTCTGCCTTGACTCTCTGACACTCAAGACAATGTGCTACAAAATCTTGTCCCGACGAAGACCCGGCCAATAATATAACTCCCTCAAATCGGCATGCATCTTCTTCACTCATGGATGTGTTGTGTATGGGGCTCGATGAGCCTCAGTAAGGATGAAACTACGCAGATCACCTGCCTTAGGCACATAAATACGCCTATGGAACCGAAGCAAACCATCTGACTCTAGCATGCATCCTGAATATCTACCCTCAAAAGAACCCTACGAATCCAACATTTGCCTAGCACCCTCATAAAACTTGTCCTCTGGAAGATGCTCAAGTATCCTGCCTCTCAAATCTGACTGCAGTGTCAAAGAAGCAAGCACATGCCGTCGTCTACTAAGTGCATCTGCAACAACATTTTCCTTTCCTTTGATATACTATACCTCCATGTCATACTCACATAGGAACTCCATCCAACGCCGTTGATGAGCGTTGAGGTTCGGCTGAGAGAAGATATGTTGTAAGCTACAATGATCCGTCCTCAAGATGAAAGGTCTACCTAAAAGGAAATGTCGCCAATGCACAAGTGCATGAACAACTGCTGCAAGCTCTAAGTCGTGAGTAGGATAGTTAAGCTCGTAGTCTTTGAGCTTACGTGACTCAAAGGCGATCACCCGACGCTCCTACATAAGAACTGCTCCCAAACCCTCTAGTGATGCATCAGTACAAACAACAAAATCCTCTGTCGGGTCTGGAACTACTAAGATAGGTGCCGTGGTTAACCTTTCCTTAAGAAAATTGAAGGCCTACTCACACTTTTCTGACCAATCAAACTTCTTCCCTTTCCTCTAAAGAGAAGTGATAGGGTGAGCAATCCTAGAAAAGTCCTGTACAAACTTGCGGTAATACCCTGCTAAACCCATGAAGCTCCTCACCTCAGTGACTGATGTGGGCGCTAGATATTCCAAGATAGCATGTATCTTATAGGGATCTACAGAGATACCCTCACCTGATATGATATGACCCAAGTACTGAATCTCTGTTTGAAAGAAGCTGCATTTTCCAAGTTCCCATACAACTTCTACTCTCTCAAAACCTGAAGTACCTACCTCAAATGCTCCTCATGTTCCTCCTTGGAACGAGAATAAATCAATATGTCATCAAGGAACACTAAAACAAAGCAATCTAGAAATGTCCTGAATACTCCATTCATGAGGCTCATGAAGATAGCTAGGGTATTGGTCAAACCAAATGGAACCACTTTGGGAACTCATAATGCCGTAACGTGTGCAAAACGTTGTCTTATGAATGTACGTATCTGAAATGCGCAACTGATGATACCCTGACTTGAGATTGATTTTGGAGAACACTCTAACTCCCCGCATCCGATCAAATAAGTCATCAATCTTGGGAGTGGGTAATGGTTCTTTATTGTGACTTTGTTGAGTTGTCTAAAGTCCACAAAAAGCCCGAGAGAACCATCCTTCTTCTTCACAAATATCATTGGCACTCCCTAAGGAGATACACTAGGTCAAATGATACCCTTCTCTAACAATTCATCTAATCTGAATCTTGAGCTCATGAAGCTCTAGAGTCGTCATTCGATAAGGTGCCCTAGAAAGCTGGTGCAGATCCAGTACTAAATCAATGGTGAAATCCACCTCCCTACTAGGTGGTAAACCCTGGAAGCTCCCCTGAAACACATTTGCATACTCCCTCAAAACTGCGTGATCATCAAGGGGTGAATGCTCGGAGTACTATCCGACGATCAGCGATAGTGATAGCAAACAACTGGCAACCCTTACGCATGCTTCGCTTGAGTTGCTTGGCTGATATCATGCCAAGGAGATAGGCCTCTGCATCCTTGATATCACAATTGCACTCCCAAGATCATCCTGACACTCAATGACCTTATTTCTACAATCCTCCTTAGCTTGATGAGCCTCGAGCCAATCCATACCCAACACTACCTGATAGGATCCTAAAGGAATAACTCGGAGGTCAAGCGTAGTGGAGAAGACTCCCAAGTCAAGTACACAACTCTCCACATACGAGTCCACGGCGAGTTTAGCCCCAGAGGCCAACTCAACCTGCCAACTATTTGATTGCCTAGCCACCACTAGCCCACATTGGTCCACTACTGAAGGAGATACAAAAGAATCTAAAGCACGTGAATCAAAAAGTATTGAGACAGAAATACCCCTGATAGTACCTGTCGTCTCAATGACTGTGGCCTGATGCTCATCTGGCGGTTGTCAACCGCTGCATATACATGATGGGCGCGTCCCACGTCACCCACCGTCTGCTCGGATCTAGGAGCTCTCTACATATCGTAGTAGTGGGCTTGTGTGGACACATATGCACATAATGGTCTGGAGCCCCACAAATAAAACATCCTCTTGTACCCCTCTGAGATGGGGTCCCTCCTGTACTCTGGCGAACTGAACCTGCCGGTCCAACCCTAGCAGACTGCTACGAGCGGGCTGGCTGTGAGTGATGAGTACCCGGCCTCCTGTCTCTAGATCCACCAAAACCACCTCTAGACCCACCTCACTGAAAACTCTGAGTCTGTCTACCCCTCTGATGCTGGTGTCCCTGATGTTGTGTCTATTGTGATGGGTGTGGAGGAGCTCTCGATGCTGCTGGAGAAGACCAAAATCCTCCTCTAGGGGGTGGTACTGCTCCCCATGCTCTCTGACTCTGAAATGCCTGAATCCTATCCTGGAACTTGCTCTTGTTTCTATCTCTGGTGTTCTGAGCCTTGGTCCTATTCTCCTTAGCCAAGTAGGCCTTCTCAATGGCCTTCTCGAGCGTGGGAGGAGATAACATCCTAACAGCTCCTACTATATCTGCATTCAAGCCCCGAATGAACCTGTTTACCTATAATTTCTCGTCTTGCAGGTAGTCTACATACTGCAAGAGATCCAAGAACTGGCTCTCATACTGGGCCACTGAGCCAGAACCTTGTCGTAAGTTGTGAAACTCATCGATCCTCTTCTGCACAAAATGCTCTAACATATACCGGGCCTGAACCACTCCTCGAACAACTCCCAAGTCACTGTATCTCGAGTCAAATGGAGCTTCGCTCCTCATTCCTCCACCAAACGCCTGTTGCGTCTCGGAGGAGGTGTATGGCGAACCTAGCTTTGACGTTTCTCTCATGAGAGTGCAAGCCAAAGTAGCTATCCAAGCTAAGGAGCCAGGACTCCACCCCAAAGCCGTCTGTCGAACCAGTAAACGTAGGCGGCTGAAGGCGAAGAAGGTCTCGAATCACACTGCCTGTGTCTCGATCCTGGCGATGTGGTCTAACAGGTGAAAGAGGTCACCTATCTCCAAAAGGTCCCTCGAAGCTGTGTGATCAGCTGTGACAAAATGAGGCCACCCTCTCGCCAAGGATGGAAGGGCTACGTGACCTCTCTCGTCTCGGAATGTCGTGCTCAGGTGGCTCTAGATGTGCGTCCTCGCCAATCAACTCCTCGTCTCCCAACTGAATGTCCTCCTCTCTCGGCACCTACGGTGGGGAAGACGCTCATGTACGACGCCTATCAGCTGTTGTAGGGTCTCTAATATCTGAGGCCCAAAATCGAGGGCCGGCGGCTCTCGCGTAGGTGCACTACGTCCCGAACCTCGAGCCGAACGTCCCCTCTTGGGTGTCATCCTGAACCCGAGATTAAAAAAAAAAAAATTTAAAACCTTTTTTTTTTATAAATTTTATTTTTTTGTTTTAATTTAATTTAATTTATTTTATTATTATTATTATTTTTAAAGTAACCCGTAGTTAAAGATATTCTTATTAAGTCAACCTGATTTAAGTAATAAATTAATTAGGCAACATAGTTACTCCCCACTTTATATTTAATTTGTCTTCCCTTATAATTAAAATTTACAAACACCCCTCTTAAAATTATTTCCCATTCACACTAAAACTTTAGGTTTGCATGATTAAATTGTGGCCCTAGGATCAAATGTTTCTTAGCCCTTGATAAAAAATTTGCCCTATGAAAACCCTAAAATTTGCCCTAAATATCTCTATGTTGTTTTTATTTTCTTTTTCATTCCTTTGTTCATTCTTTTTGTCTCTTCTTCCATTTTGTTTCTCTTATTCTGTTTTATTTGTCTCCTCTTTGTGCAGGTGGAGGAGCTATGGAATATTGGCTTCATGGATTCTCTTTTTCTTTTGTGAAATCCATGTATTTTTTTTTTCTTCTGTGAAACTTGTTGAAGAAAACCCATATTTTGATGAACACACACACACACACGGGCTGCCCCACCCACGCCAAACCCCACACCCCACGCCGCCCTTGCCACTGACCTCAACCCACCCACGCCCAGGCCCGCGCCGCGCCTGCCCGTGCATCGCGCGACCCTACCACCACACTGTGCGCCATGTAGGTCATGGCGGGGCGGTGTGGCCTATTAGGAAGACATGGCGATTGCGCAGGCGTGGAGCTGCTGGGCAGGGCATGGCGCACAGGGTGGGTAGGGTCGCAGGGGATGCACGGGCGGGGCGGTGTGCGGGGTTTGGGCGTGGGTTGGGGATTGGGCGTGGGCGGGCGTGGGGTGTGGGGTTTGGCGTGGGTGGGGCAGGAGAACACGATGCTGCAGGGGGTTCGCGGCCCCGCACCCCCAAAGCTGCTGATCTTTTTTTTGTTTTTATTTATTTATTTATTTTTATTTTTACTTTTTTTTTTAACTTTTTTTTGTTTTTTGTTTTATATTATATTATATTTTATTTATTTATTATTATTAAATTTTTTTAGTAGATATATATATCCATATATATTATTTATATATATATATATATATATATATATATATATATATTTATTTATTTATTTATTTATTTATTTAATAAATCCATATATATATATATATATATTATTTAATATAAAAATATATATATACACATTATATAATATATAATATATACTACATAATATTTAATATACATATTACATAATATATACTAAATATATATTATATAATAAGTATAATATATCTTTATAACGAAAATCGTATATATATATGTATATATATATATATATATATTCAAATTTAACAAATCTTCTCCTTTTTTATTTTTATTATTATTACTTCTTTTTTTATTAAAAATTTCTAGAAAGAATATTGTCATAAGTACTAAAGAAAATATAATAATTTGATTTCATTTCTTGTTTAATACTACTATCAAACTTGCAAAACAAAACTGTGATATGCTAAAAACAATGATAATATAACAATTTTAAAAAGAAAATCTTAAAACCCCATGAACACTAACTCTTTTTCAAATAAAATAACTACATTGTATTTCAAATTTTCTGCAATACTAACTAAAGTAATATTTCAAATTTTTATGCAAGGAAGATTATATTAAAGACATCCATGTATATTATTTTTTTTGTTAAATGCAAGACTAAAACATCTACTAGTTACCCAAGAGTCCGCGTGTTTGAACCACGGCTCTGATACCAAAATGTAGTGCCATCAATTTTTTTTTCCATTTTTAAAGCAAACACACTAAATTTTCAGATTTAATATGTAATGCACAACTATATTTTTTTGCATATTTCTAAACAACAAATTCTTCCAAATGAAGACATTGAAATAAAAAGTTCATGGTTTCATTATGATCTCAAATGACAATCTTACAAGATTCTAGCAACAATAAAATAAAAACTTTCTTAGTAATGACTAATGTTTTTCAAGAAACAATAAGTACAAAAATGGGTATTTACAAGAGTGACACTTTACAAAGCCACATTTATTTACAAAGTGAAGGCAATCTCCTCCAAAGATGAGGAAGACCAAGATGGCAAGAGGCTCCACTATCTCCAACTTGAGTGTTCTTCCAAAAAAATGCTGAAATAAGAGGCAAGGCTTGTTTACCACCCAACTAATAAGCATCATCACATGTCTTTCCATGGTTGGAAGCCATGCTAGCCTCCTTCAAGCCCATGGGAGAGAGGAATAAACTTACACAATGTGCACAAGAATAATGAGGATAAAACACAACAAGAAAAAAACATAAGACCATTTAACCACCTACTACACATGAAAACAACATGAGGATAACAAGATTAACCTCATAAGGGGGAAGAGAAGGAGTAGGATTCCCAAATCAAAGGTGTCCAACCATAGGAGCACCAACAAAACATGTTAACAAAACTCCTTATACCTCCTAATCAATCATCCTCCTTATTCCTCCTTTATGTTATAGAAATCCTTCTTGGGAGGATTTTCAAACCCAAAAGGGTTTCCTCACCAAGAATGGGGAAAGGTTCAAGCCATATGAACCTTTCTCCCACCTCAAACCATATGAGGGGATGAGAAGGGACCTTCATGGCTTGACCAACAACCATGAGGTTTGAGAGGGAAATCCCTCTCTCTTCCCCTACATTCTCCAAAAACCATCAATCCAAATGATGGTGGAGAGAAAACAAAGAAAACAACAAGAACAAACAAACAACTACATTAACCATACAACTCACAACACATCATTTCACACACACCATTCCATTGATTAAGCATAGTTAACAAGATAAGCACAACTAAGAAGAAAAAGGTTAAGTATCCTACCTCTATAATGCTTTCCAAGACTCTAAGCTTTTCCCTTTGTCCAAGCTCACCTCCAAGCTCCCAAAATTCTCCAAGTGCTCCAAAAAAAAAATGAACCAAGAAGACCCATTCCTTCCACATGAGGAAGAATAAGAAGAGGAACCCAAAAGTTTCCTCACCAATGGGAAAGTGACAAGTGTCACCCCCTCTCCTCTCAAGAGTCAAAGATTCCAAAAACCAAATAAGTAAGAGTAAACTCACCTTTTATCCCTTATCACCCAAAATACTAAAAACTAAAATAAAACAAAGTGGAGCAACTTTTAACAAAAACACACAAACCAACCATCTTACATGGATGGTGACTAAGGAGGGCAAAATGGGAGGGAAACTCCCTCCAAACCTTGGAAATAAGCCCCCTACGTATTAGGTAAGGTCCAAGGGCTCATTTTCATGCTAAGGAACTCCCAAACTCAAAATGGGTCCCTAAAAATGCCCAAAATAACCCAATTTCGAGTTTGGCATGCTTGGGCACAAGGGTAGAGGGTGTGGGGTCCACCCAAGATTCACATGTGGTCTCCAATCCCTTCTACCCACACACACACTCTCCCAAAACTAACACTTAATTTAAGAAGAGATCATTAAACCCCTAAGCTAGTTTACTTAATAAAACACACCCTAAACATGATTAATTTTACAAGACATAATTACATTACAATTGAGGGTTCACCCATGGTGCCCAAATAAATACACCTATTCTAAGGCCTCAAACATTTAGCATGGTTAGGACTCAGCCCGTGGGCCGCTCATGTACAATTGCGTAGCTGCCCTGAAACCCATGCTCTCCTATACTGTCACCTGCACACTCATTGCACACATTAACCGCATCTATCCAATATAATAATATCATCTACGCATCACAATTTCAATCAAACTTATAATGCCCTAACATTATTAAACAATTGATAGTGCAAGACATATAATTATTCACATAGTTTGCCATGAATCATCCACAGATAAAATTATAACATATACTTAGGCTAGCATGAAAATTACCATTATTAAATCTAGAAAACTATATCATTAATCAAATCAACCACAAGAAACTAACATCTAACCAATAAATCTATCATATAACCCTGTTAGTGTCATCAACATCATAAGAAATATATTAATATACGAATCTAGTCAAATTGGCACTACACGCCCAAAATACCATAATGTCCATGAGGATAAAATATCATAGTAAAATGTCCCAAAATCTATCAGAGTCTCAATCAAAACATGTCTATGCATAAAGGAATCAACAGATAACTGGAGCTATAAAAACGTGGGCACTATAGAAGAAATACCCAAAAAAATGTCAAAGTGGAAGGGAATATAGCTGGTCTTGTTCTTGGAAAGCTTATTTCACCAAAATATGGGGATCCTGAGAGTCCAGTCATTACTATTTTTATAAATGTTTAGTCAATATCTAACGTTTTGGTGGATCTTGGTGTTGCCATCAATATTATAACATATATGTTCAATTTGGTGTCTTTAACAGGATTGCAACCAACCAATACCGTTATTTAATTGATATATCAATCTATTGCCATACCAGATGGAGTGATTGAGTATGTAATAGTCACAGTTGAACCCTGGGAGTATCCCGTTCATTTTATAGTCTTACAACCTAAAGCTCGAAAGTTGGGATATCCAGTCATCTTAGGAAGACCCTGGTTGGCTACTGTTGCTGCATATATTGACTGTAGGTCGGGAAAAATGACCATTTTAAATGGAAAAAAATCAAAGAATATTTCATTATATCCTCCTGCCCAACCATATGTGTATGATTGTGAACATGTATGGGTAGATTATTCAGATACTAATCATCTGAGTTCTTCTTATCTGGCCACCATTGCAGTGAAAAATCACATGACAAAAATTGTTGAGTCATACACAATGTCTGATGAAGAGGACATTGTGGCTATGGAAATTCGGAACTGGGGCTACGAAAATTGGAACTAAGGCTACAAAACCATTTGTTATGAACACATCAAATAATATTACCTTGGTAAGTGACATTTCCAATGAAAATTGTAAAGAAACCTATGCTTATAATGTGGAATGTGCAGTCACTGATTTCTATTGTCCTTTAACCAAGATTATGTCTCTTGAAAATATGACTATTTTGCACATGCTTCAGCCTCATGTTTGTCCCTTGAATTCTTTAACTATTGATGCAGAGCTCACTATTTTGAAAGATACCAAGCATGTAATCTGTTGACATGGGAAAAGCGCTGATTATTGGTAATAACTTAGAGGCCAACCAAGAGACTAGGGTTTTGGAAATCTTGAGGAAGTATTCCCAAGATTTTGTTTGGGATTATACTGATATGAAGGGGATTCATCCAAGCATCTGCACTCACCATATCTACACTGAGGATGTTAAACCCATAAGACAATGCAACGAAGAATTAATCCAACACTCAGATACATAGTAAAAAATGAGATAGAAAAATTGTTGAAGGTAGGATTCATCTATCCTATATATGATAGTCAGTGGGTATCACCACTAGTTATAGTTCTCAAGAAAAACAGTAAATAGAGAATCTGTGTAGACTATAGGGAACTTAATAAAGCCACCAAGAAAGACTAATTTCCCATGCCCTTTATTGATCACATTCTGGAAAATCTTGCAAGTAAGAAATATTTCTCCTTCTTAGATGGGTTTAGTGGGTATAACCAAATTCGTATTGCACCTTCCTCGATCGAATAAAACCACCTTCACTTATCTCTGGAGTACATTTGCATATAGAGTCTTACCATTTGGGATTTGTAATGCACCTGCTACTTTCCAGAGAGCAGTTTTGGCCATTTTTGCAGATCTTACAAATGATTGTGTTGAATTTTACATGGACGACTTCACTATCCATGGCTCCACTTTTGATGAATCTCTAAACAATCTTGAAAAAGTATTAACTAGATGTGAGCAAAGCATCAACTCTCCTTGAGTCATGAAAAATGTTTGATTATGGTTGATCAAGGAATTGTCTTAGGTCATCATATTTCTGCCAAAGGAATACAAGTCGACCCCAAAACGATTGCAGTAATTACTCAACTGCCTAAGCCAACAAATCAAACTGACATCAAGATTTTCCTTGGACATGCAAGGTATTATAGGCGATTCATCAAAGACTTTAGTAAAATTGTTGCACCTATGTTTTCTTTGCTGACAAAAGATTATGTTTTTGAATGGTCTCCTCAATGTCAGCAGAGTTTCAAGATTATCAAAGAGAAGTCTAACCACATGACTCCAGTCTTGTGAGCCCGATTGGGGGTAGCGTTTCCATATTCACACTAATGCATCTAATACAACCATGGGAGTTGTTCTTAGATAAAAAGATGAAAAAGATCATATGTATGTCATTTATTTTATCAGCAAAAATCTCACCCCTACAGAGAGAAACTACACCACTATGGAAAATGAATTTTTAGTTGTTGTTTACTCTCTGAATAAATTCAGACATTACATTACTGGGTACAAAATCTTTGTTTATATTGACCACTCGGCCATAAGATATTTGATGAATAAACTAGTAGTTGGGGGCCAAATTATTAGATGGTTACTCTTGTTACAAGAATTTAATTTGACCATTATTGATAAGCCAGGAAAAGCTAATGTTGTTGTTGATTTTCTTTCAAGATTGAATGTTTCAGGTGATGAAGAAGCAGTCAGGATCATTTTCCGGATGAACATTTGTTTGTAGTATCAACTCAACCTCCATGGTTTGTTGATCTTACAAATTATCTAACTATTGGGAAGTTTCCTACCTATTTTACTAATAAAGAGCGACAAAGATTAGTTAAAAATAGTGCAACATATAAGTGGTGTAATGGGATTTTATTCAAATATGGTTCTTCGCAGGTGTGTTCAA
This sequence comes from Taxus wallichiana var. yunnanensis, assembly GCA_018340775.1. Classification (NCBI taxonomy): domain Eukaryota; kingdom Viridiplantae; phylum Streptophyta; class Pinopsida; order Cupressales; family Taxaceae; genus Taxus; species Taxus wallichiana. The sequence goes on along the minus strand of CM031235.1, from coordinate 691,100,392 downwards.
GAAAATGAAGTGTATGACATACTGAGAGCTTGTCATGATGAGTCTAGAGGAGGACATTACTCGATGAACAAGACAATCCACAAAGTCCTTGGAGTTGGATATTATTGGCCTTCTCTTCACAAGTTTGTCAAGAAGTATGTGTGGTAGTGTGATACATGTCAAAGAATGGGGAAACCCACACTATACATGGAAATGCCTCTCAACTCTCAATCGGTCTTAGGACCATTTGAGAAATGGGGAATTGATTTCGTTGGACCTTTTGATCCCCCATCCTTTGGGAAAGAAACATGTTTGTGTGCACTGACTATGTCACGAAATGGGTCAAGGTTCAAGCATTGACATCCTGTCAATGAGGATGTTGTTGTTGACTTTCTGTACAATGGTAGAATGCTAAGATTTGGTGCCCATAGAGCAATTGTATTTGATCAAGGCCCTCAATTTGTGTCTAACATGATGGAAGATTTTTCGGAAATATATTGAATCAAGCACCGAAAATCGTCACCATATCACCTCAAATCCAATGGGCAGGTGGAAGTCACAAATAGAGAACTTGAGAACATTTTGACCCAAAGTGGTCAATGCGGACATAAAAAACTGAGTACCAAAACTCCCAGAAGTGGTATGGGCCTATAACACAACCTAAAAGACTACTATTGGATTCTCCCCTTATGAATTGGTATATGGGAAAAATCCAATGTTACCCGCGGAACTCGAGTTGTGAACATGGAGAACAACATTGGAAATTGGAATCGACTTGGATAAAAACACAATGCGAGAGAGTGATGCGGTGAACAAATTGGATGAAATGAGGATGGAAGCACAACAAAAAATAGAAATTCTCCAACATCAGAGGAAAACATGGCATGACGCTCGTATCAAATACATGAATTTTAATGAGGAGAATGGGTCTTACTTTTTGTTTCAAAATATCAACAATTCAAAGGAAAGCTACAAACATGATGGTTAGGACCATACCGGATCGAAAAAGTGTTTGATAATGGCTCTGTGCAATTATTGTCAATTGATGGAGACAGAAGAAATCTTCTTGTGAATGGACACAGACTAAGGATGTATCAGCATCCTCTAGATAAGGAAACCTTCAACAAAGATATGTTCTTTATGCAAGGAAATGGATTCAGTGGAGGCGCTCAACTCCTCATGTCAGGAGTGATTGTTTTTAGAATTTGAATAAAGGAAGATGATCATGCTTTCGATCTTCTTCCCTTAGTTAGATGTTTTGTTTTCAATAAGGCATAAATATTCATTGTTTGAATGAACATTAATCACATTTTATCTAAGAGTGCAGGATGTGGAAATCTATGGATATCGGGAAGCCGAAAGTGACAAGGGTAAGTGCATTTTACTTCACTATGGATATTTCCTTTTGAAGCAATTCCCCATTGCATGTACCTAGCCTGATTAAATCACTACACAATGTTCAATGCATTTATTGGCAATATCATTCCAAATATTACGATCATTGTAATGCCCCATTCCTCGTTCTTCCTTTTCTTCGCCGTCGACCGGGTTGCTTAAGCATTATGTTGTTGTGCCCTGCCCGATCGCGGATCCTTGTTGGCTTCACTTTTTTCGATTATCGGTTAAAGGAAAAATCTAGCTCTTGCTTTTTCGAGTCTGCCTGGTCGTCGCCATTAATATGATTAATAATTATTATCATTATTTTAGCCGTAAAAATTTAAAAAAATAATGTTTATAATAATATCATGATTTATATTGTCGATTTGCAAGCGTTGGGTTTTGGCGTCAAAATTTTATCAGATATTATTAAGGATTAGCTTAAGCTATGTTTTCATTATGTTTAGACTTTGTTTTAGGATTTTTTTTTTTTTGTTTTTTTTTTTAAGAAAGTTCAAACAAACAAAAAAATAAAAAATAAAAATAAAAGACTTAAAATTTAACACTAATAAAAAAGAAGGAAAAGCCTGTGATTTCCTTGTTTGGGGCGGTTTAGGGCAAAGGGGACTCTTTTGTGTTTTTGTTTTGTCTTTTGCTGAGGTAGGGAGAGAGCCGCCGCCATGGAGGAGGGTTTCTGTCTGAGACTGTTTTTCCAAGGGCGTTGGCAGTTTTGTATGCTATGTGGAAGCAATCCGAAGTGGTTTAATGGAATGTAATGTTGTTGTTCGAACTGAAAGTTTTTAATCATGTTTGGGCTCCCAGCTCATGCCCAATGGAGTTTGATACAGCCAAGGATGCACAAAAACGTGGCTATGCACAAAAAACGCCTCAAGGAGATGTGTTCTCTTGGTCGGTGCACAAAACGTGGTTGTGCACAAAAACGCCTCAAGGAGATGTGTTCTCTTGGTCATTGCACAAAAACATGGTTGTGCACAAAAACGCCTCAAGGAGATGTGTTCTCTTGGTTAGCATTTGCTCAAAAATGTGGATAGCTTTTAAAAATGCCAAGTCGCTTTAAAACGCCCCTTACAGATGTAGTTTCATGGACAACGATGATTAAATATGGATTTGTTGAGAAGGCGTGGAAACTGTTTAATAAAATGCCTCAATCGAATCTTGTGTCATGGAATGTGCTTGATTGTAGGATATGCTCAAAATGGGCTTCTTGAGAAAGCCTTGGAGGCTTTCAATCAAATGCAATGGCAGTGTAAAGCCAAACTCGGTAACCTTTGCAAGCATCCTTCCATCCTATGGCAAAATTGGTGCTTTAATCGGTAATGGAAATCCATAAAAAAATAATCGAAAATGAATTTTTGTTAGATGTTGTTGTTGGGACTGCTCTCATAGATATGTATACAAAATGTGGAAGTATACAGAATGCACACAAGTTGTTTAACATTATGGCTTAGAGAAATGCGGTCTTATGGAATGCCATGATTTCGGGATATGCACATAATAGGCAACTTATTACGTGGAAAAACTTCAAGTGATCGGGAAAAACTTCAAGTGATCGAGTCTCGTGCACCGATTGTGAAGTGCCCAAGCGGGATCTTGAATCAAGCCTACGGGTTTGGTCGACTCCGTCCCTTCCAAGCATGGTTCTTCTTCCCTTACCTCTCATAATTCTCGTGTTTTAGTTCTCTTTTGCAACTAAATAGAATTTTAAATTATTAGGATTTTTAATACAGTTAAATGTCCCTTCAACTCGTTGCAAAACAATAAATTGTCGTGTCGTAACTCACGAAGTCATTATAACTCGTCTACTTTAAACCATGAACTATCACCCTCACTTCGAGATGATTTAGAAAACTCTTACCCATCTTGATCGCTCCAATATTGTTTTATCGACCAGATGAAACTTACTTTCCAGAAATAATGTTGACCAATTCCCTGTAAAAAAAAAAAAAAAAAAAAGAAGAATTTTTTTGCATTTTTCAGAGACTCATTAAGTACCCTTCGTAACTCTGGAAACAAGATGTGAAGTTTCATTTGTGTACCTTGGTATACAAGGAGTCACCTCGACCTTTGGTTTGACCCAAAACAAACATATGACATCCTTTTGACGCTCTTATAGGAGCCCTGTTACACTGGTTTACAGCAGTAGAAAGCTGTTAAATCTAGAAAGTTGGCTTTCGTTTTGAACCGCCATTTGAAACCTGGATGGAGAAATTACTTCTCGTCTTCGCAAACCTCTAGTGTTTATACTATACAATTGCATGGAACATTTAGTATAGGAAAGATCACTTTTCGGGATAGTTTGGCGAAGCCATTTTGTAGGCCTCCGGTCGCAGTTTGACAAGGTCAAACTGGACCAATTTCGTCTTGTCGCTCCAGAAAACTTGTCGCCGTTTGAAAATGGTTCTCTAGTTCTCAGTCCCGTCAACTCTGATGAATTCTCCTTATATAGGGGAACTAGTAGGAGATGTCTCGTTGCGTGCTCCTCCATCGAATGTCAGTTATGGATGCGGTTTTCTGGGCCCTCGAGCTAACTTTTGTCATTTTACAACTGAGTGAACTACGATCAGTAGCCCAGAAAACTAGCCGCCAAACGCAAACCGTTCTTTTTTTCCTAATTCACTGGGATTCTTTATGAACTCTTAGTATATCTGGGGACACGTAGAAAGTTGATTGTGGTGTGCGTTCTCATCGGAAGATAACTTTTGGAAGTAGTTTCTTAGCCTCCGAGCCTGTTTTGTACATTTTTGTAGCTAGTAAGAAAATGTAAAAATAGAAAGTTGCGGACCCTCGTAGGGTTGCCAAACCACCCTGGAAACTTTTAACACATGCAAATAATTGTTTAAAACCCTTTAGTGTATCTATTGTGTGAAATAGAACTTTTGACAAAATGGTGTTTTCTCTCTCTTCCCTTCTCTCTCTCTCTCTGGGTTACAAAATGAAGAAAAATGAAATGCAATGAATACATGTTTCTAGACCTTTTTATTTCGATTGCAAATTGTAATTATTGTCAGATGTAAATGGGAAACTGAAAAATGATACTTATGTTAGGTTAGGGTGGATGCCATGCCAGCGAATTATCGCTGATATCATGCTCACATGGGTTTTGCAGGATGGAAGAATGATGATGAAAAAGGTGATGTGTAATTTAATTATTATTATTGTAATTTTTACAAGTCATTGTAAAATGAATAACTGTATAATGTAGTCTCTTGTTACAGAAAAGTTATATTTGAAATTTGTTAATATGTAAGAGATGCTAGTTTTAGGGATATCTTAGGAAATGTGCATCTAATCACCGGTTCAATTTGATTCTTAGTTGTGTATGGCAAAAAAGGGTTTGATATATATATATAGTAAATGAAATTGAAGTTAATATATTGTAGTACTTTTCAGTATTCAATAAATGATTAAATTAATTACTGGGTTATCTTCTTACCTTGCAAACGTAATAAAGAGTTTTTTTTTAATGGAAACACTCAACCCTAATAAAATACTCGTGCATAGCTTGCCTGCATGTGTGATCCCTTTTACCATATAAGAAATTTAAAACCGTAGAACGAACTTAAACTTTGCACTTGATGGGACCTCCTAGGTTAGGTAAATAAAACCCCTAGTTGGAGTTTACCGTCATAGTCATTATGTTTCGCGACATTGTCGTGAACCCATATTTTAGGAATGACATGGTCCAACTTTATCCAAAGTATGCGGTTTCCTTCTAGTTTTGGTAATCGCGAGAAGAATGCCCTCTCTTCAGGTGTCGACACCAGGTTGAGTGGCGAAGACCACTTTGGAAGTCACCTTATGAGTCCTTGTTCGAAGGAACGACTAAGCGGTGCTACCTTGGTTTCTATCAAAATAACATCTTGGTATCTTCTTGAAGGTGGTTTAGTATAAATATGTCCGCTTGCCTTAAAATCATATATAGTTGAGGCGTAAATCATTAGGTGCATATTGGAATAAACCAAACCTCAGTTGATTAGGAGGTGTCACTTGTGGTTCCTGTATAGTTTACAATTCTTCCAATTATGTATCTCTTCAAGATGTTAGACAAATACTTCTGTAACTCCTGTTACAAAACAATGCTAATAACGAGACCATAGTGCGATGTAAGAGCATATCATATAAGATGAGAATGAGATTGGAGATTAGGATTAAGGTCACTCTTGGAGTCCTTATAACTTATTTAAGCATTTTCATGTGTTGCAAAGAATATGAATTGTTTGGTGTGATCAAACTTCGAGAATATATATATATATATATATATATATATATATATATATATCAAATTTGGAATTCAACAAGTTATTGTACTACAATGATAATGGTAGGGAAATAACTATACCATGATCAAAGAATGTTTTGGGAAAAAGCTTTATTGAATCTAAGTCTCCCTCAATCCCAAGATTTCATCTTGACACCACGTTAGGTTCACTTGTGTAGTAAGGTTAAATTTTAAACATTGAATAAGTGATTTTGGGAAGCATAATCTTAACATAAGAATGAGAGAATTAGAATTTTGTATGAAATTTGAAATATGGAAAATACTTATGTAAGTTATGAAGATTGTCAGAAGGGTAAAGAGCAAAATTAACTGGTTGAACAATAAGTGAAATGTGAAACGAATTTTCAGAACATGTAGGTGGAAAAAGGGAGAAAAGTATGCTTACATAACAATGTTCTTGGGATGCTAATCGTAACTAAAATACATTTAAAGTAATGATGTGTTGTGGGTTCGCCGTTCTGAAGTCATGTTTCTTGTGATTGGGTCATTCTTTGGTGTTCGTATCATTGAGAAGTGTGGCATCGACATGCCCGTGTTGTTTTCTCGGAGCCTATGTGAGTCGATGACTTATGTGATTGTCATTTGCGAGTCCAGTTTTTGTACTTGGAGCCCTTGTTGTATTGTGTGTAGCGTGTATTGTAAGTCAAAATAATTATCTTGGTATTTTACTGTTGACATGTGTGTGTAAAATGTGGGCACTACGAGATACGGAACGGGTGTAATGAGTCATAACTACCGAGGAAACCACATGTGTTGAGTTTATAAGAAGAGGACGCACTTCTTTATAGGAAGGATAGGTGGCATTGTTATTCAAAATGATGGGATATGTGTTGTGTCATGCATTAAAACTTCCCACACATACCTGGTCTGCTAACTTTTCGCTACGCCAAAATTTGCACCGACTATAGACAACTAAAAGATTGTGGTGTATTTCAAATTGTGACTCACTAATCACTTCTGTCGTTCCTCTGTGCATTTGAACACAACCTTATTTTTGTCTTTTCCACTTGTTTGGAATCGTCTACACTTTAGAGCAAAAGAAAAAATCTAAACCAGACTCTTTGAACCCCTTTGCTGCGGGATCGCTGCATTTCTAGGTATTTTATGATGTCAGTTGGCTAGAATTCATTAGGAAATTCGAAGGCTTTGATGAAAATTTAGTGGATGAGTTCCTGGTAAATTTTGAAGCCACTGCGCACGCATTGGGGAAGCGCAGTAGAAATCAATAGTCGGGGTGTTTCGAACCTGTCTGCATTTTCACCGGATTTTGGTCTCAAGGTTATGACAAATGTTCCTCTTAAGGACCTAATTCCCCTGTTTTATGAGGATTGCGAAGCTTTTCTAAAGGTAATATTCACCTCCAATTGTGTTCAGAAGGGGATTAAGAGGAAGAGTGTGTCGACATTTGAAAAGAAGTAGCTAAATGGGTCAACAGATACTTCATCTGTGATGGACAAAACTGCCTATGCTTGGTGGGGATTCACTAAAAATTCTAATTCATTCTAAGAACGATTGCATAAACCCGCACTCGTGGTAAATTTACTGAATATTTAGCCAATGTAGTCATCAAAGTTGGGCAAAAATATAAGAATGGAGGTGGTAAGGTAGCACTAAAACATCCCGAGCTTATTCAATTACTCTGCTCGCATCAAGTTTTCTACATACCGAAGAGAAGGCTCGAATAGATAAGTGCGGGGGAGGGTTCCAAACCAAGGAAAGTCAAAATGGGGCCAATTTCCATTATTCGACCCAAGCTCGGGTCAGCCTCTCGCCCTTCACGGTGGAATGTGGAGGAACACGGTAGTCGAAGGACCCATCTTCCATGCCTCACAATTCTAAGGGTAAGAGCACCATGCCACTTTGTTATTCTATTTCGTTAAGGCTAAGGTAGTCATGTATTTTGTGAAGACTTTGAAGTTCCCATCCAAAAGTTTTTGATGATGATTTTGCTCCAATTCGGGAAGAAAAGGAAGGGGTTGGTACCTCGACTGTCCCTACTGACCAATCTCAGGATGTTGCATTCACCACAGCTATCCATGCCACGTAGAGCTTTGGAAATAGCCTCAAGACACAAACACAAACTTCAACTCCAAAACCAATTGCGATGGAGACCTGACGACCGTGGGTTACGTGAAAATGATGTACCAAAGTGTTATTTGAAAGAAATTGCCTCCCTTACAAAAAAATTGAAAGGTATGCAAGAAACCAACTTATCTTTGCAAATTGCATTTACACAGAGAACTGTAGAAAAAGTGAGGGAAATTACTACTTTGAAGGTAGAAGTTAGCAATCTCAAAAGACAAAGAGATATAGGTCTTAAAGTATGGAATGATTTAAATATGTTATATCTTCGAAATAAAACATTAAAGAAGGAAAATGAGAAGCTCAAAGAAGAGATTGAGGCCAGTGCAAATAAGAATAAGAAGTTAGAATCTATTTTATACTTTGTTTGTCGTTGGCTTGTAATCATTTGGCCTGTAGGAAACTTTCTTCTATCTATAACATGTTTGTCCAAGAGCAATTCTATGCTTGGCAATTAATGAGAATGTGCAGTCAAGAACCTCAAGAAGCTCATGATAGCAAAATTTTTTTGTCAATTTATCAAAACAGTACTCCTATGATACAAAATCAAACTGTGTGAATTTTACCTCCACAACATGTTGGTCACCAATGTGTTTGATTTCTTTATCAATCTATTTGTGGGATATTTTTAGTTGAAGGCCTTTCAGTCCTTTCTTAGGAACCAAATTACATGGGGTGAAGAAACAAATATTTTTACTCAAACAACTCGCACCATGAGATTTCCACATTAAGCCTACCCATCACAATGATGTGGCCATGAAGAAAAATTTCCGATCTCTTTATTATCAGGATGGTGTTGGGGAAAATACTTGAAGATTCTACTGAAATGTGTGCAAGATTTTGAGGCCTATAGTCAACAACATTTTGGTGAAGCAAGGCAGGCTTGTGATAGAAGGTGGGATACCTTAAGCCTGCCATTAAAAAGGAGGGAAGTTATCTCCCCTCAGAATCTCAGTTGGTGTATACAGAGGGGTGATGCATTGGTCACAATAATTTGACAGTTGTCTGAGAAAAACGAGAAGGGATATAGTGATAAGTGGGTAGGAACACAGGGGAGGTCACCTCTTCTCCTAAATCCGATTACTACCTAGCAGAATAACGATGCCTATTCACATGATAGTTTCACTTGGGTGAAAGATTTTTCAAAAACTCGGGGATGTAAGGGAACCAAAAAACAATATGTCGGTCAATTTGAGGAGTATGACATGGCTCAACAGCTTGGCCAAAGCGTGGGACAAATATGAGTTGCATTGGGACATGCAACAATTAAAGTGCAGGGAGATGATGAGTACATTATTTGCCTTATTTATATCATTTATATGATTGATAATTTGTCATTTAAACATGATTTACTAATGCATGGGGATGCTTTATATAGTTATATGTTAGTGAGTTTAATGCATTTTCCTAGCTCTTGTTCATGCAACTTGTCAACCGTATAACTTGCTACTAAATTGCTTTATGAGTGAAATGTGGTAACATGTGCGAGAATAATGACGAACATTTACTACCAATTTTGGAGTGCGGTCAAGGAGCCCAAGTCCGGAGTCGGGATGCAGTGGTGGAGGACTTTTTCCATTAACGGCCTATAAACATGGGTATTGTTTCTAGCAGTTTTGTAGGGTTTTACGAACCATAACCAAATGTTGTCAGTGGAAGAACTTAGTACCTACCATTTTGGCATGATATGTAATCGACGTGTCTATATAAAGACATCTCCTTGAGGAACAATTTAGTAGTTGGATAATATTGATAATGCCTGCAATATAGTTCATAAAGAATTAGTATTTACTTTGGATGTCTTGAATATGTCATAGAACTTTGAATCAATATAAGTGGATATCGTTCTGAGTATCTCATGTTGTTAATATTACCTTTGTCCCAAGGAAGAGCAAGGGCCCACTCGACCAAGGTGACTGGAGGCTGTTTACATTTACGCATGAATGTGGTTTTATGATAAGTCATAATTTTCTCATTTCTTTACTACAATTTCCATTCAGTGTGTTTATTTCCTTTATTGCAATTTCCATTCAGAGTGTGTATTTCCTTTATGTAAATTCAATTCGAGTAATTTGGTGTGTGCATTATAATTCTAGCAAAGTATTTCCATTAAATGCATTTCATTACAACAATGTCATTTCTGTAGCTTAGCATTAAGTTTCCATAGATTAGTAGAAAACGAAGGAAGATCTAACAAAAAAAACCCCCCAAAGAAAGACCCAACAACATAACTGGTTGTATAGGGCTTCATTGCATATAGCCTTGGACACACAACCCTGGTTTTATAATGACACTAGTAGAAGAACCTATTAGTTAAATGATTGGAGAATACAACGACCCATCGGGTTACTCAGGTTTCAATCAAATCAAGGTTAAAGAAGAAGATCAACATAAGACTATGTTTACAACCAAGTGGGGAGCATATGCTTATGACAAGATGTCCTTCGGTTTGTCAAATGTGGGTGTCACATTTCAAAGAGCCATGGATATTACATTCAAGGGCTATATAAATGATTTCATCCTCATCTACTTAGATGATATCATTGTTTTCTCAAAAGAGAGTAAAGATCATATCATCATCTTGAGAAAGTCTTTGAAAGATGTAGAGAGTTTGGGGTGTCTCTTAATCCCAAGAAGTGCATTTTTAGCAGTTCCGCAGGGCATACTTTTGGGTCACATTGTTTCAAAAGATGGTATTTCCATTGACCATAAAAGAATACTCTCTCTCTCTCTCTGTGTGTGTGTGTGTGTGCGTGCGCCTAAGTCATAAGAAGGCTCTATAATCTTTCCTTGGTAAGATTAACTTCATTTAGGAAATTCATTCCTAACTTTGTTGGACTTGTCAAGCCCATTACCTTGATGCTCAAGAAGGATGTGGCTTTCAAATGGACCACAGAAGGAAAAGAAAGTTTTACCAACATTAAACAAGCAATTGCTCAAGCGCCCACGCTTATCAACCCTAACTATTCAAAGGACTTCATCCTTGATGCATATGGAACAGAGGCCAACATTATTGCAATGTTGACATAGCCAAATGATAAGGGTTCAAAGCAACCAAAGCAACCAACGGCCTTCTTCAATCAAACACTGAAGGATTATGAATTAAAGTACAATAATGTAGAGAAGCATGTCTTTGCCATCATGAGAGCTCTCAAAAAATTCAAGAGCATGTTTGTACTAGCCACATCAAAGTTTTAGTCTCACACCCCAAAGTGTGAGAGACTTCATCATGGGAGCAGAAATTAGTGAAAGGAGAGTTGAATGGGTGACCAAGATTATGGAGTATGATGTGACCATCAAGGACACAAAACTAGTAAGAGGTGGAGCACTATGTGGACAGTTGGCCTTGGACACTTAGGATAATCAAGAAACCTCCTTCGTGGAAGAGGAGCAAAGACAAAACACAAAAATCTGCTAGACACAACAAGTCTCGCAAAATGCAAAGGATCCGTGAAATAATGGAGGTCAACATAGCAGCGACAACTGGATCAATAGCATGGCTATATTCTTATCCAATGGCGTATATTCTCCTAGTCTAAACAAAGCTCAGAGGCGGCACCTGAGATTGAAATCAGTTCTTTACACGTTGATTGGCGAGATTCTTTTCAAAAAGAACCTTGATGGAGTGTTGCTAAGGTGTATTGAGGGTGAACAAATAAACACGGTTTTGGCGGATTTCCACAATGGTTTCTTAGGTGGTCACTTCTCAGCCAAGGCCACATTGATGAATATTATAAAGGTGGGACACTTTTGGCCCACATTATTCACGGATGCTCATCAATGGGTCAGAAAATGTAAGGAATGTGCTCTCTTCACTGGTAAAAAGAAGATGGTGGCCCTCCCACTTCATCCCATTCAAACATATGAACCCTTTTCTCAATGGGGACTTGATTTTATTAGTATGATTAATCATGTATCAAGTGCGGGTCATAAGTGGGTCTTGACAACAACTGATTACTTTACCAGGTGGACGAAAGTTGTGGCACTCAAAGAAGCTATTGAATAAAATATCATTTATTTTCTTGAAGACATTGTGACAAGGTTTGGGGTTTCCTCAAACTATCATTTTTTATAATATAAGTCTTCCTAGGTTCTAAAATCTTTGATTGGGCTCTTAAACATGGAATATACTTGAAGACCTCTTCCAATTACTACCCTCATGGTAATGGTTTGGCAAAGTCTACTAACAAGAACCTCATCAGAATCATGAAAAGGAAAATGGAGATCAATCAAATGCAATGGCACAAGGTAAAAATACTCGTAATGACGAGGATCACATCAAAAAGAGAAATTGGCAATTCTCCTTTTTTTTTTTTGTATGGTAGGGAAATCAAGCTTCGATTATCTCTAGATTTAACCTCATTAGAGTTGGCTCAACAATTAGAATTTGAGGGTGAAGATCAAAGAACAATCGAATGGTAGAATTGGTTGAGCTTGAAGAATTGAGGTAGTCCGCCATGATCAGATTAGAGGACACCAAAGATCAACCAAGCAATGGTTTGACAAGAAAGCCAAAGCACGAGCTTTCAAAACAGGAGATTTGGACTGAAATGGGACGCAAATAGAGCTAAACCATGGTGGTACTCTAAGTTCGATGCACTTTGGAGTGGGTCATACATCATCACTGCATGTAAGCAAGCCAACTCTTTGGAATTGGCGAAACTTGATGGGGAGACACTTAAAATCTCAATTAATGGGATCTATCTCAAACCTTCCCTTTAAGGTGGTGTTATCCATATTTTGCCCCCGACAAAATTGGATCAACCATGACCCCACACGAAGGAACCGGATAAATCACGTTCAAATCTTGCGAAGCAAAGTTACTGAGAGGGACTATGCCTGCGAGAAGATCGAACGACCCCATGCAAGAAGAAATTCAAGAAACGTCTCGTCGAGCGAATCTGTGCTCCAAATCCATAAAACAGTTACGGTGGGCTCGAAATAGAATAGCAGAGGGTCGGGAAGGAGAAGACAGTGTCAAAGAAGCCAGAGGCTCAAAAGAGAAGGAACGGCGAAAGTTTGAAGTCTTCGGGCTCTGAAACAGTTTAGAATGAGCCCAAAATTGACTAAGTATGGAGGAGACCGTGGACGCTATCAAGTGTCCAAATGACGCACCTCCAAAGATTGAATCCAAAAGGGGAGACTTGAACAAGCGCCAGGTCCCCACATGTCCCAGGCCCAAAGTGGGGGTAGAGTCAATAGCTAAAAGTCAAAAGGCGGATATGGCGAGCCTAAAAAAAGACTAAGTATAGAAATGCTAGCAGAAGCTGCCACGCGTTAGCTCGGCGCAGCCCCGAAGGTGAATCCAAAAGTGGAGGCCCAAATGAGTGCGAGCTCGCCACGTAGTCCAAGTTGAAAAATAGGACAAAGCGGGCCCAAAACGACTAAGTATGGAGAACAAGTGCCAGCTCGCCAAGTGTTCAAGGTCCGAAAAGGTAAGAGAAGCCGTTGAAAAGTCCAAGAGCCTGCGGAGGCCTCCACATGTCAACCCGACGCTCCTTCAAAGGAAAAATTCTTAGTAGGTTTCTTCGTGAGTGCGGAGCCTCCACGCGTCTGGTTTTATAAAGGGACAGGGTCGGGTTGAATAGTCAAAGCATTGGGATAGGGCAATGGAGGGTGTCAAGTGTCAGCACGACGCTAATTCAAGAGCAAAATTAAGGGAATGTTTCCAAACAAGCGTCCAGGCCTCTACATGTCCCTCGGTCAGATATATGACCCCACCGAGCAAAAGACTTAGCCAAAAACATGAAGAAACTAAGCAAGCCGCGGAAGAAGCCACATGTCAGCCCGACACAACTCCAAAAGCAAAATACAAAGGCTGCCCTCAGACATGCGCCAACCCTCCACGTGTCCGGTTTCAAAAAGGGGTCCGTTTTGGTAGCTGGTTCCCGCCATTTTGTACGGACCGATTCAAATTTCAAATGAGCATATCTTTTGACTCAGTGCTTGAAATCCGACAAATCTAGCACCGTTGGAAAGATCTCGACCCCATCTACGCCATGAAGATCTGAAACTTTAAGTTTGGAGAGGTTACGTGGGGAAATGAAGAAACGTCTTCGGGCCATTAATACAGATCTATTTGCCCCAACAACCGGATCGGATTTGATCGATCGATCCGTTCCTCTTCTTTCGAGGCGCTAAACAAGTAATTGATGGAACCACGACAAATTTGGGGCGGATTTTGTAGGAGGCATTGATGACAAAGTGGTTGAGCTTCGAACTAGTTTTCCCTCTTCTCTCTCTTTCTTCCCATTGTGTTGAATCTATAAAACGAGGATCATGACTCATTGTATAAGAGTTGGACGTTTTTGTTTTGCGCCTCCCTTCTTCTTTTGTTCACAAAAGGATTTGTGGAGATTTTCTAACCTCTCCTTCGAGCTGTAATGCAAGTTTTGCCTCTTGGCCACTGCAATATACTATATCGACTCATGAGCAATAATATATATGTCTATGGATGTTTCTCGACCCTCTCATGTATTCGTTATTGTCTATTTGATCTCTTATTGTGGTTTGGTCATCTATGCATAGTGTTTATATTGTATCTCGTGGTACGTGTTAAGCTGCAAACGAGCATCTAACATTCCTTTGGTGCATCACCTCAGTAACTTAGGTTCATTTTCTTGCATCTCTCAACCCTGTCTCCTTTGTAGATAGAATAGACTTAGAGTAGGCCCTCTGCAATTTATTTGTATGCACCTTAATAGAGGAATAGGAACCGGCCTCAATCCGGAGAGCTCTCTCAACTCGCAAGGTCGAACAGTTTGAGAGATACTCCATGTTGCGCAATCACATTGAGAGTCTCAACCCATCTGGGTGCAGACATTCAGGGGTGTTGTGATTCTGCACTAACAGTTTTGGCACGCCGGGTGGGACCAAGAAGTCTCCATCTTTATTACAGTAAGATTGATGTGCATTTGTTATGATTCTAACTTATAAGAAGCCTAAAGCTGCACATCCGGTGACTCCAAAAGGGACATAATCCACTAGTTTCAGCAGTCCAAGCTTATCAAGTTCATGAGAAGGATACAAACAAGGTCAAGAAACAGAGAAGAGGGACAGTTTGTCCACCTGCACTTGTCTTTAGATAGAAAGAGAAGGGGGGAAGAGCCCAGAGATCTCCATCTCCACTAAACAGAGCCTTGTCGACACGTCCTCCTAGTAGGCCGTTCTTTCAATCAAGAAGGGTGCTCAGGCAATCAGGATGGCACAACCAAATCCTTATGTCAATTTCACTGACAACAGCCCACTCGCTCTTAATGCACAAAATCCAATCCCAGTGGAAGCATTAAAGAGCATCCCATATTTCACTGGGGAGAACCAGACTTCTCCTAGTGACCACATTTAAGACATTGCAAATGTCTATGTACAATCCATGAGATCATCGAGATGGACATTGTAGTTAAGTTGCTAGCCTCTTCACTCAAAGGTAAAGCTTCACAATGGTTCAGAAGCCTAGAACATGCTCTATTCAAAATTGGGACCATATGTGCAGAGCTCTTTATGACCAGTTTGGAGAAAAAGGAGATAACTTGTCCTTGTTGGAGCAACTAACAACAATCAAAAGAGCTCCTAACGAGCAGTTGACAGATTTCAACCTCAGATTTCAAAGGACCTGGGACAGAATTCCATTGGCTGTAAGGCCCACAGATGCAGGTGCTTTCTTATACTTTCTTAGAGCTCTAAATTCGATATTGCTTTAATGATTCAGTCAATGAGAGGCACAACCTTACCTGCAGCTTATAGACTTTCCATAGGAGCTGAAAATCACTAAATTCAAGTTAGCAAGCTTGCTCCTACGCCACCCATGCCTCTATACCCAGAATTAGGAAACACAAGCACTAGTCAAACACCCACATTAACTCCTATACCTACTCCTAGGAATCAAAGTTCAGCTAAAGCCTTCACCTCATCCTTTAACACCTCAAAAGAACTTCAAGAGGTCATGAAACAACTTCAGAATCTAGGGAATGAGTTAGTAACTATCAAAAGGCAACGGGCTCAGAGCTCTAGGCCATATTAGCCTCAAGCTTAGTATCAGGCTAGACCCCCGTATCAACAAAATAGACCACCAGCTCAGGCTGTAAATTAGAGTCAAAACCAAGGACAACCTCAAGCTGGTAGACCTTTCAGGTCATATGATCCAAATACAACTTCAACATCAAGGGCATTGGTTCCAGCACAAAACAACATGGCACAAGAATATGATTGGTGTTTCCCATGCAATCAGCCACATAATCAATCAATGTGCTTCAATGGTGCACTAAACTAGGTCTTGATGGTACAGACTACTGGTGTGTCACAAGAGTCTAGCCAAGAAGAAAATCAGCAGCAAGGAGCTCAGCAAGAGGCACCTCCAAGTGAAACTATGTTTGTCAATTGGCAAGCTGAAGACTTATGTGGAATGAATCAGTCCCTTCTCAAAGTGTAGCTGCCAATACACGGTCCAAGAAAAGAAATATTGGAGAAGGACAATCACCAAACTCAGGTAATCCTCAGTCCTCCATTTCTCCACAAGGTATTGACACTCAAAATGCAAGCTGCTAATATGCAGAGTCGATCTAAGCCACCTTCTTTATCCACTCGAGGCATCGGTTGTAACAACCCATGTGCAAGAGAAAAATGTGTCAAGGAAGGGGCAACAGAAGGATAGCTCTTTTAATATCATTGGCAAATGAAGAAGACAAATGTGAATATTTCTTTGTGGGAGTCATTGGCCATTCTAGACGGAGGGATGCATTGCAGATCGCCATAGCCAATTGGTCAAGCTCAAATAATCCCCTATCCAAAGAAGAGAAAGTGTTTGCCAATGCAACTCAACCTGAGGGAAACCATGGAGGGCAACAAGGTAAGAATATGAAGCCTCCTCCATTCTATGTTTCATTGATCATTGGGGAAAAATTGGTACATAATTGGAATCATGTAGTTCGTAATATTTAAACAAATAGCCGATCAACCGGGTCTTCAATACGAAGTCATCTCCAGAGGGTAGTGCGGTGGATGGGACAACGGTGGCATATTTGTTGGAGTCATCAAAGATTTGAGCCTCACACTGCATGCCTACCCTAATGTGATTGTATTGCAGAACGTATCAGTCATAGACTTGCCACCACATTTTGCATTATGTTTGTCCAGGGACTTCACTGCCAAAATTGGAGGCTATTTGTCTGCTGATTGGTTGCACATGCTTTTTAGAACAAGGTATGGAGCTAAGGCCACAATCGAGATATGAGCCCATAGCATATTACCACATTGAGTCTTATGTACCCAGCCCGATCAATGTCAACTGTTCACCTTTGATCAGGAGGACCTCCTAAGCACTTGTGAAGTAGATACCAAGGTGGGGTGTATCCCAGACTTGACTCTCGACAAATGGGCGAACAAAAGACATGATTTTGACCCCTATAAGGAGATGGAAGAATCTGAGCTAGGAGTCTACTGTCTGCATGAGGAGAATCATCCTCTTCCTGACATCATTAAGCCAGAACACAAAGATGACAATGAAGTATGGCAATTGTTCTTTGATGGCTCGAGAAGTAGGCAAGGAGTCAGAGGAGGAGCTATGTTTGTTTCCCCCAAAGGTATGAAATACTACTTAGCTTTCCGTTTCCAATTTACTGTCCAAACAACACAGCAGAATATGAGGCTTTGGTTCATGGATTGCATTAGGCAAGGAAACGAGGAATCAAGAACTTGCAAGTGTTTGGCGACAGTGAACTAGTTGCTAATCAAGTCAGAGGACAAAATGTTGTCAAGAACGACCTGTTAAAGAGTTACAAGAACCAGGTATGGGACCTCATTGAGGATTTTGAGGCATTCAACATCAACTCCATCCCAGGAAGAAAAATGAAGCGAGAAGATAGATGTAGCGGTTGTGGCAAGCATTTGACGTTGTGGAGAGTATCAAGAATGATAAACATCAGCCCCATATCAAGTTGGTTGTAAGGCCAGCTATCCCAGACAACAACACAAGTTGGCAAGTTTTGAAAATGACCAACAAATTGTCAACTTTCTGCAAGAGGAAGTTGAGTTCTCTTCAGGAATCAAGACAGATTGGAGCAGCAGTATGGTGATCAAGTGGTGTAGTGTAGGACCAACAAACTACCAAAGGGTCTTGTCACTTTGGAATCAATCTTCAACCCAAATGACCAATTCCAAAAAGAAAAGGCAAATATTCAGGTAAAGGGTGAAGATTCAAAACCTATTTTTATAGAAGAAGGCAAAACATTGCAGATTGGTAGGGTAAGCACTCAACAAGAAAAATATGAATTTGTTCAACTCTGTCAAGAGTTCCCAGATGTCTTTGCCTGGACTTATAAATATTTAAGAGGTTTCAACCCAAAGTTGGCACAACACACCATCGAGCTAGATCCAGGAGCTAAACCTTTCAGACAAAAACAAAGGCCAATAAATCCCCACATTGAGCCTCTCATGAGAAAAGAATTGAACAAATTAATTGAGGCTAGTATCATCTTTCCTATCAAGCATTCGAGTTGGGTTGCTAACTTGGTGCTGTGAGGAAGAAAAATGGAGAAATCAGGTTGTGTGTGGACTTTCGTGATCTGAACAGAGCATCACTTAAGGATCACTACCCACTCCCATCAATGGAACAGATCTTACAAGTTGTAGTTGGTTCTGAGAGGTTCTCATTGTTGGATGGATACTTAGGTTATAACCAAATAATGGTGAAAGAGGAAGATCAATTCAAGACACTTTCACCACCAAATGGGGAACCTATGCTTATAAGAAGATGTCATTTGGACTATCAAATACTGGAGCAACATTTCAGAGAGCTATGGACATGGCATTCAAAGGCTTAATTAACAACATAGTCCTGATATATCTTGATGATATCATTGTTTTCTCCAAGAATGTTGCAGATCATCTCTTTCACCTTAGACAGGTATTCCAGAGATGTAGGAGGTTCGGGGTGTCATTAAACCAAAAAAAAGTGTGTTCCTGGCTCATGAAGGGAAATTGTTGGGCCACATTGTCTCAAGGAAGGGATTGACAATTGATCCTGAAAGGGTTGAGGCCATCCAGACACTTCCATTACCACAACATAAAAGGTCTCTCCAAAGCTTCTTGGGGAGGATAAACTTTGTTCGCAGGTTTATACCTGATTTTGCTACTCTTGTGAAGCCTTTAACAATGATGTTAAAGAAGAGTCTTACATTTAAATGGACAATGAAGGCAAAGAGAGTTTTGAGGCCATCAAGCTCGCAATATCACAGGCTCCAACTCTCATTAACCCAGACTTTTCCAAAGACTTCATGTTATATGCTTTTGGAGGGTCAGACACCATCTCAGCCATCTTGGTCTAGCCCAACAATGAAGGTTCAGAGCAACCCATAGCTTTCTTCAGCCAGAGCCTGGAGGACTACAAGGTAAAATACTCTTTCATTGAAAAACAGGTCCTTGTTGTTATTAGGAGCTTAAAGAAGTTCAGGCACTTGGTCTCAAATAACAAGATTCAACTGCTAGTATCTCATGCTGGTGTTAAGGATTTCCTTTTAAATGAAAAGAGGGCAGGTTGGATCACTTGGGTAATGGAATATGACATTGAGATCAAGGTGACCAAACTAGTTAGAGGTAAGGGACTGTGTGAACAGCTCGCCTCTAAGCAACAGGCTAAGTCAATGGGTGAAAAGGAGGTTGTCCTATTTCTATAGAGTGATCAAGAACAATCAGCTAATGATGCACCTGCTCCATGTTGGACCCAAGCTTTGGTGCATTACCTTCAAACAGGTATGTGCCCTCTAGAATGGAACAAGGCAAAGAGAAGATACTTCATACTACAAGCTATCCCATATGTGTTTGTTGGTGGTGTCTTGTTTAAGAAAGATATCAATGGTATTCTATTGAGGTGCATTGAGACATGCCAAATTGAGAGAGTGTTGCATGAATTCCATGATGGAGAAGCAGGAGGTCACTTTGCCCCTCGAGCAATAGCTCTCAAGATCATGAAGGCTGGTTATTATTGGCCTACAAAGTGTTCAAGGACTGCTACTCATGGGTCAAGAAGTGTAAAAAATGTGCATTCTTCACAGGAAAGGAGAAGCTAGCAGCCCTGCCCCTTCATCCCATTTCAGTGAATCAACCATTCATGCAATGGGGGCTAGACTTCATTGGGGTGATTGACCCAAATTCAAGCCAAGGCCACATATTATTTCATCAAGTGGTCAAGCGGTGGCACTAAGAGAAGCAAATCAATCCAACATCTTGGATTTTTATGAAGGAATAGCCACCAGGTTTGGAGTCCCTGCCATTATTATATCAGATAATGCATTGGCATTCCTTGATACAAAGATCACTGAATGGGCAGTCAAGAATGGTGTGTATCTCAACACCTCATCAAATTATTACCCTCAGGGTAATGGCCAAGCAGAGTCCACAAATAAGAACCTATTAAGGATTATAAGGACTCTTGATGAAAATCAAGAGGACTTGGCATACAAGGCTCAAATCAACTCTATGGGCTGATAGGATCACATCAAAGAGGTCCACATGTAGCTCACCATACAAACTTGTATATGGAAAGGAGGCAGTATTGCCCATCTCATTGGAGTTTCCCGCTTTGGAACTCATGAAACAGTTAGAGCTAGCTGAGTTTGAACCCATGGCAATCAGTATGTAGAGCTGATGGAGGTAGGAGAGGCAAGAGAGCATGCAATGTAGGTCATGGAAAAGGATCAGGCATTAATAAAAAAGAGTTTTGACAAGAAGGCAAGGATGAGGACCTTTCAGGAAGGGGACTTAGTCCTAAAGTGGGATGCAGATCGGGCAAAGCCAGGAAAACACTCCAAATTTGATGCCATATGGAGTGGCCCTTACATGATCACAAAGTGCAAGAGTAGCAATGCCTTCCAGCTGGCTAAATTGGATGGCGAAGAATTGCAGATCCCAGTGAACGGGATCCATCTCAAACATTGCTACTGAATGGGAAGTTTCCACCCCTGTAAATATTAGCATAGGATTTTAATTTCCCTAAGTGTGTATGCACGTTGTTTTGTTGTAGTGTAGTTGTTGTTTCCTAAGTGTTGTGGCACGTGTTCCTTGTAGCTCCAGGTTACGTCGTTATGCGATTCACGTGCCTCAAGTGGACGTGTTATCCCTTTTAGTATTCACGACAGGGAAACTCATAGTTGCCTGTAATAGTTGCTATCTTCAAAATAAAACAAATGCAGAGCAACTAAAAAGTCATCTTTGAAACAGTCCATTCAGGGACAGATGAAAGCCCCAGGTCAAAACAATTTTCTACTCTCAAAAACCTTGTTTCAAGATTTCTTATGAAAATTGAGAGTGCAAACGGTCGGGCTCGCGGATCAGAGGCAGGATCAGTATCAGGCCGTCATTCTTGACTCCATGCCCAATGGATATAACAAGGCAACTGGTCCTCTCATCTAGCAGGCAGATACCCTGCGAGTCGCCAAATTGTTATCCATATTTTGCCCCCGGCAAAACCACGACCCTGCACAGAAGAAACCAGCGAAATCACGTTTAAATCCTGCAAACAGGTTACATAGGGACTCTATAATGGAGTGGCAGGGCCTGCAGAAGATCGAACGACCTTGTGCAAGAAGAAATTCAAGAAACGGCTCCGTCGAGCGAATCTGTGCTCCAAATCCAGAAAACAGATTACAGGTGGGCTCGGAAATAGAATAGCAGGGTCGAGGAAGGAGAAGACTGTCAAAGAAGCCGAGAGGCTCAAAAGAGAAGGAACGGCGAAAGTTCGAAGTCTTGAGCTCAAAAGCTGATTCGAATGAGCCCAAAAATCGACTAAGTATGGAGGAGACAGTGGACGCTGCCAAGTGTCCAAACGGCGCACCTCAAAGATTGAATCCAAAAGGGGAGACTTGAACAAGCGTCAAGTCCCCACGTGTCCTGTGCCCAAAGTGGGGGTAAAGTCAACAGATTAAAAGTCAAAAGGCGAGATAGGGTGGGCCTAAAAAGACTAAGTATAAAAATGCTAGCAATGACGCATTTGCCACGCGTCGGCCTCGGCGCATCTCCAAAGGTGAATCCAAAAGCGGAGGCCCAAATGAGCGCGAGCTCGCCACGTAGTCCAAGTTGAAAAATAGGACAGAGCGGGCCCAAAAATGACTAAGTATGGAGAACGAGCGCCAACTCGCCACGTGTTCAGGGTCCAAAAAGGTAAGAGAAGCCGTTGAAAAGTCCAAGACCTGATGAGGCCTCCACGTGTCAACCCGGCGCTCCTTCAAAGGCAAAATCCTTAGCAGGTTTCTAAGTGAGCGCGGAGCCTCCACACGTCTCGGTTTTATAAAGGGACAGAGTCGGGTTGAATAGTCAAAGCATTGGGACAGACTAGCGAAGGGTGCTAATAAGTGTCAAAGACAACGCTAATTCAAGAGCAAAATTAAGGGAAGGTTTTCAAACAAGCACCAGGCCTCCGCGTGTCCCCGGTCAGAAATATGACCCTACCGAGTAAAAGACTTGGCCAAAAACATGAAGAAACTAAGCAAGCCGTTGAAGAAGCCACTTGTCAGCCCGACACAACTCCAAAAGCAAAATACAAAGGCTGCCTTTAGGCATGCACCAACCCTCCACGTGTCCTGGGTTCAAAAAGGGGCCCGTTTTGGTAGTTGGTTCCCGCCATTTTGTACGGACCCGATTCAAATTTCAAATGAGCATATCTTTTGATTCGGTGCTTGAAATCCAATGAGATCTGCACCGTTGAAAAGATCTTGGCCCCGTCTACGCCATGAAGATCTGAAACTTTAAGTTTGGAGAGGTTAGGTGGGGAAATGAAGAAACGTCTTCGGCCATTAATATAGGATCTATTTGCCCCCAATAACCAAATTGGATTTGATCTGATCCGTCGTTCCTCTTCCTTCAAGCGCCAAACAAGTAATTGATGTAGACACGATAGATTTGGGGCGGATTTGTAGGAGGCATTGATGATAGTGGTTGAGCTTCGAACTAGTTTACCGTGTTGAATCTATAAAAGCAGGGTCAGGACTCATTGTAAAAGGGTTGGATGTTTCTGTTTTGCGCCTCCCTTCTTCTTTTGTTCACGAAGGATTTCTAACCTCTCCTTTGGCTGTAATGCAAGTTTTGCCTCTTGGCCACTGCAATATACTATATCGACTCCTGAGCAATAATATATATGTATGTGGATGTTTCTCGACCCTCTCATGTATTCGTTATTGTCTCTCTAATCTCTTATTGTGGTTTGGTCATATGTGCATAGTGTTTGTATTGTATCTCATGGTATGTGTTAAACTGCAAAACGAACATCTAACATTCCTTTGGTGCATCACCTCAGTAGCTTAGGTTCATTTTCTTGCATCTCTCAACCTTGTCTCCTTGGTAGATAGAATAGACTTAGAGTAGATCCTCTACAATTTATTTGTATGCACCTGAACAGAGGAATAGGAACCGGCCTCAATCCGGAGAGCTCTCTCAACTCATAAGGTCCCACACTTTGAGAGATGCTCCATGTTGTGCAATCACACTGAGAGTTGCAACCCATCTGGTTGCAGACATTCATGGGTGTTGTGATTCTACACTAACAGGTGGTTTCTTGCATCTTGTACATACTTCTTTTCCTTGCTTTTCCTTTCCTCGTTGTTGTGTTTGGAGGTTCTCCTTTAATTGTGTGATTATAATTGATTAAGCGTCTCTTCCTCAATCTTTGTGGTGATCATCTGAATAAGTGCTTGTGCACACTCTACATGTTTCACTTGGAGCATGTACAATCTGTCTTTTGTATATAGGTTTTGGAAGTCCATTGCAGTTGTACACAAGCCATTTCAGTTTTCTCCCTCCATGGCAACAAATCAAAAGATTTTGGGGCGTTTCAAAGTGATTCATCCAAAGCTCCAAAAGATTAGCTTCAAAATAGAGTTTCAAGGACAGTTGTAAAAGTTTGAGATCAATTTTCATGTTCATATTTGACTCCATGCCCAATAGACGCTTCAAGGCTACTAATCTTTACATCTAGCAAGCAAATGTTCCCTAAAAGTTTCCAAATTGTTGTCCAAAACAACACCCCATGCTATTTTGAACAACACATCCAAGTTTCAGACTTAGGCGATTCAGTTGAAGACTGCAGAATAAAGAACTCACATGTTAGTCTTATGCGACATGTGTTAAAAGCTTAGTGCTTCACGGCATGGAAAATATTGTGCTACACGGACTTGAAAAATATGGAATTCCGTAGAGTTGGTTAATTCGCGCAACAAAGTATATGGTCCGCCAAAGAGAAGCCACGATGCAAGGAAAAGTGTCATGATACACCCCGCGGCAAAAATGCAAACAAAATTGAATGCGACTAAGGTTAAAAGCCACAGAACAAGAATTATGTGTTCATGGGTTCTCAAGGAACAAAGGGCTATTGTCACAGGGCTTAAGCCGTGATGTGAAGAAATGGAGCGTCGCAACATGTGGAGAATGAAAGTTAGATGTGGAATACATTAAAGTCGCGGGACATGAGAAGTTGCTAAACAAAGGAGAAAGTCGCGGATCAAAGCAAAATCATCTAAAGTTCGCGAAGCATTTAAAAGTCATGCATGTTTTGAGCCAGACGCTCAACCACTCCACCAACCCGAATTTAATTTTTAGCGACGTCATCTTCCAACATTTGCGATTTGATGGTGTGCGCTTAAAACGATGTCAAGCACCCATACCTAACCTACGAAATCTATGACAATTGATCCTTGATGTTGGCGGGTGGTTGATTTCATTAATCACTGGATGTGATTGGTCTTCTCCCCTTTCTCTCAAATTCTATAAATGTAAGTGCTTTGGCACATAATATGAGTTTGATTTCTACAAGTCTAAGGATCTCGCCTTTGAGCTCAAATACTCTTGCTCGTGACATTTTTAACTCGCATGTGGGGATTTATTGCCTTAGCTTTGTGTCGTAAATGGTCAAGATTTGATATTAATGCAAGTGTGGCTTCATTCCTCTAAATGCTCTATGTTTGATGTGAACATATTTGTCCTCTTGCACATCTTCATTCTATTCCAATTTATTTCTTTCATAGTTGTGTGCATTTCTTTGAGCTTCATTCGTGGGTTCACATTTGTCTTTTAGAGCCCAAATTGATCCATTTTCCAATTTGGTGCATCACCCCCTTAAATTTTTAGTTCTCTTTGAACCATGTCTCCTTGAATTTTTAGTTTAGGAATTAGATAGTGTTAGAGTAGATGATGGTTAGTGTAGTTGCATCGAGGCTCGGGGTGAGAGGATCTAGCTCTTTCATCTAAGGATAGACCTTGACTAAACCCACGTCTTCAAGGTCCCTCGTTGTTCCATTGAAATGTTGAATTCCTAATTTAGCAAGGATGCAAATTGCTGAATTTCAGTGACAACACTTACTTTTGTGTCTAGCGTGATCCGAGTTTCTTTTCAAGAGACGATGCCAAAATGTGGTATATATAGTCTCTTGAGATACTAGACGAGCAATAACATCATAAACAAAATAGCAAATGCACGTACATACTAGAATAAGTTATGAAACAACAAGGACTTTGTATTCCTCCATATAACTTCTATTACAATCTTCGTAGTTCACGAAGGACTTGATACAAGCACCCTTACCCCAACATTATTTATGTTATTTAAAAGGCAAGGCATAGAGGTTGACGGTCTCCACAACCAATATACAAGTCTTATTAACGTCCTAACAAAATGACGACAAAGCACTACGAGAACAAGTCAACTACATTTATTTATAATTAACGGTTTAACATATTGCATGTAATAAAGTCCAAGAATATCATAATAACATTATATAAGTGGTTGATGCCTCCTTAGAAAGGCAATACGTGTTGAATTGATGGATTACCTCAAGAAATTACCTCAGTCACACAAAAGAGTTGCAATACATACCTTTTTATATGCTTACCATGAGGCATGTAACCATTTCAATTCCATAATTCACTCCATTTAAATGTTTAATTTCGACACCAACATGATATTAAATACATTTTTAACTAAGGGAATAAGAAAATTGACCACATCCAAATAAAATTGAAGTCTTTGATCATAGGATAGAAGAGAGTGTCCATTGTGAAGAGGGAAGGGATTCTTGACAAATGCCTACGTTGATATTTGTAAATGATTTAAAACATTGTCGTCACGCCAAATAATGGTGCATGATCATACAAACAAATTTAACAAACCATTGCATCTTTATACAAAACCTTGCACCATGATACAAGTCATAGGAATCAGAGCTTACAATATAATGGCAAGCCTTGAGGACGATAATTTAATCAAGCAATAATGAGGTCATCTCATGCACACTATTTTCATGGCAAGGAAAGATGGAAGTGTTCAATTTACCTTGCAGTTACAGGTGGTTTCTTTATATGTACAATTATATGTCTGGTTCTTGTTCCAGCTAGGATAGATCTCTATCTCTTCGATAATCTGTATGTGGATGACTATAGTTTGTGTCCTTGTCACTTGACGATCGTAGTAGTTTTGACTGCTCTTACGACACATTGTAATCTCATTGAGCTGAACCTCCAGAAGACTCGCGTTTTTTTCTCCCCAGGGTGCGCAGTACGTAAGATTCTCCCAATTACCCAAAAAAAGGAGAAATTAAAAAAAAATTAAAAAAGGAGAAAAAAATTAAAAGAAAAAAAAACAGGAGGTGCTTTTTAAGTCTGAAGTACGTAAGATTTTAAAATAAAAATATTTACTATTTCACAAATAAAGCAATGTAAGAAACACAGAAATTTTCCTTCAAGAACACAATAGCAAAGTATACAAGTAGCACATGCTAAAATGAATTTTGAAACTTAAGAACCAATAATGAAATCTTCTCAAGCTGCTTGTCTTTGAATTTCAGAAACATCGTAAGCTTCCTAAAGGCTATTTTGATAAAAGATTATATAAGAAAATAACATCTGGGACCTTCCTTCTCCTCCTAGCACTTCCACCAGAACAGCTACTAAAGACTTGAGAGTTATCATCAACAGACAAAGCAAAATAATGACAGGTCAAGTCTGCAACAAAGGCAAAGAACATTCAATGTGAAAATCTATGTTATAAAAAAATCATGATTTTAATCTAGCAGGCCCACTATTAAGTGCACTAAAGCATAATCAATACCTGGTCACAGAATTAATCTGGGAAGGTCGAATTTGTGAAAACTGTTGAAATGAACAGCATTCATGAACACACAGAAATATAATCAATGCAAGTGCAACACAATAAGAGAAATTTTTTCATTAAGTGTTTCAGCCTATCCATTAAGAAACCATGAATAAACAAAACTACAAATGTATCTTGATTTTCTGTTACCTAGAAACTTTTGCCTATTCAACTCAGATCAATCTGCGCCCTATCTTACATCCATTTTACATTTTACACAGTGTAATTAATATGCAGCCCAACCATGCATAGATGATATTGACCCGAACACCCTCCCTAACTAATCATCCTGAAGAAGTGCTGATCCTTGTGATGTTATTATCACTAACATTGAAATCACACATACCGCCACAAGCCATATTCAAACCCAGTACCAAAAAGTCCCTACAATTCACAATGACCAGTTAACAATCTTTACAAACTAGTCCTGGATTGTATTCTCTATGCAGCCATGTCTTGCTACATGGTCAAAATTGCCCGACTTCAATGAGCCAAGTCGCACATTGTTAACATCTTAGTTTCCTTCATGGTAAACCAACACACATTCAACCCTGCAAGGTCGAGAAAAATGTAGACCATAATGCTCATTTCAATTATAATTTATAGATTTATAGCAATCGACCCAGACTTAGAAGCTGGGACAGGAAATACGGAAGGCCTTCATCTCAACTCTAAATGCTACCATCATGGACATAAGTCTCAACAGGCCTGTAGTAGAACAAATTTTCATATCAATAGATATGATGCTGAGCAAAGAGATTCTACATTCTAATGGCTGGATCTATATGCCAAATATCTGAAATCTCACTTCAAATTTATAGGCAAAAAATGTAGACCAAAATATTATGAGCTCCAGAAGTTTCCAATACCTACAGTGCGTCTAGTGTGATCACTTCTATGTAATCAAATGCTCTAAATGAAATTACTTTTTGCATATCGTAGTATAGTGGGTCAATGGACAAACTGAGAACCAGCCCGCTCTCTAATTTTCTTAGTATACTATGTTAATCTTAGTAAGCAGCATACTCCTGTTGATGATTTTGTATACTATGTTATGTGTTGAAACACTATACCATATTTTGTGGATGATGTGCTCCTCCTCTATCATTCTCCTAACAGTCTACAAAGATAGATGCTCTTGTTCACTTTGCAATTATTACCAGCCAGTAGTTAATCTTAGTAAGACTGAGGTTATTTTCAATACCTCCAGAGATGCTCTTTCCATGTTTCAGTTCTCCTATACAGAAGAGCTAATGGGCATCACAACAGAATAACTTACATAGGGGACCAATTTACTAGCCCATCTCTCAATTTGAAGCCTTCCTCTCAGGGGCATCTTTGCAAGGCATATGCCTCACTCTCTGTATTGGAGCGCCAACGATTTCAAATCATTTCTAAGATACTCTTTCGAAGATGTGCATCTTCAATGCAATCATTAAGAATTATTGGTTTGGGGCCCCATTCTAGTCCATATTCATTGGGTACAAATGGTTTAGACTATCGTGCTTTAGCATATGATCCATTACAACAAACAATTTCTAAGTATTTTCTACCTACAGCGACTCAAATCTCAAGGGGATTCAGCCTCAAATCATGAAAGACACCCATATTTGGCACTCTGTTCTTTTGAGAGAGTTGTCTCCTTGGGTATCAGTAGACACTAGAACACTTGTATTCCAAAGACAATTTACTTTTTCAATCTATTGGCTTCTCTATTGATCAACTTCCTCCTTTAAAATACTCCTCGGGTGCACCCCTCACCTTACTTTCCCAAAGGATGTGAACAATAGTGTTAAGTAAGAAATATACCAAAAATATATTCAGTTTACTTGGGCCTCTCTGCCACAACCTCTTTTTGCCCCAAGATGGAAAACTATATTGAGTGTCTCCTACAAATTGCTGACGACAACATCATTCAGCCAGGCTACCTGCAGCATCATTGATCACATGGCATGAGGATTCATCTTAGTAAATCAAGGGGTTGTTCCCACTAGCTATGAGTTGAAACTTGAAACGAACCATCACACCCCTCTGTTGTCTTTGTTTTCTCCTGGAAATGGAGAATAAGAAGCACTTTATTTTCAGGTATTCCATCTACTATGAAATCCAGGAGGCATCACTCTCTGTACAAAGATTCAGAAGGTTTCTTGTCCATTATCATGACCAAAGGTGATAGGATCTTTCCTTCAAGAAACTCGCTTTTAAATGTAGGGCCTATCAGAGGACCTTCAAGACTATCAAGTTGATTACCTTCTCCTTTCAGCACACATGGGATTATTTGGGATTACACAAAGAAGAAAAAACAAACTACACTCTACAAACAACCAAGGATTTGGGACTTTCAAGTTTAAGGAGGAACTGTCATTACAGTAATGAGATTGCCCATGGCGGTCCTGCCCTGTAAACCGGCAGTTGCGCAGTTGTCCTTTATGCACTAACGATTGGGGGTCCTTTAGTGGACAAAAGAACACCTACAATGTTTATTTAAGTACGAGGCATGGCCCAGGAATGAAGGCATAAGAGAAGTAAGTAAGTGAGTGAATTCAGGTTTATGTAACCAAGGGAAGTGTAAGAGGTAGCAGAGAGTTGAGTGACGGGTAATACGGTATTGTTGTTGAACACTCCATCTGCACTCTGTCATTTTCCCAAGCTAAAATAATGAGAGATGGTGATCAGTTAACACTTCTAAGTTGGTTTTCCCCATGCTGGGGTTCCCAGGGCAAATTTCCTTTATGTTATAATGTTGTTCTTGTTTGAATTCTGCTGTTACATTCCTGTTTCTATCCATTGCCATTTGAAGTTTAATTCAAGCAGTGGCAGCAATTTAAATATATAAATATGCATTAGATTTCTGCCAAGTACAAAGAAAGGAAATTACAGATTAACCTCAAAGACCAAGGCTTTTCAGGTCCTTGATGTCCCATTCTAATGATGATGTGGAATTAGAAAGGACGCTTGTTTATCCACTGATAGATTGCTTCACTTTATGGTATGATGTTGTTCTTGTTTGAATTATGCTTTTATATTTCATTGCCATTTGAGGTTTAATCCAAGTAGTAGTAGCAGTTTACGTATGTAAATATGCATTGGATTTCCAACAAGTAAAAAAATAGGAATTTATGGATTAACCTCAGAGACCAAAGCTTTTCAGGTCTTCATTGTCCCAATTCTGATGATGATGCGGGATTAGAAAGATCAGAAGTTTATCCACCGGTAGCTTGATTCTCTTTCCACTAATAATCTTTCAAATCTCACTCACTTCTTCTATGAATATCTTAGAGGAGTGGTCCAAATCTAATATTAATTCAGATATTCTAGAAAATTTCCAGGACATATCTCTTTCACCCATTCTATGGAATCCATAGCTTGACAGGAATTGCCCAATCTCTGGTAATAGCTCTCTTACAGAGCATCAGTTAAGTAACGAGATTAGGAGAAACATTGCCAAGGCAGTAGGGTCCTCTTGCATAAGTTTCTAACAGCCAGAGTACACCGCCACAACACTTTTCATTTTGGTGTTTTTCTGACTTTGCTTCCCAAATAAAATATCTCTTGCAATGTAATATATTTTTTTGTATCAGATTTTCTTATTAAGTCATCCAAGGTAGCAGGCTTGTTACATATAACTTCTACGGAAGTGGCATCTCTGTTATTGTTACATCAACATGTTCTTTTTAATGTTTAGCTGGGTAAATATATAAAAACTCACACACAATGAGGAGTGCAATATAAAACTTAGAATACAATTTGGCTAGGAAGCATTGTTACCATGTTCAAAAAGCTTGGATGGTTTGAAAGGAGAAAACGCGTTCGTGAGTTCGGAATTTTTCAAAAGGTCTGGTTTGGTTTAGAAAATTGACAAATACAAAATATATATAAATAATAAATACTATACACAAATGATTTTGAAAAGAAAAACCAATTACACATAATAATAAATAAATGCATTATCTACGGAGTTTTTCCTTTAAGTGCTTAGGTATTAGTCTTTCTTGTTTCGTGTTGAAGTTCTTTAAATTTAATCACTTTAATTTTTTATTTAAAAAGAAGAAGAAAAAATAATGTTCAGCCAAACTTGTTCAGTAAGTTTGGTTAGACCAAAAAGTACGGTTCGAACCAAATTTTCACTAAGTTCATAAGAACATGGTAACTATGCTAGGAAGTTCAGTATCAAGTTTAGGATATCATTTGGCTATGAAGCTGCATCCGAGAGATAATGTATTCTGCCAAAAATTCCCTGGTACTCCAAACTATCTCATCTGGTTTATGACCTACATTATGACAGTTTTAACATGGGAGCATACCCAATATCAATTGTAACATGGGAAGCATACTGAACAGGCTTGAATCCAGGTCATCATGACAAGGGCTCTCCCATGCAACTAGGCCATGGCATGCTGGACTTGCTATAAGTTGTATTATTATTTAGATAAATATTTATTTTTTATTGTGTGCCTATAAAAAGACAATCTTAGGCAGAGGAAATCAGGAGGAAATAATCATAACTGCATTAGAAGTTGTCAATATTCCTACAGACTGTGAGCACACTTGGACTGTCTATTCTAGCAAAAGTGCATCTCTATTGTATTTTAGGCTCTAAACATTGATCCAGATGGCTTCTCGAGATCTATGTAGGCATCAGCATCAGGCAGAGTCTCATAGTCAACAGCAGCAAAGCCAAGCACCAGCATCGGCAGCAGAACATTTTGGCACCAACACCTGCAGATAGTGCCAATGCACTAGAAAACAAACTCTTTTGCCTTCTACAGTAGTTTCCCTTCATCTCTCTCAAAGGGAAATAGTACATATATTTATTATATGAGTCCTGGAGTGTCGTAACTCCTTGCCTATGGGTTGCATCATACCGTTATTCCAATTTTCACATTCATTTCCACAGATTCCAGCACAGAACTATTCAGAAATAAAATCCGAATTAGTGTCATATATTTATGATGTTCATGTGGATGGATAACATTGTTCATTTTTCTGAATTTATTTCTAACTCTACTCTTATTAACAAACTTTGGTTGTGATTGGCAAGTAGACACACACTGCCTATGTTCATAACATGTCCATTCATAACACCTCCATTCATAGCACAGAAGTTTTTACAATTGGTGTTATCCCCAGATTGCTTGAGAGAACGGAGTCAAAACTAAAGAAGGAGATCTATTTTTATTAAAAATTTGCAGTCCCTTTAAAAGGAATCTATATTAACATGGTTTAGTGCCTATATCACGCGCTACGCCAAATTTTACGGAAAATGTTCGAACTTTGCCAAATTTTATCCTCACCGAACATGAACTCAAACTTTATCCATTATTTTTACACAGGAAGTTTTTGACATGATTTTTCGCGGTAGGCATCTACTTTGAAGATGCCCTTGCTGGAAAGTGTCAAATTCGGTGGCTCCAATATTTACTGTCTTGCCGGATTTTAGATATTTTAAAGGTTGCCGGATTTTAGATATTTTTCTACAGTCCTAGATATTTACTATCCTAGATATTTGATTTTGATTTTGATTTTATTCTTCATAAAGTAAATTCTATAGTTTACTATTTGGAAAATAATATTGGTCATATATCTTGTTCAAAGTTTTTGAGATTCAAAAGTTTTCTGATTTTGATTTTATTCTTCATAAAGTAAATTCTATAGTTTACTTTTTGGAAAATAATATTGGTCATATATCTTGTTCAAAAATTTTGAGATTCGAAAGTTTTAATAGATAAATGTCCGGTGTTTGACCAAATGATGAAATGTGATTTAGTTTGGCGACTATCATAATTGTGTCTTACAAAAATATGGACAATAGCAAAATAAGAGCTTTGCAACAACATATAGACATCCAGGCAATATCAACGCGAAATACAACTCAAATAAACTAAATATTGCTACTATCTCCGGCGTAATTTGCAACTCATTTGCAATTGCTAGTGTATTATTTATAAATATATGTGTGCATATATATACCAAGTGAAAGTAGAAGATGCAAAACTCTCTCCAAACTGTCCCTCTGACATATTTATGCATTTTTTTAGAAAATTAAAATGATAAAAAGTTCTTTTGTTCCAACTTTAAGACCACCTTTTCCAAACTTTATTCAACTGCAAACTTGAACCGAACTTTATCCTTGCTGAACATGAACTCAAACTCGAACCTTGTGACTGCGTTTAGTGCAATAAAGCTTTACTCTCAAAAAAGCTTTACTCTCTCAGAAGTGACCCATGTTCGATTCCCTCTCCTCTACACTCCCATATTAGACAATACAATTATTAATTAACAGTTCAGGCAATGATCTACAAGTAACGAATATTAGGGTTTTATTTCAATCATACCAGTCAAAGCATAAAATTATCGTTGA
Source organism: Taxus wallichiana var. yunnanensis (assembly GCA_018340775.1). Lineage (NCBI taxonomy): Eukaryota > Viridiplantae > Streptophyta > Pinopsida > Cupressales > Taxaceae > Taxus > Taxus wallichiana. Next base: position 691,067,167 of record CM031235.1, on the reverse strand, counting down.
TGAAAAATAGAAAAGGAGGTCACATGGAGAATCTACTTAGTTTTACATATTTTAGATATAAGAATGCAGAAATATTTCTACAAGTGGCTCTATTTTGCATTATTTATTAATCAATCAGATTTGGATGGTTTACTGAAAATTTTCATTCAAAAATCTCGATAAGAATTTTTCTCATGAGGAGCCCTAATTCGCAATGCTTATTCGTCAATCATGGGATCACAAAGTATACGGCAAAATTTTCAATCAAAAATCTTCCACACATTTCTATCCCCAAAATGCGGTGAAAGGGTTGGATTGTTTTTCAAATACGCTTGTTTGCTTGGGGTTCTGACAAAATAAAAGAACCAAGAATCAAGATAAACAACCCTTAACAAATGTGAATTAAGAAGATCTTTTATAATTTAAAAAGAAAATTAAAAAAATACCGGCCATAAGTAGCAGTAGTTTCTCTAAGTTTCAAGGTTAATGTTGAGCTTCTCCAATTGTGCAAGAAACTCAAAGAAATCTGAAGCAGACATTTCTGTTCAAAAACCAAAGCACACACAGATCTGTGAGAAATTGTGAACATTAAACACAGATAACATTTGAATTTAAAGGAATAATAATTGAAGAGGTGAAAGTGACCTAAATAGAGAGGAGTAGTGTTGAGAAGGAGCTTCATTTGTACAAAACATCTTCCCACAACTTTCACCTCATCGTTGCTCGCTGTGACTGTACAATACATACATTTTGAATTCAATAATAAATTGATGAGCACATCAATAAATTTACAGATGTAATTTGTGACCTCCAAGCTTCCATCGCATGTCCATCAGCGACGGAATTTCTCTCGCCTCGCCTTCGCCTTCGCCTTCGCCCTTCCTCATTATCTTTCTGTTCTTCTTTAATCATGTCCATAAATTCCCCCCCTAAATATTACATGCTCATTAGCCCAGCTTAATACTTTTTATTTTGTTGGGAAACTCTCCTCAAATAAATGTATTAAAAAAAGAGTGAAAACATTGCGGTTTAATGCCAAACGGATGTAACCATAATAAGGTCACGGTGAAGTGCAATGAAATGGTTTTAGTTGCGTCTAGGAAATCCAAGAGTTTATGGGACCACCAATTATACTATTTATTCTTATCACTCAAATATTTTGAGATACATCATGTTCTTTAAAACGCTCCTCCTTTTATTGATTTGATTTAGTATCGCTCTAAATATTTTAATTCTTTTTTCCTTGAATAGTTCTATTATGGGCCCAGTCTTAACGTTTTCATATACTTGGTACGTATGTCCCTCAGTATTCGGGACATTGGCGGATGAAGTACTCCTCCATTTCGATCGCCCCTATGGTGCAAAAGACAAAACCCTCTCTTCCTGCTACTCCTTAAGAATTGTTCATCTCCTATCTCACATCTAACCTTGTGAGAGCTAGGTCTCAATTGAGCAATTATGATTTTTTCTCTTCATTTAATTTCAACCCTTATATATGTGTTTCTTCATTATGCCCATATGTTAGGTTAAACACTAAAATATAGGGTTGTCTTTTCTTGATTATTTCTTTCCTCTGCATTGTTGTTCTTGACCGTTCATTCTACCATTTTGCACCCAAGTCACACTAATGTTCTAAATTGTACGTAAGAACAAGTCACATTACTATTTTGTGAGCAATAAGAAGTGTGACCTAAATCGTGAAGATCCATACTCATCTTTAAAGAGGGACATTTCAGCCTATTGTAAGACTGGAGATATTTTGCTAATAGGGGATTGTCGCAGGGACAACAAACAAACAAGCTAACATTCAAGGAAGTGATGTGGATCTAGATATAACCCTCTTTGGATAGTAAAAGAATAAAATCAACAATGAAACAAGACCTTAGATGATATGTATGGGGCTATCTGTAATGCCCATATTTTATAACCCCAAATTTAACCATCAAATTAAACCATTTACTCGTAAAATTTTGAGGCATTTTTTTGTGTCAAGAAAATTAAAGGCTTAGGTCAGGTGTCACATGGTTAAATGCATACTAATGAAATTATTTGTTTGTTTCACCCACCATAGTTTGAAACATTGGGTTAAATTTTATAACCCATCGAATGGAATTTAAGGATCGCCTAAATAGCACTTCGACCTCATTTAAAGGGTCTTACCAAGTTGGTTACGATGGTGAGGATATACCAACCAATCCGATGAGATGGTTATTAATTCTCGTTCCTACTTTAGTCCCTAATTTTAACAATGGGAAGGCCTAATCCCCAAATGTTATTTAAGCTCCTACCAAAAAATAATTATAAATTGATTTAACATTGGTTATAAGATAACTCGTATGAGGGAATTCCATTAAACAATGAGAAGACTTCTTGTTCAAGAAATAATACCTTTCCTAAAATATCCTATTGAGCCACTTGTTTGGATTAATTTCATCCCTAACAACATGACGTGTATTACATGTAAGTGGAATTAATTAATCTTATATCATTTTAGGAGTGAGGGGAAATAACCTCATTAACAAAATAACAAGGTCAATAAAAAGACCACTTGCCAAGTGGCTTTTCTAAATATGTTGTGAGCCCTAGTTGGAGACTTTCCCATCGTACATTTAAGGTAAAACAAGGAATCCCTAATTATTCTTATGCTCTTCCACTATCATTTCATTGTTCACATTTCTATTTCATCCCTTTTTATTTTGAGATGGCTTGAGTTTGCAGGTATTCGAGGAGCTTCTATGGAATTTCAAGTTATAAAAGAGGGACCAAAGTAGTTTTCATTTGTTTACAAGTTTCTTTATGGTTCATTAAAGGAGGAGGATGAAGATTCATTTGATTTTGGGGTTTATTTTCAGAGTTTCTTTTCTTATTCAAAGTATGGGGGAACCCAAGTTTCTCGGTATGGATAATCCATAAATAAGTATAATTTTTGTTTTATTTATAGAAATACAAGCCCCATAGAGGGTGGTTACGGCCTCATAAGCATGTCACGATCATTTGGAATGTGTGTGCGCGCGCATTGGAAATATGAAACAATAGCACATTTGAGGGAGGGGTTGTGGCCACACCCTAGCCACATTATTATTATTTTTATATATACTTATATGTGTGTGTGGTGGGGTGCCATAACGGTCTATACTGCAAATTGCAGGATGGAGTTTAAGGTTAAGGAGGTGGGGTTTGGAGTCTCTCTCTCTCTCTCTCTCTCTCTCTCTCTCTCTCTCTCTCTCTCTCTCTCTCTCTCTCTGTCTCTATGTCTGTGTGTGTGTTTATGTGTGTGCGTGTGTTGTGTGTGTGCGTGTGTGTGCGTGCGCGCGTGTGTTTGTTTACAACGTATGGCTATATATATGTAAATTTTACCATTTCTCTCTTTCATAAGTTTTATGATAGGTTCGGTGAGGAAGTTCTAGTTCTGTGGTTATAACAGTGTATACTACATGTGTGTGTGTGTGTGGTTTTAATCACTTAAACCTTGTATATAATCTACTCTCATTCAATGTCACAGATAATAATTTATAAACAACTGAAATACATTTGGAAGGTAACCATTTTTCGATATTCCATATAAAATCTTACCAATAAATTTTTATTTACTTCCTTGCAAAGAAATGATAATATCTATTGAAATGGATGGGATTAATTTTTGGAAAACAACTAAGAGGACTAGGGAAAAATGGAGATATTAAGCCACAAAAACAACGTAGTCATTTTATAAATCATTGTAAAATCCCCACAAATCATATACTTTATTCCTTTATGACTTGCGTCTAATGCAAGTGTGACTCTAAAAAAATGATGTAATTTTTATTTTATAATTAAATCAAAATATAATAATTAATTAATATTCTTGTGGGTATGGAAATAAAAACTTTGCTATAAGACCAAAAAAATGAAACAACTAAGCCCATTTTTCTCTTATAACATAAAATAAATAGTTTTCATTTAAACATGTATAGAGAAAAGGCATTTATCAAATGTATCATCTTAGACTCCTTCCTATGCAATATCTCAAGATAATAATGAACTTAAAAAAGAGAACCAAACTAATAGTTTGTTTACATCTTCTTATCCAACCACATTTTATTTTCTCCTATAAGCCCAAGATTTATAAACAAAGACTTAAATCCTTTCCCCCAAAACAAGGAGGAGACAAATAAACTTCTCCATACACATGAAAACTATATCATTCTTCAAGTAAGAAGTGTACAAGTTATTACAAGGAGTTTCTCCAATCTAATACAACAATTTCAAACATTTCTTTCCTTTCATTTAAAAAAGAGAAACATAATGTAAAATCCAAGTGGAAAATCCTCCCCAATAAGGGGAACAAATTTCATATTTTGCAAGAAATAACTCATTTGCTCCATATAATAAAAGCTTCATCCAAGACTCAAGTTATGCTCCACCTTTGAACAAAGATCTCTTCAACAAAAATTGATGGCTTGGTTTTCCACCCAACCAATTGGCATCATTACATAGTATCTCCACAAGTGGATGACACACTAACCTCCCTCCAAGCCCATGGGAAAGAGAGGTTGCATGCCTTCAAGATGCACAAGACGAGGGAAAAAAAAAATGGTTTATACACACATCCACAACCCATACTAACAAAAAAAAATAGCAAACATAATGTAGAAACCCCAAGCTTCTTCAAAAAGGAGGAAAAAGGGGAAATAATTCCCATTGCAAAAATTTTGAAACCAATGCATTCATATCATGTTAAGAAGACACCAACTCAACTCCTTATAACATCTAAATCCCAAAACTCCAAGCCTCCTCCTTACCAAAGGTTTTTCAAACATTGGAAGATTTCCTTGGTAAAGAAGGCATATGCGCTTCAATCCATATAAAACCTCATCTCCCTCATCAACCATATTAGGGAGGATATTAAATACAAATCCCATCATGACTTGCCCATCCGGCTATTTGGGCTCAAGAGGGGTTTCCACCTTCTTCCTTAACACTCCAAAATCCATCTCAAGTGAGATGGATGGAGAAACAAAGGAGGACAAGAATACATTCATCACCCAACACAACAAAAAAATTTTCTAAGAATAACAAAAATTTCATTCCATAAGCTTCTACACATTCAAAACACAAAAACAAAGGGGTGAGAGGCCTACCTCTCAACCAAACAAGCCAACTTCTAAGTGAATGCTAAGCTCTCCAAGCTCCAACTCTTCCCAAGCTCTCCTCCAACTCCCAAGTGAAAAATCAGGCAAGAAGTCCTCACCCCTTCCAAAGTGGAGGAAAAAAAAGAGGAACTTCAAGTATCCTCACCAATGAGAGAGTGAAACATGTCACCCTTCTCCCTCTCAAACTTGATATTCCCTTAAGTCTCCATCATGCATAAGACAAAGATCTTAATGAAGGGAATCTCCAAAAAAATAACAAAAACAAAATAAAATTCATCCCAAAATCCTAAGAAGGCTCACAAAACAAGTTAATTAAGATGGAGACAAGTGTGGCTCAAATAAGAGGTAAAACCCCATTAGAACATTGATGTAAATGAGACCCCCAAAGTTAAAAAACACCCCTTCCAATTTCCTCTTTTAGACCAATTTCAAGTTTGGGAAAAGTGGCAAACTTTGAGAGGTGGTGGGGCCCACCTAACCCATGCTTAGGTGGTCCCACACATCCGTAAACATGGTTAGTTAGCCAGAAGCACCATTAACACAAGTGGGGACCATTAGACGCCTAAAATGCCTTCAAGCAAGGGTTAAATTAACTAACACAAAAACGCGTCCAAGGAGAAAATGACCAAATATGCTCAAGACAATTAAAAACATACACAAGGAGATTAGTTTACTCATATCCACTCAAAACCAAGAACAAACAAGACCAAAAATGATCAACAAGGGGAGGTGAGGTTTCGGCCTAGATGACCAATTGTGCAATCTTGAAGGTGCGAACTCTTAGTCCCACGTTCTCATGTGTGAACATGTAACTTGCAAACTCAATTCACACATCATCATACCCGCTTGATATAATAAATCAAGTAAAACGATACCACATACATTAATAATTAAATCAATTATGGCTAAGGAATGAAAATTAAGAAAACAACTAGTATCCGAAATGAGATAACTATCTAGAATGACATACATCCATAGTAGATCAAAAATAGAATCCATCTAAATTACTTCACGATATCATCCAAAACATCATCATCATAGCTATAATCAAAATATTTAGCCGAAATGACATACATCCATCATATACCAAAATCCATCTAAGTCACAGTATTCATAACAATATTTATAAAAACTAGCAATATGAGTCATAACACTAAATTGACACTGTGTGCCTCAAACACCGCTTGTTTCACGAAGTAATCCACGAAAAAACCATATATTGTCTAAATAGTATTGTATAAATGTCACTAATCCAGTCAATAAGATGAGTCATCAATAAAATAATGCGAGAAGTTTGTGGGCAGGACACTATCACACACTTTGGGGAAGAGTTGTTGGGTTTATGTATCACACATAGCTTGATTATCTATAATGGAATGAATAAAAGGAAAAAATCAAGAAATTACACATGCAAGACTCACAAAGGCTAGAGTGTAATCGACTATGTTATTTGCTCGTAAAATTTTATACCTAGAATTCAAGAGCTAGAAATAGAAGATTCTTCGGTGGAACTTTATTAGATCACAACCCAATTGTTATGAAATTCCAATTGCAAATAAACACGTAACATGATGAGCACATTAGGGTCAAATAAATTAAATTGACACTCAAAAGAAACATCCTCTTGAGTGGAAAAATACAAAGCCTTCAGGAAATATTTGATAATGTAACATTCCCCTTGGCGGGTGACCATAAAAACATGTCTTAAATTTTTTTACATACATTTGATTTAATATAAATTGAATTAAATATTAATTTCAGAGTAACTAATGATATGCAAATGGTAATGTATAGTAATATGCAAGGGCCGAGCTTTTAAAAATGTAAATACCTAAGCAAATGAGAGAGATAGATGACTTAGTTAATTTTTTGTGTGACTTGGAGGTAGTCGGGACTGTGTATCTACTGAGCCTGGTTGGAAATGATGTCACAATGGCTTATAGAGAGTTATGGGACTCTAGACTATGTTGGACACGAGCACATGAGCGCTAGTATCTAATCCAGGTGCTAGCGTCTCGTGTGAATATTCGAGGATCTGCAATATTTATGGGTTTGCGAGTCTTTGCTCCAATATCTGTTATGTCACTCTGATTTTAGTGTTAGGGTTTTGATCACACTTATAACCTACAAAACAAACCTAGCTATCATTCAAGCTCACAAACACATTAGATTTGAATAAAATATGTAATATGTGAAGTCAGGGTGACCTTGGTGGTCACCCGAAGAGTGAACTTAGTACTGAGCACTACACTACATTTCAGACTACATGTAGTTTTGTGTGAATGTGTGTGTAATGATGCCCTAGGTGCCTTTGTGTAAGTTTCACAGTGATAGTGGGCTAGATGTAGAATATAACAATGTATAGAATGTGTGTAATGGAATAAAATGAGCTTCCCCCTCCTATGCTTTGTATGCAAATTGATGCAACCCTTGTCCATTGTATGAGTATGCTAAATGAATTCCTTTGAAGTGCTCTTGTGCCTTTGAATGCAAGCTTAGGTGATGATAGATAATGCTTAGTGTTTGGCCCCTTATTTGGGAGCTATAACTATGTATATATATGATTCCCTTATTTGAATTTCATAATTGACAACTAAAAGGCCAACCCAAAGTTGTAAAAGATGACCTAAAAGTAAAAGAGACCCAAAAGAGTAAGAAGGAAGAAAAAAATGTCATGCACGCCTAGAAGGGATATGAGTGCCTAGGCACTTTTGTCCTAAATGGGCGCTAGTTTCCGAGGCTATAAAAGATAAATCAACCAAATAAGGATAGGTTCATAGGATGTGTAAGGTCAATAAAAGTATAAGAGACAAATAAAAAGGCCCAAAAGGTGTTTTCAATCACTAGTTTTCTTGTTTATGCATCATGTATATATTAGTATGCTCTAGGACCTAGAAATGTACCAAGTGCATAGATTTTGTATCTATATTTTTCCCCCACTTTATGTTGTTTAGTGAATACTCAATAGCATAAAGTAGATAGAAGATGTGTACCTTGTGATTATGTAGAGAAGAGTGTAGCCAATAGCATGTTGAGTGGACAAGTGAAGCGTGAAGTGATCATAATCCAAAGCGTGGAAGCTATGAAGGAGAGGTTGACCCTAGGGGTGGAGCGTATGGGTTGGAGCTTGTGTTTGCTAATGTGAGTTGCTTCTTATCGTGTATAAGGATAGACCTACAAAAGGAGAGAAAGAAAGCAGTCAAAGCCTTGTACATGAAAAATTGAAGTAACATGTCTATAAGTGTAGAAGTGTGTACAAGAAAAGTGTGCACCTAATGTATAAGAGAGTAAAAGATAGAAAATTGTCCTGATTTTCTCGAGGATGCTGCTAGATTTTTTGTCAAATGGTGAGGTTTTTAGGTGATCTCACACAAAGAGCAAGTTTTTTGTGCGATCTCATGCCAAGGACGAGTTTTTTGGGTGATAGGACAAGTTTTTTGGGTGATCTTGTGCCAAGAGAAGAGTGTTGGGGAGAGAGGTCTGTTTTACTCTCCTTTCATGACACTTCCCAAATAAGTGCCACTATAGATGACAAATCACTTTATGTAACTGTTTGTGACTGAATGTAAACTGAATTATGAAACTGGAGTCAAGTGACTGTTACTGTAGAATTGTGTTGTGAATCTACTGGAAGCGTAGTGAATTGAGAAAGCTGTTTATTTTTCCCCCAAGACTCAAGCACCTGGGTGGGACACAAGAACCCACTACTACTATCTAAGCTGGGCGCTAGTGTCCGCTCTATGTTTATGAACTGAGTCTGATTTTGGGCCATTCTGTGACCGTGTTCAATTACCAATTTTGTACTTTTTTCGCTCTGATCTGTAACTCTGTGTTATTGTAAGGGTGATTTTCTTACCCGAATGATGTCCCCTTCATTTTGGGTGCATGCAACGAAATTAGGAGAAGGTGTCCCAAACGAGAGGACCGGAAACTAATAGGCATATCTAATAGTGAATACCTATAGGGGGTAGGGGATGTGCATGGTATAAACCAAGGCACATGCAAACAAGATGGGCTAGTGACAAGTGTTAGTATGAACAAAGCTAGCATGCAATAGAAGAAAATGTAACAAACAAGTGTGAATACAAGACAGACCGTGAAAAATGGGTTTCATACATGGTACATCACTCACAATGTCACAAGACAATCAAGGCCGAAGTGGCTATAAAAAAACAATAAACAAGCATCACATAGGGCATACCTCGTAAACAATATCAAACAATTGAAAGGAAGTAGTGAAAGATAACCATGGTTGTATATATCCTGCAAGGCAAATGCTACACATGAAGCACCCATTAACATGTTAGAAAGATAAATAGTATGTAAAAGTGTGTATAGATCAATGAGTAGTAAGTGTTAGTAATAAGAAGTAGTAATTAATGCGAAAATATAACCTATGATAGGTAAAGTGTGAGAGTAGTAAAGGTAGATGCCCTCGGGAGCCTTAACGAGATTAGTAAAGAGTGGTGTCGAGCATCATGCATCATGTGCGAATCTATAAAAGTCCTGCATTCACCTCAAGATACCAAGTGAATGCATATGTGTGTATAGATGAGAATGACATACTAAGTATCCAACTAGCATGGGAAACAAAGTGTAACATGTGAGTAGTATAAGCGATCAAGAGTAAATGCAACCAAGATGTGTAAATGTGGTGTACATGCAATGGTATATTATGAAATGTAAAATATATAGATGGGAAGATTTGTATTGCTCCCAGCGGATGTGCATGTGATGAGGTTCATTTAGAAATTCTCCCTCAAAATTCAAGAATGAACCATAGAACAAGAGTGTGTCATCGGGAAATGATGGTACAATGTGTATACCAGAGATGTGAGAGTGTTGAGAAAGATTGTTTGTGAAGCACAAAGCGTATAGTAAAGAGTAGGTGATGTGAGGTTCATTTGATAATTGGACCCTCAAAAATCAAGTATGAATCGTGGAACTATAATACTTCATCGGGTAATGACAATAAAATGTGTGTACAAAAGATGTAGGAGTGCTTAGAAAGATTATACATGATGCGTTGAGCACAAAGTGTGGTAGTAAAATCTAGAGACAACTGATAGTGATGGAAGGGGGGAATAAAGTGTAATGTCCCCCAAATTTGTGATGGATAAAAGGCTATCCAACAATAGTGAAAGGCAAGATCGCCCCCTTGATATATGAGGAGACAAAGACATGTGACCATGGTTTAAGATCGGTAGTGTAGGAGGGTAATTATGTAAACATGAATGAGACTGATGTGGTGAAGGAGGTGGATAACACCTATGAGAAGGGGCTACCCAAGCAAGGGAATTAGGTCATCGGGGTGGACTAATACGCTGATGAGGATGAAAAGGGCATGATGTAGGTCGTGTATAAATAAGAGAGATGGGTGTAGGGGTGGAGCTAGACTTGAGCCATGTAGGAGGACTATATGTTGTGGTGGCAGAAAAATAGCTTCAAGAGTTGGGCAAAATAATGGGTGTGCATGGTGGGATACCTTTGATGGTGACAACTTGATTGTTATGAATGAACTTAAGACAAAGTTGAAGCATGGAAGGGATAGCCTGAGTGGCACAAAGCCAAGGAAGACCTAAGACCATATCACAACCTATGATTTCAGATGTAATGAGGAATGGTGTAAGAATTGTAAGGGACCCAACTGTAATGGGAAGCATGACATGACTGTAAGAATTAGGAACTAGAAATGTGATTAGAGAAGTTTGACATTTGATAGATAATAGGAGTGCTACAGAAGCATGCATTGACAGGGGTTGATGGATAGACCAAAGTATTGTTAACCATATAAGTACCAATAGAAGCATCTATATGTAATGACTCATAGGAAAATGTAGCATGATAATCATGATCCGAGAATGCAATAACTGGTGGTGGTATGTCAACAACAACAACGAGGAAATCAAGAGGACTCGATGAGGGAGGAGGTACAACATGATATGTATGGTTAGCACATGAATCAGTAGTTGGATTATCATTTTTGGGTAAAGGGTCATTAAAGATTTTAATATTTTGGTTATCATTGACCAATTTGGAAGTAGATGGTGTTGGGAGCGAATTGCATTATTATCAATAAGATCCTGAATGATATGCATAAGCTTAAAACAATGATTAGTAGAGAAGCCATTGCATCGGTGGTAATCACATTATGAATTTTTGTAGTAGTTACGGCCACATGAGCGAGAAGGATTTAGGTTGAGTGGTGGAGGGAGAGTAATGAGATTGCTTTCAGTGAGTTGTTGTAATAGGAAGTGAGGTGCATGCAAGACAACATAGTAAAGGTTTGTTTAGGGATTTTCAATTGAAGCATGGTAGGTGGAGAAATAATGTTGACAGTGGGTTGAGCGTCGGTAGGCTTAAGAGATGGCTCAAATGCTAATTTAGATTGGAACTTTCTAGAAGAGGAAGCAAATGAATTGTCATAATACTTGAGTTTTCCCATGGATGACAATTTGGTTTCACACAATTTGAGTGTATGACACAATTGATTGAAAGAAGGAGAGATCTTGAAGATAACACTTTGGAGAGGAGGTAAAATAATTTGAGCGAATAACTCATGCAATTGAGAATCAACAAGTCATTTTAGCAAGGTTATTCTTATAGTGCAAGACATAGTCCACGAGGTGCCCATTGGACCCTTGTTTGATCTTAGCGAATTGAGCATAAGATATTTTGGTGCCAATATTTATAGAAAAATGAGTGAGAAATGCATCGACTGGAGCTGTAAAAAGGTTACTGAATGAACAAGTAGATCATAAAACTAGTGCATAATATAGTCATTAAAGCTGAGGAAATAATTTGGCCAACAATGTATGGTCATCAACGTAGTTTAGACATTCAACATGAAAGGATTGAATGTGCTCACGAGAGTCTTAATGGTCATTGAAGGTGGGAAGCTTAGGTGAAATGAAGTTGGGAGGTAGTGGATGAGAAGATATGGCGGGTACAAATGGGAGGTGAAGGAGAAGTGAGGAATCTAGAGATGGAGAGGAATGTGAAGTAGCTTGTTGTAATTGGTAGATTTAGGATTGTAGATCCTAGTATAAAGAAGCTAGGTCTTGAGTGCTTGAAGAAGAGCTAGGTTGTGTATGGGAAGTATTGGGAGGAGGGAGAAGAGTGGTAATTGGAGTTATAAAAATAGGAATAGTGGAGGGTGGTGTGGAGGTCATGGCAGTCGAGGAGGAACCTATAAGAGGGTGAGAGGAAACATCTTGAGCATGTTTTGTAACAAGGAGAGCATTTAGGACATGTGGAATATGCGTAGGGTGGTCGCGTAAGGTAGAATACAAGTTACTGAGCTTTTCAAGCTTCTCTTAATCAACATTGGTGTCTTCGTTGTATGAGTGTTCACTATTGGAGGCTTCAATGTTTTCAAGAGGAACATGGGTTGAGTTGATTAAAGGATTATCAAAAGTAACCATTGATTTAGAAATCCTATGAGAAGTTAGAGGAAGCTCAACATGTGTAAGAGGACCAAAACCACCACTATGGGTGGTGGGCATAAAAATAAGGTCATGAAGGAAGGTCAAGTTCACCAAATGATTTAATATAAATTGAATTGAATCTTAATTTTAGAATAACTAATGATATAAAATGATAATTGTTGATCTGCGTTTCCAGCTTCTTGTCCTAGATGAGTGTATGAGTAATCAAGAAACATTGAATCATGTCGAGTATATAAGGGCTTAGTACCTTGGGGATGGAGATGGATGATACGGGTGCAAAGAAAACAGATGCATGATATCAAGAAGCTAGATCTGCAAAACTAAACCAGATAAGATTAGAACACAATATGTGGGGGTTTCCCGGACGGTGCTGGTTCCAAGAGGATTTCAACTCCCTTGGAGGATGTCAACCCCATGTCAGACAAGATAATAATAGATCGTGAACAGTAGTAAAAATGACAAGCAACTAAAATAACAAGAAGACTTAGCTTATGCTCTGCTATAGAGATGAACCGGGCATCAAGATGGCAAGATAATGAATTATGACAAAGGTTTCTCCTTCAAATTGGTAGAACTTAGTTAAGTTCTTCCTTCTCTTCTCTAGGCCTAGGTATCTCCAGGTCTTCTTAAAAATATATCCTCTCTTGAAATATGGGGAAAACCCCATATTTATAGCTTATATATGAGACTAAACTACAGGTTAGATGATACCCAGGGTGTAGTAAAGTAACCTAAGTTAGGGATATGATGTGATCATGTGGGGACCACGACTTAAATTATTAGATGTAGTGGGGGGCATGGTGGGTGAGAAAATTCCATTTAAAAAAAAAAGAGTGTCGAGATGGGTGCATTTTGAATAATTTGTGAGAGATGGGGGATGATTCAAAAATTGAATTATCAAATGGGTCCATATGGAGCCCATTGATAATCAATCAAATAATGTGAGAAAATAGATAGGATTTTATTTAATTTAAGAGAAAGAGATGTGAGAATGGAATTAGCATGCATGTAAGATTATTGAGGGCGTTTTACCCAAAAATAGGTGTCTACATTTGCCCCTTTTTGTTGAGTGGTTTGCGATAGCAAGCCACAAGAAAAAAAAGGGTTAGATGAAAGATATGTCCGAGGATGGATGAAGACATGACCAAAGGCAAGATGCCCCAGAAAAAAAGGATTGCAATAAATAAAAAGGTATGGCGGTGACTCCAATATCACATCGGTAGAGGACAATTGTGGTCTCAATGGAGACAAACGACAACATTCTACAGACTAGTGAGGGTGAAGACCACTGCAGTATGGATGTAAACCAAGATGACCAATGGGTCATAGGAAAACATCAAAATATGTGCAAATAAATGTGAAAGATGTGTGCAATCCTTTGTCTGCGAGGAATCATGTGAAAATCATGCGTCAAACATGGATGAGAATGAAGATAATGATGCCCCAACACAAGGCACAAGAAGGACACAAAGTGAGTTATATGTGTTGACAAGTACAAGGATGAAAAGGTGCCCCAACATAAGACATAGATAGATGTTGAAATAAGATATCCCAAGGGGAATACTCATAAATGTGGATATGATGAGCAAACATGATAGAAGGATGAGATAAAATTCCCTAAAAGGATAATAAATATGATGGCAATCATGTTTTATAGGAACGATGCATAAGTGTAAGCAAATTAGAAGGTGAAGAAGACAAAAAAATCTTACTTCTTCGATAAGTATGATAAAGATAATTTTGTGACAAAACAAAAGCAGAGCAAATATTCATGGAAGAGAACAAGATTAGATAGGTGATGGCCGTTATGGTATCTTCCAAGACAAAAATGTCTAAAGAAGACAAGAAGAGATTCTTAGAAATGGATATAATGATGCCTATACGAGAGGAATGGCGAAGATAAAAGATATGACGGGGTTCTTAAAAAAGAAAGAGGTCAATGTGGAAAAGAGAAGAACAAGAAAAGAATAAAAGGGATGGATAACGATACATAACGGAGAAACATCGGCATTGAATGTGAATGCCGGATGTAAGGGATGACGAAAGAGAAAAGGGAATAAACATGAGGATTGGTTTATTATTAGAAGAGCAAGAAAGATTGAATATGAAGGTGACATGGATATGGAATAGAGGGATGAAGACGGAGGAAGAGAAAATAAGGAATGAAAGGGGAGGAAGAAGATAACAAAGAAGGATTATAAAGAAGGAAAAACAAAGAGAAGAAAAGAAAAGAACAGAGAAGAGGATGAAATTATGAAAATGGGAGAAAGTTATTCAAAATGAAAGGTGTGATGAAGATTGGAGAAGAGGAAAACAGAGAGGTAATGGAAAATGAAAGAGATGATAGAGAAAATAAGATTGAAGGAAACAAATCATAGTGACGAAATCCAAGGCAAAACATATGGAACTGACCACATGGAAATGCATGTGGATGATGAGATGATAAAGGAAATGGGATAACGCTGAAGAGTCAAGTTTTTGACGGGGAATTAAGGAGGAAGTGTGAGATAAAATGAGGAGGAGGATGATAAAGAGGAAGTGAAATAAGACAAGGACAAGAAAGGAGGAGAAGACAACGAAGAAAATTATGTAGATGAAAGGGAACCAAGAATGAAGATATTTGGTAAAGAGTGAGAAGCATAACGAATGTAAAGAGAAACTTGAGGGAAGGAATGACATCAATTGGAAAAGAAACAAAGATGTATGAGGTGAGGATATGCTGATGAAGAGAAAATAGAGAGAAGGTGTATGATGAAGACAGTGAAGAAATTGGCAAGGAAGAATGGCAAGATAGAGAGGTGG
This sequence comes from Taxus wallichiana var. yunnanensis, assembly GCA_018340775.1. Classification (NCBI taxonomy): domain Eukaryota; kingdom Viridiplantae; phylum Streptophyta; class Pinopsida; order Cupressales; family Taxaceae; genus Taxus; species Taxus wallichiana. Next base: position 691,051,806 of record CM031235.1, on the reverse strand, counting down.
CGAGGAAAAAGAAAGGATGGGATAGGAGAGGCAATGCCAGTGAATGGATGTTAGGAGAAATCCACCGATAATGATCAGTAGGAAAAGATGAGACAAAAGATAAGACAAGGGAGAAAGTAAATGAAGAATGGGAGGGGGAACGCCAATGAAGGGATGTTAGGAGAAGTCCTTTGATAATGATCAAAGGACATAGAGGAAGGAAGGAATGAAGATAAAATGGAGGAGGTCAAAGAAAAGGATACAAAGTCATGTGCAAAATGGGGATGAGTGATTTTTAGGAGAAGTCCACCGATAATTACTAGCGTGGAAACAGAAGATTATGATGAAAGAATGTTAGGAGAAGATCAATGACAATGACGTGTAAGTATGGGGGTAGATATGTGGGAGAACTCTAGAAGATGGAGTGGAAAGAGTAAAGAAATGAGGGATGACGATGTGTAGGAAGATGAAGACGAGGAGAGGATGTAGTGGATGAGAATGAATGAGAGAGAAATAAAGAAACAAGACATGAAATGAACAGAGAAGCAATGGTTAAGTAAGATTACCCAATGAGGGATGATGGAGATGAACAAGGGACTAGTAGGAAATGGTGTTTGCGAGAATGAAAGAGGAGGTGAGAGGATGTGATGATGGGGAATGTTGAGAAAATGTAGATGGAGAGAATGTGGGGTAGTGGGGGAGTGCAGGATGAAAAATCATGCTTAAGAGGGACTCTTAAGTAAGATCACCAAACCGGAAGTGACAATATGGAAGGAGAAAGACAACATTGTATTGGATGTAGGTGTGGAAGGGTTGGTTGGAATGGATGAGTACGATGAGAGGCGGGAGATAGAAGATGAGGAAGAGATGATGGGAGATGGAAGGATCATATAACCAAACATTTATTAAGTAAGATTGCCCTGGGACAAAGATGGTTAAGTAGGATCACCAAACCGAAGAAGAAGAAGAATGATGAAAAGACTAAGCAGTGTATACCAAAATGGAACAAAAGATGAAAGGAGGTGATAACAATGTGATAACAAGGAAACAGAGGAGTGTGACATGAATGGATGGAGGAACATATGCGGTGTAGATGGAGAGTGTAAGGGCAATCCTTAACTGGGATGCCCATGTGGTGGTAGTGATGATGCAAGAGTGTTAAGTGGAAAAGGGGAGTGGAAAGACGTTTGTGGTGGTGATTGTCATTTGTTGAAAGAGGAAATGGTGGAGAAGTTTCTACAACGGGAGGATCCAAGGAAGAAGATATACCTTAACTAAGATTTGCTTTGGCTATATGGATGGCTAAGCAAGATTTTCAAACTGAAAGCGGAAGAGTAAAAGAGAAACTCAAGAGGAAAGACAAGTAAGATATATGGCATTGTGCAAGGGGACAAAAAGGTGAGAAGGATGATGTGGAGACAAATGGTGATGAGTGGACATGGAGAGTGAGGAACAATGGATCAAAGATGGTGTTGAACATGTTGAGAGATAAGGAGCTGTAGGATAACGAACTTGCCTTGAGAAGGATCCTCAAGTAGGATTCACAAACTGCAATGGCGATCAAGTAGAATTCACAAACCGAAAAGTGTATTTGTAAACACATTCATGGAGATGATGGATAGATATAAAATTCATAATGTGAAGTTTGATGTGATTTTTATAAAAGATGATTTGGATGAGATGAATGGAACATAGTTGTAGCAAGGGTATACATGGAAACTATGTTTCGAACTGGATTGGAGATAAACAAGAAAAGGTTACCACTCAAGGCATTGCACTTGTATCCAATAGTAGGTGTTAATACATAACCAATGATAGTTAGTTATACCAAAAGATCATGAGGGAAATATGGATGAAGGATGCTCATAATCCTAATATTGACATGACAAAGGGATCAAAGATGTGACTTGTATGCGGGAAGAGGGATCTCCAAAAGTGGTGTTCCTTAAGTCTATGCCCCAACTCTGGGAAAGGGAAAGAACAATAGCAGAAAGCTGATCAATGCGGGAAGCTTTCAGAAAATGTTGATAAAATGAAGGTTGATCAATGCGGAAAACCTTCCTAGATGCCATAATAATGAGTAGCCATCCTTTAAGGGTATGGTCTACTTTATACATAATATAGATGACAAGAATAATATGATAGTCATCCTTCAAGGGATCGGTCTATTTCTTTTGATTTTGCTTTGATTTTGATTTGTATACTTTTTTTTCCTTACATGAACAACTGTCCTTCGAGGGATCAATCTGTTTTTTTTATAATTTTGATTTTGCCTTTTTCATACTTGAGTTTGAGCTTCACATGGGGGAGAGCTGGGAATAACTAAGTAAACCACTTAAGAGGGGATAAGGAATGTACAAGAGACACCCTGGACCCTTCGCATGGCTACAATAGGAGAACGAGAAGGTAATGGATGTAATGGTTACGGGGTCACATCAAAGTAGTGAAGGCGGACCGCATAAGTCAGATTATTAAAATGATAAATGGAAGGGGATAAAGATGGCAAAACAATCTAAGGATGTAACTAAATTCTCATTGGTAGATATGCTAACAGTAGATTGGTCGCAAGTGCAATGCATTAAGAGGTTCCATTTCTGGTTTACCACCATGAGAGAGAAAAACAATGTAGTTGCAATAAGATGAGATGATAGCCAAGAAGAAAACAAAAACTGTATCCTGAAGGAAACGATCATATGACCACAATGATGGATTTAGATGAAAATAAATATTGATGCCCTAAGAGAGACATAAACATAGAAGGACAATCATGGCCTCAAAGGAGGGCTTGATGAAATAAACAGTGTCCCAAAAGAGACATACATATAGCCACAATGGTGGAATTCGAAATAGATGGTGCCCCAGAAGAGACACAAATATAGCCACAAAGGTGGACTTGGAGAAAAAGATGGTGCCCCAAAAGAGACACAAATATAGCCACAAAAGTGGACTTAGATAAAAAGGTATCTTAATGGAGAGACAAACATGGCGTCAAAGGAGGGCTTTGATGAAAATGATGATACCCCCAAAAGAGGCATAAATATGGCCATAAAGGTGGACTTAGAATGAGATGAGGATTTGGATATAATTAATTTAGATTGGATGGATGTGAAGGAGGTAGATAAAACAATGTCAAAGAGCGAAGTCCCCTAGTAACAAGGGATTTGTACGGATGATGTGTTCAAGGGCAAGGGAAGGTTATTCCCCAATGAGTTAAATGTGAAGGAGGTAAAGGATGTCGAAAGAGCTTAGATGAGATTGTTTTAGATTTGGATGGGGTAAACGATCGGAGACCACAAGTGTGCTTAGTAAGATAAGCAACATTGATGAACAATGGAGGGCATTCCTTAGGAGGAATGACATGGGCTAGATGGATATTAAGGGATGATGTGGATGGAGGGATCATGGGAGATCCAACAGATGGGATATGGATTGGATTCAAGGTAGATGGAGAAGGAATTTTCCCCGAATGAGGAAATCATATTTCTCAATAAGGTTGTGGACGATTGACTGAAAGGCCTTACAATGTTCGATGTCGTGACCTGGGGTATGATGATAGAAGCTTAACCTGCAATTAGGATTGAACCATGATGGCTTGGGACCATAGGGATTAAAGGCTTTAATAGGAGGAAGTTTGATGGTATATGTTTGAGTTAAATGTTGAAAGATATTTTGCGTAAGACCCCATTGAAGTGTCATGGGGAAGGTAACTCTTGTGGGTTTTGATAGGATGTCTTAGCTTGGTGTTAGGAGAAAATGTAGATGTAGCTTGGATGTGTGAATTTCGTGTTTTAGAGGAGAAATCAAATTTGGTTGAAGGATGGTATTGTTTGTATGTGGATTGATTATTACAAGATGTCGTAGATGGAAAAACTGATCCTGACATGGATGTTGTGGCATTGGATTGTTGAGAAGAGGGTAAATCTGAATGTTTCCGAGGATGCGCGAGGATTGTCAGGATGTTTTCCCGAGCCTTAGACTTCGATCAAGAATATTTACCTCTAGCGAGGGATGAAAATAATTTCAGATGGGGGATCCGATAGTGGTGGTGTGGTTATTAATGGAGAAACTGTCCTAAAACAAGACAAAGATGTTAATGAAGAGATAGGCGTTTGTATGATGCAATTAATGATATCTATGTGAGATATGGATTGTCTTGATTTTGGCATGGGAAGAGATGATTTTTTAGAAGGAGAATGAAAACCATATTTATTTGATTTAGGTGGATGTGTTGGTATAGTAGGCTATTCAAGGGGTATATTTGATAGGGTTACAGATCGAGAGGATTGGGTTGGTGTGATAGAATGATTAAGTAAAGAGTATTGGGATATACTGGGTGACATGGCCATAGGAAAGGTTGTCAAGGTAGAGATAGATGGACTTGTTGACATGATAGGTATAGGGGTCATTGGCATAGATAAAGATGTAAGCACTTTTGGAATATGTGGAGATGTGAGTGATGTGATAACCGATGGAGTAGACCTTATGGGTAAGGGTAATGCAACAAATGCAGGAGCATTTTCGGATGTAGAAGTAGAAGGGACTGGTTGTTTCATAAATTTTTCGAGGGGTAAGAATGATATGTTAGCTAATGGGGTTGATGTCGAAGGTGGGGTTGTAAGGGTGCATGTAGTAGAACTGAGTTTTGTTGGGATGGTTGTGAGTAATGTAGGTGTAGTAACAAGTGTATTTGAGGCAGATATGGGTGAAGAAATAGATGGGAGAGATGTAGGGATATGTGTGGATACGAGTGGGGCCGAAATAAGTGCTAAGGATGAATCTAATGTGGTAGATTGAGGTATGTTTGAAGCGGTGGAAATGGATGATATAGCTGAATTTGATGTGGACATGATAAGGATAGGAGAAGGTGTAGGTCTAACACAAGTAGTAAAAGTTGATGTAGGTGTGACAGGGTTCGAATAAGAGGTGGGAATAATGTCCACTATGGGAACATGCGGAGTTGGTGATAAGATGGGATCTTGATTGACAGTGTCAACCATACAAGTGTTTGATAGTTGAGATGTAAAGGGGGTGACATGATTTGTTGGTGGTTGATTAGTTTGTGCAGTGGAGGTATCAATTTGGATATCCCCTTGATTTACAAGTTGTTGGACACAATCTTTGAAGGAACAACATCTCTCAATGTCATGACCTTTGACTCGATGATATTTACAAAAGTGGGCCTCGTGATACCAAATAGGCTTGGCTTGTGAGTTTTCCACGAGTCATATGGGAGGCAGTTGGATAGAGTTTACGCTCATCAACTTATCAAATACATAATTGTATGATTCTCCTAAAGGAGTGTAGTTGGTTGTTGATTGAGGATATCGTTGTTGAGACCATGTGCTTGATGTGGATGAGGTTCAATGACCACGGTTTTGGATGTAACTTTAAATTCGTCATTATGTGTGAATGGTTTGGTAGATTTAATTTTTGATTTAATTAAACTTAATTTAAGATGACCCTGCTCAATGGCATGGGTTTCAAGCTTGCAAGCCATTGTGAAAGCTTCATCAAAGGTTTGGAATGATTGGATCTGTAAAGTGGATGATATATGTTTGGCACACGAAAGTGAGAATAAATTGATGAGTTTGGTTTGTGGGATAGTGAAGGATAGTTTGTTTATAACAGCATGCCATCATGCGATGAATTCAGCGATGGGCTGCGTTTTCATACTGTCGAATGCTACATAGATAAGTGATATTGGTTTTGCGTGTGATATTGATAGAAAAGTGTTCTAAGAAAAACTGTGCAAGTTGAGTGAAAGAGAATAAGGAATGTCATGGGATGTTGTTATACCACCCAACTGGGACTAGACAAAGACATGGGGAAAGTGCGAAGAAGTAAATCATGATCATGCACAATAAGACAACATGCATGTTTAAATGCGAGGAGATGTTGTTGGGGATCTTATTTATTGTTGAACTTATTAAATGTAGGAAGTTTCCAATGAGGGGGATAGGGTTTGATTGGAACCGATGGATGAATCGGTTCATTACAGATTTGTTCATAGGATAAGGTGTTCTTAGGTGGTATGATAAGGGTTTCTAAATTGGCTAACTAATTCATTAAGGCGTGAATTGAATCACTCGAGGTGTTGTAAGGTTGAGATTGGATTGATCTGTGTGGTTTGAAAATTAGTTTGATAAGGCAAATGATAAGTTTGTGGGTGTGTGGGTGTTTGGTGAAGCATCTAATAAGGTGGTTGATAAGTTTGTGGATAAATGTTTGCGGAATGGTTTGATAAGATAGTTGATTAATTTGTGGATATGTAGGTGTTTGGGGAGTTGCTTGGTAAAGACTAACATGTGTCACAAGTTGGGATTGCTGCATAAGTGGTGTTGAGAAAAAATTGAATTGAATACAATTTTTTTATTGTTACTGATTGGAGGTCAAGGGAATCAACCACAACTAAACCCTGCTATTCATGTCATCCCTCCCAACACTCCCACAATTGCTCAACATCCCCCAGGATAGTCAAGAAGATTTAGTAGCCCACATAGTTGAAAACAAAATTGAAATTGAGGATTTAATCAAAAGAATGAGGGATTCACAATCTACAAACCCCACCGCACCTCTCTTACAAACACATTGGAGGCATTACTTGCTCAAGTTGACACAACAACGGGGAAAATTGATCATTATACAACTTACAGAGAGGGTTGTAGGGTTTATTATTCCAACAAATTGTCATATGTGGATGTAAAGAATTTTTTTACAAAAGACCTCATATACGCCTTATTCACGGACCACCGCACTAATTTTCTGTTCCGTTGTCATGTAAACGGTTTCCCATCCATTGGTGTAATAATAATTTGATTAAAAATAATTTTTGGGACCGATGGTGGATGGTGTTTGATTTTCCACCTTGTAATAACAACGAGGTGCCACTATACTTTATGAGGAAACTCTATTGTGAGTTTATCCTCAATGAGATCCCAAATTATTTTGATTTCTAAGATTTCCAGGGCCAAGGAAAAGGATCTACACAGGATCAACCAGGTGCACAATGTACACCTATTCAGTAGGGTAGATTCCCCGCATAGAATCCCCCTCACCCTGAGATTGTCCCTCGAAGTGAAGGAGACAATAGATATTGATACACTCCACATGCTTCAGGGGCTATCTGCGACCCTTGTTCGACATACGAGGGATATTTTTGAGCCAGATGCTCGCGGAGGTACAGAGTATTCCCTCAGGGAGTACTAGCATGAGGCCACATCTTTGCTCGTCATGTGGTAGCATATGTTTGGGGCCCGAGGAGGATGATACTTTCATGCGTACTGATTTTGGTGGAGTTGGTGCTAGGGGTGCACATGATAATGTCACTATGTTAGATGTCCTTTTGAGTGAGACATTTGGATTATAGTCATTGGCGTCACCTTCACAAGTATTTGTTATGTTTTATTATGTGTGTTACAAAATTTTTGGAGTACTTGATTTACTTATATATGTTAAATTTTTGAAATAATTGTATTTATACATGTACATGCATTGATATTACAACACGCAGGAGGCGCATCTTCATCCCGACCATAGGCAACGAGCACCATGCGTACACATACATTCATAGAGGTAATTTAGAATGTTAATTATGTAAAATTTTCACATACATGCAAATATATATATATATATATATATATATATATATATATATATATATATATATATATATATATTAGTTTTGAAGTCAAATATATGTATGTTCTTGTATGTCCATCTAACTCACATGATACATGTTTGATAAAGATGTTGACTTCATTAGACACCCCACCATCTCTGCGACAAGTAGAGAAAGGTGTTGCTGCTATGATTTCATCTGTGCAACAACTCACTGAGGTATTCAAACAACATGTAAATTTTGATAAATTTCTCGTGTAATTCATATTATGTTAAATTACATGTTATTAATGTCTTTCATTGTAGAATTATTAAATTATATTAATAATGTCCTTCATTGTGTATATACGAGTTACACTGCGATAGTAAAGAACCCTGTTCATTTGATTAGCGGGCGTAGTGGGGTAAAAATAATAGTTATATATTGATAAAATTAGTTAAAATATTGTCATTATGTACATATGTGTACTTAGTTCTATTTTCACTAATTCTGATGTTAGATTTTCTGATCTTATGTGTATGTAGGGAACTTCAACCCCCTCCATTTTGACTTCGAGGGCACAAAATCCTCCATCTCTTCATCTTCATACCCCCATTCATACTCCAGGATCTCCCGATGACTCATCTGAGCGTGAGATGCAAATTCAACGTGATCGACAACTTGCAGTAAGTTTGTGTATTTATGTAAATACTTTCATTCTAGCATGGTCTTAAATATATGTTGAAAACATATATAAATTAAGTTTTGACAAAAACATTGTTTACATTAACGAGGCTCATCTAAAGGCGAGTATTCAGTGGAATAGGACTTGTAGTATGGGCTCAGACGATCCAAAGTCATCTCATAGATATCCATCTTCGTCTAAGGGAGGGCCTTCTTCGAGCAAGGCCAAGAGAGGGATAGATTTTGATGATTAGGAAATATATATGTCTTACATGACATTTTTTTGTATGCCTATGTGCATGGCATTGTATGTACGCCTATATGGCATTTGAACTTGATGGTATATGACCTATTTGGGCATTTTTATATTTATTATGCACATTAAAATACTATTTGGAACTTGATATTTTTGTATGAGACCTTACATTTCTGATATTATTTTTACATGAAACTAATATGATGTGCACTTGACAATATTTAAGACATTATGGATTATTTTTTCATTTATTGGTGATGTACATGTACTAGCATTTTCAATGTATAATATGCATCAAACTTTGGAAATCAATATTTATATAATGTATGTATATAAAGAGTTACCTAATATGAGTAATTATTCATTCAATTTATCAATGTGTATATGTGTATTTACCTTACTTGTGCTTCTTCTTGCTCATGGTCTCTTTGTACTAGTTCCTATCTTATCATGCACTTACTACATTCTTCTATGCTTCTTAGTCTTCTCCCCTGTTAAAACACCTGAGAGTCTTCTATACATTACTCCAATGCTTGAGAATGTCTCCAGATGCAATGACATTTTGATTTGGACACTCAATGATTCTTGATTGTCTAATCCTGTCCAATTCATGTTATTACCTTTAAATCTGTAGGCATTTCAAGTTATTTGGAAATCACATCACACCCTTCACTAGGATTGATGACTACCCCTATCCTTTTGAAGGCACTTTTGAAAGCATCCATGGGTTTATCATAGCATAAATTATCAATGAATGGAAGGTCACTAAGCCATAGGCTAGCTGAATCCCATTTAGAACTAAACAAGAAAGATTTACTAGGTGATTGATAACTCCTGTGTGTTCTTAGACATTCCCTATCAAATTCATTCTTAAGCCAATCTAGTCATTCAGGGATCTTAAGGGACTACGCCCAAACGAGGTAGCTTAAAAGCATGGGGAGTGTAGGGAACCAAAAAAAGCCTCCCCTAGCATTTACCTGGCCACCCCGATGTGTTGGCATAGTTGGTTTGGTGCCAAGAGCTTCCGTTTGCAAAGTATTGCGTCTGACAACCTTACACTAACTCAGACTACACTATTTCATGCGTTTACAAACAATAGGATAGCGAGAGAACCAAATGGAGATGGAAATAACCATGAGATTATTTCATAGAGGGATTCGACATGGAGGTTTTGGATCTGACGAGATGTCTTTAGGTGCCATGGAGTTCGAAATCACCCGTTGAAGATATAGTGTGTTTTGGTCTCAGGGCTCTTAAGGGACTACGCCTGACGAGGTAGCCCAAAATCATGGGGAGTGTAGGGAACCAAAAAAATCCTCCCCTAGCATTTACCTAGCCACTCCGATGTGTTGGCATAGTTGGTTTGGTGCCAAGAGCTTCCGTTTGCAAAGTATTGTGTCTGACAACCTTACACTGACTCAGACTACACTATTTCACATGTTTGCAAACAATAGGACAACGAGAGAACCAAATGGATATGGATAAAACCACGATAGGATTTTGTAGAGGGCCCAAACATGGAGGTTTCAGATCTGTTGATACATCTCTAGGCACCACGAAGTCCAAGAAATCACTCGTCGAAGATATATCGTGTTTTGGTCTCAGGGCTCTTAAGGGACTATGCAGACGAGGTAGCCCGAAAGCATGGGGAGTGTAGGGAACAAAAAAAGGCCTCTCCTAGCATTTAACTAGCCACCTCAACATGTTATAATAGTTGGTTTGGTGCCAAGAGCTTCCGTTTGTAAAGTATTGCGTCTGACATCCATACACTGACTCAGACTACATTATTTCACGCGTTTGCAAACAATAGAACAGTGAGAGAACCAAATGAAGATGGAAAAAACCGCGAGAGGATTTCATAGAGGTATTTGACATGGAGGTTTTGGATCTAATGAGACATCTCTAGGTGCCATGGAGTCCGAGAAATCACCTGTCGAAGACATAACGTGTTTTTGTCTCAGGGCTCTTAAGAGACTATGCCCGAACAAGGTAGCCCAAAAGCACGGGGAGCGTAGGTAACCAAAACAAAGCCTCCAATAGTGTTCAGAGCCATATAGATGTGTTGGTCTAGATGGTTTGATTGCATGAGCTACCATTTGAAAAATATAGCGTTTGACAACCTTACACTGACTCAGACTGCAATATTTTGCATGTTTGTAAACAATATGACAAAAAGAGAACCAAATGGAGATGGATAAAACCGCGAGAGGATTTTGTAGAGGGCCCTGACATTGAGGTTTCAGATCTAGCAAGACTTATCTAGGTGTCACAGAGTTTGAGAAATCACCGGTCGAAGATATAACGTGTTTTGGTCTTAAGGCTCTTAAGGGACTACGCCTAGACAAGGTAGCTCGAAAGCACAGGAGCGTAGGGAACCAAAACAAAGCCTCCACTAGCGTTCAAGTCTTAGTCACCTCTTTATGTAAATGCCTTGTCATCATATAGTTTTTGGTAGCTACGGTGTGGAACTGCATTGTAACTCATCATCCAAAGATAACATGTTTTATCAAGTTGGTCATAAGACACTGAGGGGGATAGATGCAATCAGTTTGGGATTAGATCATAGTAATCAACAAAATATGGACTGCCAAACATATTTATCAACCATAAAATCAATGATAAGCCCCAACTTCTTGTTCTTTCCCAATTTATCTTTAGACTCCTTCATTTTTGTGTAAGGTTTTGAGCATGAAATGGTTTATTTCATGTTGTGTCGGTTTCTTTTCTTTATAGTTATATTACTATTTCTAATATGTCAATGACCTAGATTACAATGCTCACTACTTTAGAATTTGAAATAGATATGTAGAATAAAACACTAATAACTCATGAATATAAGTCTATATAAGGTGCATAGAATGTAAGCATCAATCTCTAAATTGCTTTAAAGCGGCATGCTATGCTAATATTAATAGCAGGAGAATGCTTGGCTGACTCTTCTTCAATCAGAATGCAATCCAATTCCACTTGCACTACCTATAGCCAATCAATACAGTTTTCCATGTTAGTACTGAAGAGCTTCAAACTTTTGACCCCTGCATTACAACATTCTCATCTCTTCTTTCAAGGACACATAATTATTGCATCTTATTGGATGTTTGAGATCATTTCTTGTGTATGTAATCATCTCATGATTCATTATATGAGAAAATATGAATAATTAAAGTTTCAATCCTCCATATCACACCAAAATGCTCAGTCACATTGCAAGGAATCAAAGTTACCAAGTTAATATAAATCCCATAAAAAGATGTCATATGTGGCCACCTACATCAAGCCATAAATTTCTGTCATGACCACAACAACCAACAATTCATCCTCCCTCTACTTTTCTACTTCTACAGCTATCAAATACATAAATATACCTAGTAGTACATACATACCATAGTCACAAGTATGATTCCAAGCAACATGTATCCAAGCCTTTTTTAAATTGAGCTGGTGAGGCTCATAGCTGAATCACACACATCATGTTTTTTGCATTCGTCCAGGTTACTACTCCAAGCTACCATCACAGTTTGTGATCCTTGATGTGTGTTTATGCATTTTTTTAAGGATAAAGGAGTATTTCCTTTCATCTCCCATTTCTATGACAAATATCAAGATAAATCTATAATTTATACAGTCTCAATTGCTCATGTTGTTCATATTTGCAACAAATTTCATTGAATGACTACAAAAATCTAACCTAAATAGTCAGAGTAGATTGATTAACAGGTGTTGGCCCTGTGGCAACATGAATCTTGTGGAGTTTGATATGCATATCTGTGATGTAAACACTACATGTAAAAGTTACCACTATCAGTTGATGCCATTTTCCCTTCCTGTACCAAAAGTAACTCATTCCTCTGATAAAGATCCAATGCAAAACTTGGAAGGATTTTTGACTTGGCCATATACATGGTATGCAAAAACATTAGGATTCTCTATAAAAACTTTCAGCTAATGAAATTTTGATGTTGTCATCTACATTGTGTTCAAAAACACTAGCCCTCTCTTCAAAAAATCGATAGATATTTAACTGTAAAACGGATAAACCAAAAGCACCTCTCTGGAGATGGCATGTTTAGTGCCTTACAATTCCTTAACCACTGCATATAAAACAAGTGGAACTAACACCATCTATTTAGGAGACCACTCATTGGATATCACAATGGCAGTGACTACTGTATTTACTGTCGGTTATAGTAATAGACTAAATCAGCATTCTATTTCTCACATATCAAATGAATTTATTCCTTCAAAAAAGAAACTATGGGTGAATGCTCAATCAAAAAATAAAGTACAATTCTAAACGAGTTTCAGGCTCGATTATCAATACTTCATTGTAGTTTTTCTTGCCAGTTTGATGCTTTTGGAATTGTCTAGTTTGATTTGTGAAGTTGAAGCAGTTGGGATTAATAAAAATAATCAACTTGGCATGTTGTCCTTAAGATTATCCATGATTCTATCGACAACATCACATAGATCTTCCATTCCAGTTAAGTTGTGATCCTTCCATGCTTCCCATTTTTCCTTTTCTTCTACTATTATCTTCTCTTTAAGTTCTTCCAGATGTTTTTGGGTAATCAAAATTGACTCTTTATGACTTTTCAGGAGGCATTTCTTCTTGAATCATAGTGACATCTTCACCTAATTTTTTTCTTCACAATGTTCATTGTCATCTAAAGTTGAAGACTGAAAATTTATATGGCCTTCGACTTCTTTTGGGCACAAACAACCTTTTGTAATATCCAAAAAAATTCAGGCTCATCATTCTCTGTTTGATTGAAGATATTCATTCTTTCAAAATGAACAGTTGGAACATTGGTGGTCTCCCCAACAAAACTAAGTTCATAGTCTACATAGTTGTACATCCTGTGGAAAAATCATTGAGGATAACAAGATTGCAAAATATGACAGAAGAATTAGCAAAGTTTGTAGGCTCTCCTTTTTCTCCCACCCCACCTGAATAGTGTAGTCTGAGTCAGTGTAAGGTTGTCCATTGCCAATCACCTGAATAATATAGGTGGTTCATACAATATAGGTGGTGAAATGAGAATTTATGTTTGTTGTTCCTTTCTAATATTTAATTTCTCTTAGCTTCACTTGGCTTCGAGAATAATAAATTTTCTCTTGATAGTGCTAACCACGTGAAGGTGGAAGCTTTTTTGGCACCACTAACCTACATAAACATGTTAGTAAACAATTAAATAGAATTTTAAATCATACAGAATTTAAACAAAATCATTTAAGCAAATATTCAAATTAAATTCATGAAGAACATACCTTTGCAAATTCAATCCAATGAACGCGCAAGGATCAACTCTACTCTTGGACAAACAAAGAAGAATTGCTTCATGATCGATTCACGAGCCTTCCATGATTCTTGTTTAATGGTTGACCTCGATATTTGATCAATTTAATATTTGTTGCAAGGACCAAATGTGAATAGTGAAGTATTTTCGATGTACTTCATAGTATTCAAAAAACCAAATGTTTGATTTTTGATAGGATATCGTCAAGCCAAGTTCCGGTGACTACCACCGACCCAAAGTGGGATACTCAAGGTCTTCACCATCAATGACTATGGAAGTCAATTTTTTCCCCCTCTACACAACGAGACAAGAAGTAGTATATTCCCTCTTCGTTAAATTTTGTCGCAATAACTACAAAAACATGCCCTACATCACAAAGTAAAACTGTAAGTCAAATTTAAAATACATTAAGAGTTGACCATTTAATAATTTATAAATCTAAAACATGGCATGTACATATATGTATACACCTTGTTGCACTAAATCAGAGACTTGGTCAAAGTCAAGTGATGTTGTCATTTGATCTGAAGACCCTGCAAGTTGTAATGCTCATGGAAATTGATGTGTTTCGAGTGGAATTAGAGGTCTACAAGTCCATTCATCCACCCACTGTTGTGACTCACATTCATTCCACACAAAATCAATGCATGATATACAAAAACATGCCATGCACCTAGTATAAATAGTCCAAGCATTTGCATCTGAACTACGGAATGAGTGCATATCACTTGATCCTACAACTGTCATACAATCTTCAAAGTTTTCCGGATGTTGTTCCTCTATCAACCAAAAATATCTACGAACCATTGATCTCTCTTGAGATTCATGGCCCATATTCTTGACACACCAATCAACAATGTTTTTACATCTATAAATTTAGCACCATCTGTAGTGTCTTTGACCGAGCACTACCTTTATTATTAAAAAAATGAAATACATGATGGAATGCATGCTGGCTGTGGACAAGTGGGTGAGTGGATGAATCATTGTGATGTGAAGGCACATGGGTGACCCCTCCCAGTTTGACCGACCTGTCATGTTCCAAACACAATAATACAAGCACTTTATTGGGATCCTAAGTTTCCAACCACTATTTTTGGAGAATCCAATGAGCCTTCCCACGTGAAACCCAAAAAAAAAGGTATTAGCAGTCTTGGATAGCGCAGTGCACAAAAGACATGGTTATCCTCACAAGAAGTTCACACGGTCTCTCTTATGCAATAAACAAAACTCCAACCTAAGCAGTCTACATTTGCACGCTTGCTCCCAGCCTGTGTCAAAGCACGAGCTCTGTAAAAGAGTATGGACATCCATCAAAGCATATTGGAAATCTGAATGCATTCCAGCTTTCTCCTAGTGAGCGCTGAAATGGGATTTTTTGCCAGATTTTGTAGTTGTAAGTGCCCTGGAAGATCTGCCTGCAACATGTGGAAGCTTTCGAAAGGCATGTAACCTATTAGCCAAAAATTCCTGAGAGAAATGTGGATTCGTGGACTGGAACTACTACAGGGTTTTCTCAAAATGAATTTTTAAAGGCTTTAGTAACTTTCAAGTGAATGCAATTGGTAGTTTTAGTGCCAAATCTTCTTCTCCATCTAGTATCTCCTTTCCCAAACTACAAAATAGCTGGAGATTGCATCGATTTTTGGCTAGAATCATAACATAAATTAGAGTTTTAAATTTTTCCCTCAACCTTACCTCCTGCTGATGAACTCCCATCATCCACGATGGAGACTTTGGACTGAGAGCTGATAGTGTGATAGAAAAGGATGAGACTTTGGTGAATGGGAGCATCCACATTACTAGGTTCAACTCCATCACATATTTTTCTAAATAGAGAAGAAGACTAATGAGGGTATTAACGTGAAAACAATTAGATGATTCTTTTTCTCTTGGATTTAGTGTAGACCAGTTGATGGAGCTTGGCAGGCCTCAGTGTTGCAACATCCATAGCAGAGGTTTACAGAACGAATGAGTACAACCGGGTGCTAATTATTTGTGGGCCTGACAACAATGGTGGTGATGGACTGGTGGCTGCACACCACCTTTATCATTTTGGATACATGGCATTTGTTTGCTATCCCAAACACACTGATAAGCCTCTTTACCATGGGCTTGTTACTCAGCTGGAGGCACTTGTTGTTCCTTTCTTGCCACCAGAGGATTTTCCAACTGAACTGGCCACTGATTTTGACATTATTGTGGATGCTATTTTGGGTTTTCCTTCGTGGCTGCAAGCAAGTGAAATCGATGGGTGTGATGTCAACTCCTCAACTTCTTCCTCGCCAGTTCATTTCCAGGCATGGTTCATCTCTCCTTATCTTTCATAACTCTCGTACTTTAGTTTTTTTCATTTGCAACTTAATATAATTTTAAAATATTAGGATTATAATACATTTAATTGTTTTATATTAACTTGTTACAAAACAATAAAATATTGTATTGTAACTCACGAAATCAAAATAACCCTTTTGTGTTAAATCATGAACTTCAACCCTCATTCTGAGGTGATTTAGAAAACTTCTTGCCCAACTAGATCACTACAATATTGTTTTATCGACAAGATGAAATTGACTTCCCAGTAAAAATGTTGACCATCTCCTTGTTTGAATAGATATTTTTGTGCTTTTCAGAGACTCGTTAAGTACCCCTCGTAACTCGAAAATGGGATGTTAAGCTTCATTCGTGTACCTCATTATGTGAGGAGTCACCTTAACCTTTGGTTTGACCCCGAATGAACATTTGTGATATTTTGATGCCATACTGGGAGCAATGTTACACCATTTTGTAGTTGTAAGAAGCTACTAAAACTATAAAGTTGGCTTTCGTTTTGAACCGCCATTTGAAACCTGGATAGAGAAATTATTATCTGTCTTCACAAACCTCTAGTGTTTTTACTAGACAATTACATGGAACTTTCAGTTTAGGAAAAACAATTTTTATGGATAGTTTGGCAATGGCATTTTGTAGGCCTCTGGTCGTAGTTTGACTAGGTCAAACTAGACCAATTAGGACCGGTGGCTTCAGAAATCATGTCGCCGTTTGAAAACAGTTTTCTAGTTTTGAGTCCCATCGAAACTTGTAGGAATTTTATCATGGCACGTACATCCATCAAACATTAGTTTTGGATGTGGTTTACTGAGCCCTTGAGCTAACTTTTAATCATTTGCAACTAGGTCAATTACGACCAATGGCCCTGGAAAACTAGCCACCAAACGTAAACCATTCGCAGTTCCAAATTCTGTTAGTTGCTATGAACTCTTGGTATATAAGTGGACACGTATAAATTTAATCGTGGTGTGTTTGCTCATCAGAAGACCATGTTTGAAAGTGGTTTCTTAGCCTTCGAGCCCGATTTGAACGTTTTTGTAGTTAACAAGAAAATGTAAAAATAGAAAGTTGTGGGACCCTCGTCGGTTGCCAAACCACCATGGAAAATTTTGACACATGTAAATAACTGTTTGAAAACTCTATAGTGTAACTTGTTTTGTGAAATAGAACTTTTGAGAAAATGGTGTTTCTCTCTCTTCCTTTCTTTCTCTCTCTCCTGGTTACGAAATGAAGTGAAATGAATACAAGTCTCTAAACCTTTTCTTTCGAATGCAAATTGTAATTATTATTATATGTAAATGAGAAACTGAAAAATGTTAATTATGTTAGATTAGGGTGGAAGCCATGCCAGTGATTTATCGCTGATTTCATGCTCACGTGGTTTTACAGGATGCAAGAATGATGGTGAAAAGACGATGTGTAATTCATTAATTATCATTGTAATTTTATAGGTCATTGTAAAATGAATAAATGTATAATGTAGTCTCTTGTTACAGAAAAGTTATATTTGAAATTTGCTAATATGTATGAGATGCTAGTTTTAGAGATATCTTAGGAAATGTGCATTTAATCACTAGTTCAATTTGATTCTTAGTTGTGTATGAAAAAAGGGTTTGATATATATATATATATATATATATATATATAGTAAATGAATTTGAAGTTAATATATTGTAGTGATTTTTAGTGTTCAATAAATGATTAATTAAGTATTGGGTTGTATTCTTACCTTGTAAATGTAATAAAGAGATTTTAATCAAAAACACTCAACCCTAATAAAAGATTCGTGCATAACTTGCTGCATGTGTGATCCTTTCTACCATAGAGGAAATTTAAAACCGTAGAATTAATTTAAACTCTGCACTCGATGGAACCTCCTAGTTTAGGTAAATAAAACCCCTAGTTGGAGTTTACCGTCACAGTCATTATGTTTAGCGACCTTGCCATGAACCCATCTTTAAGGAATGACATGGTCCAACTTTATCCGGAGTGTGTGGTTTCCTTCTAGTTTTGGTAACCACGAGGAGAATGTCCTCTCTTCATTCACTGTGGTTGAGTGGTGAAGACCACCTTGGAAGTCACCTTATGAGCCCTTGTTCGAAGCAACGACTATGCAATGTAACCTTACTATCCGTGGAGTAAGTAGAGCTGATACTCCCTTAGTATCCTTTTGGTTTTTCCAGTCTTACGAGATTAGATCTAGAAAATTGACTTCATCAGCGAATGAAGTCCCTGTTGATCTAGATGACATAAATGGAGATCATGAAATAGTTGTTCTAGGTCTTAAACTCTTGTTAATGAACTTCTTAGTCCCTCTCAGTTAAATGTGTTAGCTTGGTTTCTATCAACATAACACTTGGTCTTTTCTAGAAGGTGGTGTAGCATAAATGTGTCCTCTCACCTTAAACTCATTTATAGTTGAGGGGTAGATCCTTAGGTGAAATTGGAATTTATCTAAACCTCAGTTGATTTGGATGTTAACTTAGGGTTCGTGTGTAGATTCAAGTCTTCTAATCATATATGTCTTCAAGATGTTAGTCAAATACTTTTGTAACTCCTTTTACAAGACTATGCTAATAATGGGACCTTAATGTGATGTAAAAGTAAAGCATATAAGAGTTAAAGAAAAACGAGATCCGAGATTAGGAATAATGCCACTCTTGGAGTCCTTATAACTCAAATAAATATTTTCATGTGTTTCAAAAAAATATGAATTGCCTTGGTGTGATCAAACTTCAAGAAAACAAAAGATATATATATATATATATATATATATATATATATGGAATTATCTTGAATTCCATATATATATATATATATATATATATATATATGGAATTCAACAAGATAATTAACCATAACAACTATTGTAGGGAAATGATTATTTTGTGATTGAAGAATGGTTATTAGGAAAATGTATCTTGAGTCTAAACCACCCTCCTTAAATCCTAATATTGTGTTCTGGACATCAAGTTAGATTCACTTGAGTTGCAAGGGTAAAAAGGTAGACATTGATTAAATGTTTGAGAAACATATTCTTAACATAAGAACAATATAATTAAGTACTTTATATGCAATTTGAATTATGCCAAATAAGTATGCAAGTTATGGAAATTTCCATAAAGGATAAAAAAAGGGCCAACTTAAAGCAGTCAATTGTAAATTAATTGTGGAATGAACTTAGAATCTGTAGATGGAAAAAAGAGAAAGTTTTCCTTGCATAATAATGTTATTGGAATGTTGATTGTAACTAAAATGTAATTAAAGAAATGATGTGTTGTGGGTTTGCCAATCCTTGAGTCCTTTTCTTGTGGTTGGGTCATTGCTAGTATTCATTCATAGGGAAAAGTGTGGCATCGACATGTCTATGGTATTTTCATGTGTCTATGTCAGTTGATAATTATGTAAGTGTCGTATGCATTGCCAAGTTTCTGTATTTGGAGCCCTTTCGGTGTTGTGTAGTGAGCAATGTAAGTAAAAAAAATTATCCTGGTATTTTACTGTTGTTTTTGTGTGTGTAAAATCGGGGCATTACACCATCCTTGAACTTTAACTCTTCTCTTGCAAGTGCTCTTTTCACACATGCTTACGCACCATCATGCTCTCCTTTTCCATGCCCCACCTTAGTAAAACTCTTGATATGTTGTATATTTGTTACTTTGTGCATCCCTGCTTGCTTGATAAAACATCCGTGCATTCTTGAGTTGTGATGTACAATTGTTTGATCAAATGTAATGTTGATCAAAACTAATGTTCCTCTCATTCAAGTTCACATAAAACACCTAGAAAAACCCTTGTAAATATTTTGTAGAATGTGTCGATCATCACGATATAGAAATTATAATCTCTTAATAGTTTTGATCTTTCTCGGTGCTTTTCGGAGAGTGCATGAATGCCATATGCATGAAAATAGTAACTTACCTTTGAGTTATAATATTGAGACTGAACCTCCATTTGTGACTACAATGTGTAATTCTCTGCAAATTCAACTACTGAAACTTTAGTACCAAGTGGGAATATGTCCTTACTTAACTTGAATTGTTCATCCAACCATTGAGCTCTATGTGTGTGCCTTGTATACTCATAAAAATTTTCTCTCTGAATTTGACCATATATTCGATACGAGTAATTGTTTGTAACAAGCTCACACCTCTTAGATTCTTTTCCATATTTTAATTGATATGACATTGATTTATATTTTGTGAAATCAAATAGTTCTTTTCCTATTTAATTTATACTCTCCTCATGGATACAACTTTTCAGATTTGGCAAGACACCACATACATTGCACGTTCCATCCAAACATGCTTTGTTATAAAAAATTTGTCTAGTTGATTTTTCACAAAATATTGTCGGAATATATTCCATTGAATATTTTGGTGGGACATTTAATCTATACTCCTGCAACATGATGTCGGTATGCAAAACACGACCTATTTGACAAAAAACATCATAATGCATTGAAAATTCAACATGATGCCTACAACAACAAGTGGTACGTGAGTAATTGATTTTCACATGAAAGGGTTTGCTCATTTCAAAAAATATTTGTCTAATGTTAATTTGTGGATTTTCATTCTTAAACTTAGAGAACAATTGTGTTTAAGTCATATCTAAGAACTGTTTTGCACATGATTCACGATTACGAGAACCTATTCTTCTTTTTATTATATCTCTTCTATTCGGTGACACCCTTGTGTTCTCATTCCAAAATTTTACGATTAATTCTTTTAGAATATTAGATGTATTCATGTATTTTGTGAAAGTATACTAGAGAAAGCCCAATAGTCAATGTTATTGATTGATTCAAGCCGTTTACTTCTCTCTATTGCTTTCATTAGTATTTTTTGCATTTAGCTTCAAAGCACTTGCTTGTTTTTCTAATCAAGCATTTATTAAGCTCGCTTTATCACTTACTATACAATTAGTAAGTGCATGCCATGTAACATTACTATCTTTGGTGCATCTTTTGCCACCTGGTTTGGTATGCTTTATGTATGTTTTCAACAATTCGACGCATTTTGATCAACAAAATTAGATGTTATTAACTTGTGGTCTTCATTATAGGTTTCATCTTAATTAATTTCATCAATGTAATAAATAATTGACATCTTTGTGTGTCATTTAAATTTTCAAAGTAATTATCCCAAATTCCACTAGATTTTCTTCTTGCATTTCTTTCAAACATTTTGTTAGGCATTGGTTTAATAATGTTTTCATCAATTTCAATTAAGTGAATTGGTTTTCTTCGCAAAATGGAAGAAGGTGTTCTTAGAGGTGAAGATTGGTTTACAAGGTTACTTTCTTCATTCGGTGTTTTCATACAAATTTCGAGGTTAACATTTGAATTCTCGGTAAGGGTTCAATAATTGGATTCATATCAATTTTTTCATCCATACCAACATTATCATTCAATTCAATATCATTATTCATTGCAAAATCATTATTCTCTACATTTTGATTATGTATTTCATCCCCATTTTCTAATACATTAGCCACATTTGATATAGCAGATGTACCTTTCCCTACGAAGTTTTTGCATTCTCTTTAATTTCTTTATTTTCATCTCTTCCAATTGCTCCGGTCTCTTGTTTTTGACTTTCCTCTTGTTTTTATCTCGACTTTTATCACCCATGATTAGAAAAAATCAACTAGTGGGGTAGGGGACAAAATGAACTACTAAAAAATCATGCAAGAATGTAGAGAAAATTACAGACCAAATAAAATGTATGCAAAATTCCCATGAAAGAGATGAAAGGGACGTTGGGGGCCACAATATATAAACAAAACATAACGCGTACATGTTATTCTCTTTACCTTTTCCAGCACATGCCTCAAGGCTTGGGATCCGATTTGGATCCCCAACCTTGAGGCATGGACCTACACAAACACAATAAACAACATGTTTTTGCAGGAAAATGTAAAAATGCCACTTCCTCTATGATAAATCAAA
The DNA here is from genome assembly GCA_018340775.1 of Taxus wallichiana var. yunnanensis. Taxonomy (NCBI): domain Eukaryota; kingdom Viridiplantae; phylum Streptophyta; class Pinopsida; order Cupressales; family Taxaceae; genus Taxus; species Taxus wallichiana. The sequence goes on along the minus strand of CM031235.1, from coordinate 691,029,709 downwards.
ATAAAAAATCGATCCATTTATAAAAAATTATACCACGACGTAGATCAGAGTTTCTTCTTTCTAAAAATATAAATTTTCAAATTTTCGACTAATATAAGGTTTCCATATATTTTTTTTCTAACTATGCCTTTCTATAGCTATTTTTTGAAGTTTAAATATGTCTATCTTTCATCATGTATCTTTTGTTTGGGTCATCGAAATTGAAAAAAATTATACTAGCACAAACTAGGCATAATTCTATACATATTCAAAAATAATAATCTAATTTTCGATATTTTTGAAGTAGTTGGGTGGGGGGCACAATCGGAGAGCTATTATTTTTCAAAACATAAAATTTATGTACTAGAAAAATCATAAATAAAAAAATATTTGTTAAAAAACCTAAAAAAATTCTAACACAAACTAGATGCTCATAGCTATCTTTCTACCAAAGGGTTTTTAAAAATACTCAATGGTGCTCAAAAAATGGTGGGGGGCACGAAAGTCACTCTATTATGTTTTTTTAACAAAAATAGGAGCACTGTTGATATTTTAGTTGTTTGACCCATTTAAACTTATCCGTTTTCAATAGAATTTATTAGCTTAGAAACTAGACTCAAAATGCTATGATTCATATTTCTACAACATCTTCCAATTTTGAGTGTAACTATTTTGAAAAAATCATACAAGTTGAAGTTTTTTATTTTTCAGAAAAATGCATCCACTTAAGACCCTCTTTTGGCCTCCCAACTTGGTGCACTTACCCCACATGATAATTACTTAATATTGATAACATCAGTCCAAAAAAGTGGAAAAACATTGTGGTTTGCACCTTGTCAAAAACCGCATTGCGTTTTCCAAAGTGCTGAAAAATACACTTTATTTTTTTAATGAGGTGCAAAAGACACAAGTTCTCCACATTCTAATTACTTAATATTGATAACATCCATCCAAAAAGGTGGAAAACATAGTGGTTTGCATCCGGTTGAAAACTCACATTACATTTTTCAAAGTGTTGAAAAACATAGTGTGTTTTTCAACCCATTTGAAAAAATGCACTTTGTTTTTAACACTTTGAGAAACACAATGCTTCTCCATGTGATAAATACTTAATATGGATTACATCATTACATTAAGGTGAAAAAACATCGTGGTTTGCACCCAGTCAAAAACCCACATTACATTTTTCAAAGCGCCTGACAAAACACAATGTGTTTTTCAACGCACTGAAAAACACACTTTGTTTTTCCACACTTTGAAGAATGCAATTATTCTCCATGTGATAAATACTTAATATATATTACATCATTACATTAAGGTGGAAAAGCATCGTGGTTTGCACCCTATCAAAAATCGCATTACGCTTTTCAAAGTCTACTGAAAAACACACTTTGTTTTTTCGACGAGGTGCAAAACACACAAGTTCACCACATTCTAATTACTTGATATTGATAATATTAGCCCCAAAAAGTGGAAAATAATTGTGGTTTTTACCTTGTCAAAAACCGCATTGTGTTTTTCAAAATGTTGAAAAACATAGTGTGTTTTTCAACGCGTTGAAAACACACTATGTTTTTTCAACAAGGTGCAAAACACACAAGTTATTCACATTCTAATCAATTAATATTGATAACATCAATCCAAAAAAATTAAAAAAGCATCGTGGTTTGCACCTTGTCGAAAATTACATTACGCTTTCCAAAGTGATGAAAAACACAGTGTGTTTTTCAATGTGTTGAAAAACACACTTTGTTTTTCAAAACTTTGAAAAATACAATACTTATCCATGTGATAGATACTTAATATGGATTACATCATTACATTAAGGTGGAAAAACATCGTGGTTTGCACCGGTTGAAAACCCGCAATGCATTTTCCAAAGTGTTAAAAATACAGTGTGTTTTTTAATGCGTTGAAAAACACACTTTATTTTTCCACACTTTGAAGAACACAATTATTCTCCATGTGATAACTACTTAATATGGATTACATCATTACATTAAGGTGGAAAAGCATCGTGGTTTGCACCTGTTGAAAATCGCATTACATTTTTCAAAGTGCTGAAAAACACACTTTATTTTTTTTTTGACGAGGTGCAAAAACACAAATACTCCACATTCTAATTACTTGATATTGATAATATTAACCCAAAAAAGTGGAAAATCATTGTGGTTTGTACCTTGTTGAAAACCGCATTGTGTTTTTCAAAGTGCTGAAAACACAATGTGTGTTTCAACCCATTTGAAAACACACTATGTTTTTTCGACGAGGTGTAAAACACACAAGTTATTCACATTCTAATTAATTGATATTGATAACATCAGTCAAAAAAAGTAGAAAAGCATCGTGGTTTGCACCTTGTCAAAAGCGCATTGCACTTTCTAAAGTCTTTGTTTTTCAACATTTGAAAAACATAGTGTGTTTTTCAACGTCTTTGAAAAACACACTTAGTTTTTCAAAACTTTGAAAAACACAATACTTATCCATGTGATAACCAATTATTATGGATTACATCATTATATTAAGGTGGAAAAACATCGTGGTTTGCACCCGGTTGAAAAACCCATGCATGCGTTTTCAAAGTGCTAAAAACACAGTGTGTTTTTCAATGGGTTGAAAAACACACTTTTTTTTTTTGCACTTTGAAGAACAAAATACTTCTCATGTGATAACTACTTAATATGGATTACATCATTACATTAAGGTGGAAAAGCATCATGGTTTCTGCACTGTCGAAAATCACATTACGCTTTTCAAAGTGATGAAAAACACACTTTATTTTTTCGACGAGGTGCAAAAAACACAATTGATATTGATAACATCAGTAAAAAAAAGTAGAAAAGCATCGTGGTTTGCACCTTGTCAAAAATTATATTGCACTTTCCAAAGTGCTAAAAAACACAATGTGTTTTTCAACATTCTAAAAAACACTGATAACATAGTGTGTTTTTCAACGCGCTGAAAAAACACACTTTGTTTTTCAACACTTTGAAAAACACAATACTTATCCATGTGATAACCAATTAATATGGATTACATCATTACATTAAGGTGGAAAAAAATCGTGGTTTGCACCCGGTTGAAAACCCGTGATGCGTTTTCAAAGTGCTAAAAAACACAGTGTGTTTTTCAATGCGTTGAAAAACACACTTTGTTTTTTTGCACTTTGAAGAACATAATACTTCTCTATGTGATAACTACTTAATATGGATTACATCATTACATTAAGGTGGAAAAGCATCGTGGTTTGCACTCTGTCGAAAATCACATTACGCTTTTCAAAGTCTTTGAAAAACACACACTTTGTTTTTTCGACGAGGTGCAAAACACACAAGTTATCCACATTCTAATTACTTGATATTGTTAATATTAGCCCAAAAAGTGTAAAATCATTGTGGTTTGTACCTTATTGAAAACCACATTGTGTTTTTCAAAATGTTGAAAACGTATTTGAAAAAACACTATGTTTTTCCGATGAGGTGCAAAACACACAAGTTATTCACATTATAATTAATTTATATTGATAACATCAGTCCAAAAAATTATAAAAGCATCGTGGTTTTGCACCTCGTCGAAAACTGTATTGCGCTTTCCAAAGTATTGAAAAACACACTTTGTTTTTCAACACTTTGAAAAATGCAATACTTATCCACATGATAACCACTTAATATGGATTACATAATTACATTAAAGTGGAAAAACATCGTGGTTTGCACCCGGTTGAAAACCCGCAATGCGTTTTTCAAAGTGCTAAAAAATAGTGTGTTTTTCAATTAGTTTAAAAACACACTTTATTTTTCCACACTTTGAAGAACGCAATGCTTCTCCATGTGATAATTACTTAATATGGATTACATCATTACATTAAGGTGGAAAAACATTGTGGTTTGCACCGGTGGAAAACCTGCATTGTGTTTTTCAAAGTGCTGAAAAACACTTTGAAGAACACAATGCTTCTCCACGTGATAACTACTTACATTAAGGTGGGAAAACATTGTGGTTTACACCCTGTCAAAAACCAACAAACATATAATTTAAATACTCTCAACATCATCAAAAATACGCCCGCTCTACATTCCATATACATGAATTTTAAATATACGTAATCTACAATCTCATATACATGAATTTGAAATGTTTACAATTTTAAAATAGGCCCGCTCTACATTCCATACATTTACTTTCCACAACTCAACCTTCTCTTTCGTAAGATACATCTCTCTGCATATCCATTGCATCTGCAACACAATACATTAAATATTAGACAAAATATCCATGGCTTTGTACCTTACATACAATAAAGAATGTATTCAAATTAAGGACATTCAATACTCACTTTGCGTAGACACTAAATTGTTGAAAGATAAGCGGCGAAAGCAGATATGTTTCATCTGCATTCGAACCACTTGCAAAATAAATGATCAATATGTTAGTCTTCGCCTCAACAATTAAAGTTTCTTGTGAAGTCACATTCACACCAATAATTCAATTTTTTACCTATAGGTTCCCCTTGTTGGGTTCTCTCATCTTCGCACAATTGTCGTAAGGAAATTCAAAGCATTCGTACTCTTCGGTGGGCTTGCTCAAATATTCTACAATGACTAGCCTCTTAGTCGCACTGTGGCATCATCTTTTACTTGCACTAAACCAGGGATGCATGTGGGTGGTGGTTGTCTCATTGACATCTCCTTTGAAAGAAAAATCTAGTGCATTTGATGCTTCCATGTCTCTCCTAAACCTCTGAACACACTCATAGTATGCCTTTATCTATTCATATGTACTTGGTTGTGTATCCAACATCGACATCAAGTATTATCTACTTGTGTGTAACATAAAATTTGAATTTCTTTCTACCATCAACCCACCAACCCCAATTGTTTGGGAGTTCTGTGACATATAAGACACTATAGAAAGTTATTTATTTATACACTGGGTTTTTCAATCTCATTGTACAATTGAAAACTAGCCTCATACCATCCATGCATGTCAACCATTGTTATGTGGACATGGGAATATTTTAGCTACAACACTCATTCAGTAACATTCAATTGAGAATACACATTGTTGCCTACACATGAATACACATTGTCACCTAATCACAAATATGCATGTTCATAAATATAATTTGCATTAGTTTCTGCCCTACTCAAAGGAATTACACGTGAATGGAAAATAATTACAGAATGATTCTTATTTCATTATGACTTATGCTTAGCAATCTACATGGCTACTTGGCACATATGATGAAATTAAATTACCTGCCACTTCTGGTGCTTGATGTGACGAGGAGGGGCCATATGGGAATGTGTCTTCATTTACTATGTTTGTCTCCACATATACATTGGCTCCTACACGTGAATGGAAAATAATTATAGAACGATTCTTATTTCGTTATGACTTATGATTAGCAATATACATGGCTACTTTGCACATACGATGAAATTAAATTACCTACCACTTTTGGTGCTTAATGTAACGAGGAGGGGCCATCTGGGAACGTGTCTTAATTTACTATGCTTGTCATGCATATGCATTGGCTCCTACACGTGAATGGAAAAAAATTACAAAATGATGCTTATTTCGTTATGACTTATGGTTAACAATCTACATGGCTACTTGGCACATACGATGACATTGAATTACCTACCACTTCTGGTGCTTGAAAATATGACATTGACAAACATCACTTGCGAAATTCCAATGCCTTCAACATGTGCTTACATGTGTTTCCTATGGTAGCCCAAGCACATTCACATACATCTAAGGCACCACATTGCCTTACCAAATACCATGTGTTTCTAGTTGTTTGGATCCTCACCCACATTTCATGGCCATCGGGATGAATTGTAATGCAATATGTATCTGGAATACTCTTTTCTCTCTCAACCATTGTCAATAGTTGTCTTTCTTTTTTGAATTTGGTCAAGAAGCTAGATTGTTGCAACTTCCTCTTGTGTTTGTAAAATGGTTCCAACTTGTACACAAGTGTGTAGAATAAATGGTCCATCTAGTGAGTGCATTTGTTTTGTCTATCACACAAGTATTTGGTCTTTAGAAAATAATGGTAGGCCTTGATGGATGTGTTTGTTTCTTGATTTACATGGGTGAAGTTCCTAAAATGTGTTTCCCACATAACTATCAAGTAACATATATTGGATATCAGTGACATTATGAACCAAGTGTAATTATTTCATATGAAAATTAATAAGGAAACACGTGAAGGATTGTACTCACTGATATGTTCTTTTCTCTCGCACCATGTCTTCTTGAAGTACTCTAGGAACTGAGTTTCATCTTTGAATTTGTTGAAGAAGTCTGAATCATTTAAAAGGTGTGATATCCATGCATTCTTATACCATACATGATGGTACTTAGTCTCTCAAAAATATTCCACCTCGACTCCTTGCTACAATACCTGTGCACCTTTTTCAACCATGCCCTATGCACATGCTATAGGCATAGCAGTACACAACAACCAAAAACACACTTGATGACTTGGATTTCATCCGACACATCATCTATAATGAATGCATTGATCTATCAATTGGCACGAAGATGTTTTCCTCATTTCTAGACTTCCGCCAACCACCCGTAAATGTCTTCAATCTTATTCCTTGAAGAAATGGCCCATGCTACGGGCACCCCAACCTCTTGCTCATAAAAAACAAGCAAGGTGTATAATTGGTACTGCAAGGAATATGACATCAAAGGTTAGCATGGAGTTTAATATAATGAAAGGGAACATTATTAATGATACAAAAATCACATATCATTTCAAAATTCATTTCAATTACTTACGCCATATTTGTTCATAGAAAATGTTGAATCCATGGAGATTATGGAATTGTGTGAATGTTGAACCATTCTCTCACACATCCATGGTGTTTGCAACCCCATAATGAATGGAACACTTTGGTTCCATTTGGCCATTGATAGTAGAAAAAAATGTCCCTTTCCTCCGCATGCCATAAGTTCACACTCATGGCATCATCAATGTGCTTTTGAGACCTTTTGAGCGAACTCATTTCTATGCATTCATCACATCCTTTCTTGTGAATTGGTCCCTCTTTCTCAACATACCCACTAAGCATGGATCCTCCATGTGCCTTTCATACACCATGTCCACGGAAACACCCATCAATAGAATACTCTTAATGTAGTTTTTTCATTCGTTTGAAAAGTACAGGGAAACACCCATTAATGTTTGAGATACGATTTCAAGACATTTATTATTAAGGTTCTTGTTAACAAATATAAATACAAATATTAAGGTCATACTAGTGTGACTTGACAAATTTTAATTTCATAATTGAAAATGTGTGGAAAACTGTCATGTTTTTCAACGTGTTGAAAAACACTGCATTTTTTTCAGCATAATGAAAAACACACTACGTTTTTCAGCATGATGAAAAACACACTATGTTTTTCATCAAGATAAAAAACACAAAGGTTTTGCACATGTTAATCACTAATTATTGATTACATCCGTAAAAAAACAATAAAAAACACAATGTGAATTTCATCGTGTCACAAAACACAATGTGATTTTCATCGTGTTGAAAAACACAATGTGTTTTTCATCTTGTTGAAAAACACTGCAAGTTTTTCAACGTTATGAAAAACAAATTGTGTATTTCAAAAATATGAAAAACACTTTGTGTAACACGATGAAAATCACATTGTGTTTTTTAATTATTTTTTGACTGATGTAATTAATTATTATCTTATTATATTATTTATGATTGTGACTACCAACACACCTCTTAGTGCCTTTGTAAGGTAGATAGCCACTATTTTAACAAAAAAATGTTTGATCACGTCAAATTTAAACCTATATAGAAAGTTTATAACGTACATAAAATACTAAGGGTAAATAGTGCACATTTCTTAAATTTGATGGTGAGCTATGGCCCTCAAACAAGTTTTGTAAAGATCAAAATTTTTTATTTGCCTTTTAAATTATGTATAATAATATTATTATAACAATAATAAAGATGAAAAGTATCGTGGTTTGTAACTTGATAATATAAAGAATTTAAAAATATGTTTATTAAATCATTTATCATGATATAAATCCCTTAACTATATGACATAAAGTTAAATAGATTTAACAAAATATAATTATAATATCTAAAATATATATTCTAACATATAATTAAAAATCTGATATTTATATAATTTTAAGATTAGCCATCAAAAATTGATTTTAAATATATGTTTACTCACTCATTATAATTTGCTATATGAATTCCAAAACATGAACAATAATATTTTTATTATAATTAAGTTAATGAAAGTCAAAATTGGAGCCAAATCGAAAAAGAATTACAAATAATATTAATGCAAAATGGTTTACAAATTTCAATATGTATCTCTTCATAAAACTACAAGATAATTATTAATTTGGAAGAAAATAATTAACAATATCATCTTTTCGGTAACCATTTAATTACATATTCACTTTTAAACCTTCTTAATTTTGTTTAATTAGATTACTGAATCACATGAAATCACTTCCATTTGTAATTAGGTGTTATCTTGGCAAGCAATGATCTCTTCAACTTCTCACTAAACACTAAAAACTAAATTTGATTGGGAACTATTGAATTATTGGAGCTTACGAATTTCCACAAAGGAGTCTTGGAGCTTGGACAGACAATTTCCCTTTCATTATGAGAATTTGAGAGAGTAAACTAAACTTGCCAAATAGATATTTTTCTCAACATTTCTCAACTACCATTTAAAATACACACTACAATTTGTTGTTTCTTCTCACATTTTCTTTCTTTTATGAATTTAATTCATTGCAATCTAATTATTGTTATCTAATTACTTGGTTACTCGTTGTGCTCAGGTGAATGTATAATGCATATAATGCATGGAGGAAATGTGGAGGAGCTTGAATATCGTATAATGCAGCCTCGTCTTGCTAAGCGGTAATTCGCTCCGCTTGGTTCCTATGGCAAACGTGTATAAGGCGTAATTTTTACTGATTTGGTCACATATGGGGTGAGTGAAATGTGTATCAATGGTAATTAAACTGGATGAACCGGTTTGGGTGGTAAAATCACCTCCGAAATGAATTAATGTGGTATTAAAGTAGTTTTTTTGTTCACAGTGAGCTGGCCCTTGACGGTCTTGCTTGATGGCGATACGACGAATTCGACGAAGATTTCTGCCAAACTCTAACTCCTTCGACATTGAAAAAACTCTCTCCTGTGGTCCTTTTCCTACTACGTCATTTTTTTCATGGTAATCTATGTGCTGCATGGTATGTTTTTATGGGGGGCACACCATACATAGGTGCATTTTGCATGGAGGGTAGCTCTCGCTAAATGTAGCTAGGTCTCTTCAATAAGCTTTCATTGTTAAACTCAATCTGCAACGTAAAGTTGATTAAATTCCAATCATTTTAGTTTAACCAATAATACCATTTAACTATGGAATAAAACAATAATGATGTTTGACCGAGAACGTGATGTTGTGCTCTTTGTAGATAGAGAGAGTACACAACTTATCCTAATGTTGTAAAGAAACTAACCAAATTTATTGCGTAAAAAGACACATTACTAAACAAAACTATATTAGGGGGAGGGGTTTAAGACCAGACTTATGGTTTAATTAATATTTCAAGCACTTTCATACACATACCATCTCTCTCTTCTAATACTCATTGCTGCATGTTTTCTTCTTTCTTCGATGATTCCCTTTCTCATGCCCGGGTAACACCTACACATGCACAAAAAATAATACCCAATGCATTATATGTCCAATATAATAAATCAAATTTCAATAAATCAAAAACAACATCTTTTTTTTAATAGTAATCAATAACTATAATTCCATATCCAATATTCATTTAGTGTTTATTCAATTTCTAATAATAAATGTTTTAATTCAAAACACATCATAATGCTAATCAATCAAAAATAATTAGTAATAATATGTCATCTCTATACGGGACATCACCACCCATCTCTCAAAATGTCCCAAAATAATAAATGGAAAGTTTTGAGACGTGATAGATAACAAATTGCATGAAAGGGAGGGTAAGAGAGTGCATAACAACATAACATATTAACTAAATGTGTGAACATTGTATGATTAGATAGATTTTTCTAACAGGGAATACAACACAATGAAAACAAATAAACAAATAAGCTACCATTATAGGAAGTAATGTGGATTTAGATAAAAACCCCCTTTGGATGATTGTAGACACTCAAATTTGGAAATTTACTCTTTGATATTGTTGGTTTTGACAATGCTTTTATCTTTGAGATAAAAACACTCTTTACATCCCTTCTTAGTACATCCCAAGATCTATTGTCTAGTTTTCTTAGTCATACACGGTGGTATGTTGATAGATTCTAAGAGTTCAATGCAAAATCCATAACCAAATCCCAACCGAGAGAATACAAACTCCAATTTTGATGTTTCTCATCCTTGGGAAAAACCACATAGTTTGGTTAGGAGTTTATATCCAATTTTTACCTATTTATATGAATTTTCTCCTATATATCCTCAATCTTTGCTTTTAGTTTCACATTCTTCAATGGGTCCTCTACTCCTTTAGGGTCATAATTCTATAATTTACCTTCATAACCTTATATAAGCAAGTATACACTCTTTCATTTACACACATATAAATCATTTGGCACTACATTGATACATTCACTTCCTACTCTTGCAAAAATCAACCAAGGCTCCCTAAATATCATAAAATCACATGCACAATCATTAGGGTAGAAATTACCACAAGTATGCAACATCATACCAGTCAAGAAGTCGGCTCATCTCACTCGCAAACACTAACACATCCATTCTCCAAGTATTTTGGCAAGATCCAAACTCAACTTAAACATTGTCAAAGAAGTTGCTAAATCTAGTTGCATTAATTCAAATGTCACATGATAAATGTAGAACGAGGTGCGGTTTGAGGCCTCTTGAGTAGTTCTAGCATTGGTAGTGCATAGGGGTGCCCATAACCCAACTAATGTTTGCTTTACAGGGTCTTCCAACTATGGTTAGGGTTTGATATCTCATTCAAAACGTTCATAGGGATTCGTAGCATGACCAACAACTAGGGTTTGAAAACAACATACATTTTTAGATAGGTGACACTTCCAAAAAGTTATAGATCCATAATCCAAACAAGTATAAGACTGTATAATAAGGTCAAGACTGTAAAAACAGTCCTGACATAGTTTTATAGTCCTTCCCTGGGATAGTTTCTAGTCACAATTCCAAGAATGAAGCATCATCCGTCTTATATCTTCCAATTTCAGTAGTATGTACACCCAAAACTTCCCATATCCATTTGTAAATAAGTAATTGCACTCATCCTCTTGTAATTTCAAGTTCATATCTTGTTTCATACATTAATTGCTAGCATTAATTTTTGTTATGATATTATATAATTAATGTTGGAAGTTAATTAATCAAAATAACATCATGTATCACCCTTTACATCATTTATTGTACTTAATTCACTAATCTAGATTTCATATAATCTAATAAGGGTGTAAAAATTTTAATGAACCCGACTCTCGAATTGAACATTGTACTCCAAAACATATTTTCCATAAGGTTTATCTTTTCTTAGAAGTATATATTGTTATTCCTTTTTAGTTATCTCATCTTATTTTAGATTGCATGTGCATTGTTTGTATGCTCTTCCAGTGTAGTGTTTGGTTTACCAATCAACCTATTGAGCATATAGAAATTTCTCCATCTACTCACAAGATTTGTAGCCTCATGGACTCTTCCCCATTGCATATTTCTATCAATCCATTTATGCTTGACCCGTTAATGAGGTCCCATTACATGACATTGAAACTCATAGTGAGCATTCTTATGATTACAACCATGATGACGATAATGTTGTGGATCATGAACAAGTGGAACTTTTTATCTCATTTTTGTGAGTAATTTTTTAATAATTCCTACCATATTGAGCCTATCATTAAAACCCTTCTTGTTAATATTTCTCATGATCAAAAATCTAGTGAAGAATCCCTTTTTGAGTGGTTTCAACATTCTACCACTTTACTGACATATGTTATTCCTACATTTACGGTGCATATATCCGTAGGAGCACCTAATATTTTAAAACAAAACATATTTATGCTTCTTCCTCCAACCACTATTATTACTACACATCCTATATTCAATCATAACGGTTTGTACACTTCTTCATCTAGCACACAGTAGATATTGGAGAAAGTTGATCGAGTTTTTGTACATGAAATCCAAGAGGATTTGTAAGAGGATGAGATTGCATTTTATAGAGGCTAAGTTGGTTAGAAGTTGGTTGAAATTGGTTGAATGCACATGCTAAAAATATCATTTGAGGAACCGAACAATTCGGGAAGAATAAATTCCATTGAGGGGCAGTAAAGGAATTTAATTAGTAGAAGTTGCATCCAGAAAGGTGGTTGTACGTGCAATTGAATTGCCCCCACCTTTCTAGGATTCTAGAAGTGTAGTTGACTGGAATGGTGAAGTGGAGTCCAAGTGGAGTTGATTGGGATGAGGAGTGAGGAAGTGGAGTCCAAAGTGGCAGTTGACTAGGAAAATAGGTGTATTTTCCTAATTAAATAACTAATTTAATTAGCTATAATGTGCACACTAATTAATTAATCATTTATTTAATAAATGATAATTAACTTAGCTAAAGGGGTACTAAGGATTAATTTAATTAATCCAAAGGGGGCAATGTACATGATTAATCAATTTAATTAATCAATCATAAAGGGTGAATAAAAAGATGTACTAGGATAAGATGGGAACAAGTGTGTGATTTTAGGGTGTCTACATTTTCCCCTCTTTAAAGTGTTATTGAAGTAATAGTGCTTTAAAGATAGTAGACATGCATGCAGCAAGAAAATGAAGAAAACAATGAAGCATTTGGATGCCCCAACAAGTAGGATAGTAGAGGAATGCCCCCTCAAGTGGGTGGATGACACAACAAAAAAGTGGTGGAAAACCACTTGATAGGAAGAAGAAAAGGGATTTGAACAAGGATGGGAAGGACTGTGCTCATAGCATGAGCATCATTTGGAGAATAAATTTAGAGAAACCTTATTTTTTTTTGTTGCACAATAGAGTTGTCACCATGATTATGAAAGAATCAAGATGGTTAACCCAGATGCATAAACAAAACACACACACAAAAAAGAAAATATAAAAAGGAAAAAACAAACCCAATATACATAGTAGGCAAGACATTAGGGTTATAAAGGAACCAAGATGTAATCACACTACTTGCAAGTGGTCCAAAAAGTAAACATCAACAATGCAACACAAAGTCAAAAAAAAGACAATCAACTATGCCCCTAATGCATGCCACAATGATGATTAAGTAGATGCAAATGCTCCCAAAGGTGGGAATAGGATCAGACTGGAAGAGCAGAGTAAAGTGACTCCTTATGAAACTCTTGTTGGATCCATTGTGCAAATGATCGAGTTGAAATTTCCCAAGCAAAGTTATATCATGAAGGAAAAACAATTTGACTTGCCCCAAGCAGAGTTAGCCTATCATGCAAAGGGAAGAAAGTGATAGTTGTAAGATTGGAATGATCACTAGGGTAGTAGATAAAGGTATGAATTTATCAAGATTGTGTTGAAATGTTGAAAGATTCACTTCAAGGGTTTTCCAATTGTAGGATTTTCTATGATAAGTGAATTTTTTTAAAAAAAATTTTTTTTGAATTTTTTTTTTTTTGGATTTTTGAAATATATGATTTTTTGGATTTTTGTGATTTTTTTTTTTTTGAAAATTTTGAAAATAAAATGCAAAGAAATGTAAACAAACATGAATACACAACAAAAAGAAAAACATTCCATGGCTTATTTAATAAACCAGAGGAAAAACACAACACATGCAAGCAAAAAAAGACACAAAACAAAACATTGCAAACAAACCCAATATGAACAGGAAGGAACCACACCAAAGTTATATGTGAACTAAGATGTGAATAATTTTCCTTGCAATTGGTCTACAAAAAGGTAAACAAAGTACAAAAAATAAAAACTGAAAAGAAAAAATCATCATCACAATGTTGACAAACCACAACAATACAACACAATTTGCAATAATGACATCTAATGACACTCGAATGTGTTCCACATTGAAGAAACTAGACAAATATGAATGCCCCCAAGTGATAGCTTAGAATGAGAGGATTGGATGGGCCAAAGAGTGGAGTGATACTTAGATACTCCAAAAATATACTCTTGTTGGATCCATTGAAGTTTGATTTGTATTGGATTAAAATGTGAAATCCAAGTGTGCCCCAAGAAAAGTTATATTGTGAAAGGGTAAATGATTTCCTCGAGCATAGATATACACCACGGGAAAGAAAAAAATGATTATCAAAAGATGATCTGGAATGATCATGAGGAGCATCATCAAATGGTGAAATTTGTTGAACTGTGTTATCTAGTTGTTGAAAGTTGGTCAAACATTATTTGAATGTTTTGATTTTGATATTTTTATTTTTTGGATTTTGGAACAATTTTATATTTTTTTTTATATTTTTGAACAATTTTGTATTTTTTTTTTTTTGTATTTTGAAACATATTTGAATGTTTTTAAAAGTTTTTGAAACATTTTGAATTTTTTTTTGGTATTTTACAACTCGGTAAAAGGGGTGCATTGCTTGAAAGCAAAGGTGCAAATAATTAGAAGCATTCCATTCCATTGGCATAAATGTAGATGATAAAATGATAGGGTGTTTCACTCCACTCGTGACTCCATGCAACTAGGAAGATGTGAGGGCTCATCACGAGAGCCAAGAAGGACGTGAAAATGAGGTGAATAGTGATATGAAAGTGAAGATGATGGATGTGAAGACACAAGGTGTAACAATGATCCATATGAGAAAAATGTAACTCATCTCTAGTCAAGATTATCTGACTGATTCCAAGATGATTCCACTTTATAGGTTTTGACTTGACTTAGATCCATTAGATGGCCTATTGATTGACAAGATCTAGTTGAAGGAATTGTTTGTCTCTCTTTAACATAAATAACTTCTTGGGATGTTTTTGATTAAGCATTTTTGATTAAGATTTGATAAAGGCTTTATTGGTTAATTATTTTTTTTTTTTTGAAGGACCCCTACATGTTGCCCCATGCCACACTAATAAGAAGAAAGGGCTCAACACCAAAGAAAAATGTAGGTGAGTAAGGACTTCCTCCATTCCCAGTCTCATACTACTAGTGAGAAGTATGGGCTTATCACCGAAGACTATGAAGGATGAAAGGTGTAATGATTTTTATTTTTTTTTGTATTTTTAGATTGATTTAATTTTCCTTGTATGTTGATAATGTGCTTGTTGGGAAGGAACATTCTACCCCAAGTCTCAACCTCATGTGACTAGTAGGATGCAAGGGTTCAACATCGTAGATTGAGATGGGTGGTAAAAAAAGGACCAGGTAAAGAAGTTTGAGATTTTGTTAAAGAGAGAGCTTATTTGAAAGGAGGAGTTTCCATCAGTAAGCTTTGAGACAAAACCATAGGTAAAAAGATCTAAAATGGTAGAAACCATAATAAAAGGATGAGACACACAATGCCCAATAGGAACAAGGTTAACTTGTGTCGTGATAGGTGAAGAATGTGAATATATGATAATGGTATGATTAAGATATCTTCCAATAGATGGAATGCTTAATATTATTTGTACTCACTTTTCCATTTTTGATTTGCAAACAATGCTTTAAGGAAATGGTTTAATACTGAGTTTTATTTTCTTTTTTATTTTTTAAGTTTTTTAAATTTTGGAGGATGAGGATTTGAAATGGAATCATCAAGAAAGAGGTCCATGTTTATTAAATTTGAATGGTCTTGAAATATGAGACTTGGGTGGATGAAATCCAAGTCAAGAGAGGGAATCAAAAGATTCGATAAGTCTGAAAATGAGACTTGGGCAGACAAGGTCCAAGTCAAAGGAGGAAATCAAAGATTTGATAAAGATTTGTCCAAATTTGATCTTAAAATGAGACTGAGGAATTCAAGGTCAAAGTCAAAGGATTGAAAAAAGATTCAATAAGTCTAAGTACGAGACTTGAGACTTGGGGGATGAAGGTTCAAGTCAAAAGGAGAATCAAATATTTGAAAGGAGTTATGAAAAATCAAGTAAAGAATCAAAAGATTTCAAGAGTCAAAAAGTATGAGACTTGGGAGGATGAGATCCAAGTCAAAGGATGTGTGATTAGATAAGTCTTGATGAGATTGAAAGACCTATGTGATGTTAGAAGAGGATTGTTGATGGGGAATATGTTGAGATTCATATTCATCTGTGAGTGAAAGAGTGAAGAAGAAGGATTGATCTCTAGATGTATATCAAGGTTCCTTATAGGCATAGAGAGAGGAGATATTCAATGTTTCTCCTTCTAGGTTGGAATTAATTGATTTGAAAATATTTGCAATTAAAGTGTGAAAAGGTTGTATAAGGATATTCTAGGTATACACACCTCATAGAGTGTATCATGTAGATGTCTTGATAGGTAGGAATCATCATTGATGAGATGCCTGCAAGATTGATCATTTGAGGTATAATGGACACAAAAGGTTGCATTGTTGCAAGTGTCCAAGCTTGTTGTGGTTGTGTTTTGACAACAAGACTAGAGATGTTAGGTGTAGGAGATGGAATGGAAAGAATAGAATCAAGCTCAATGGTGCTTGATGATGGACCCTCTTTTATAGTGTCTACAATTATATCAAGGGTTGAAAGGAGTCTTGAAAAAGTTCAAGCTCTCATTAGGTGTTAGAATATTTTTTTCTAAAATAGGTTCAATGTCTATTTGGATGAAAAAGAAAATAGAGAAGAAATAGATTGGTTTGGAGGGAGAGATACTTGACCTTTCATTGTGATCTCATTGAATTTTAGTATGTAAAGAAGTGGGGAAAAATTCAACTCTTCATTAGAAGTTTTGGAAGTTGATGTGTCATCGGTTGCGAGAGCTTCATCATCAAGCTCTATGGAGATGGTTCCATCATCAATTAAGTCTTGAACATAATGATGAAGAAGAGGTGTACAATTATCAGTAGAATGCCTTCCATGTGATGGTATTCACAATATTTGGATGCATTATATACGATGTAGGATTGGGTTCCCCATTAGAAAAGGGTCTCGTAGTGGATATTCAATCATGTTAGCCTTTACTAATTGTTGAAAGGCACTAGATAGACTTTCTCCGAGAGGTGTAAATGACATTCAACAATGTGTGTGGAGTAGTAGTGTCAATATAAGATATGATGGATTTATAATCAACATTGTTTGAGGATTCACCATGTTCGTGAGATTTCCCTTTGTATCATGGTTAGGAAATGGATTAGAAAACACCTTTAGATTACCATGGTATGTCTCCTATGTTCCATCAATGAGGTCTTGGATGTAGTTGTGAAGTTGTTTGCATTTTTCCATTTGATGACCATCAATGTGATGAAAATCACAATATGTGTTAGGTCTATACCAACCTGGCTTAGGTTCTCCTTTCAGGGAAGGGTTGTGTAATAGGATAAGTGACCATATTGGCACTTTTTTTTTTAAGACTTGAAAGAGATTCCCCCAAAGATATATATTGTCTTTGTTGTAATCATGAGGAGGAGGAAAGTTTCTCTTTTGGAATGGTGATAGATGGTTTAGACTTAATCTATTTTTAATTGATTGTTTTTTAAGTTTGTTGTAAGTTGTGCACACATTGTGATTATCCGTGACACCATCATTGAAAATTTTATGATTGTGGTTGATGTACCTAGGTTTATCATGAGAAGTGTTAGGTTTTTGTTATTATTTTTGATGATTGATGATTATGCCCATTGTCTTTATAATGAGGCTTGATCAAGCCTTTAGAAATGAGGGATTTTTCAATTTGAGTTCCTTTTTGATAACTTCCTCAAAACTTGTTGAGGCAAGTGCATCTGCATGTGAAAGGACAACTCATCATTAAGGTTTGGGATGAAGATGCTAACCATCTATTTTTAGGGATTGAACATGGGAATCGACTTGTGATTCCTTGCCATCATTGTAAAAATGTGCAAAGCTCTCATTTTTTCATTGTTTGGCATTGCACAAATCCATCATGTGACTTCAGAGTCAAGGTTGAAAGAAAAATGTTTAAAACTTTCTCGAGAGGTCCACAAAGGTAGAGATAGATCCCTTTGGAAGGTGTAAGAACCAGTCCAAATCTTTCCTCCTAGACTTTTAGGAAAGAGGTGCAAGAGAAAGATATCATTATAAGCCACCTCTTGGCATGCCATGAAAAATTCTTTGACATGCTCTCTAGGATAGTTTTTCCCTTGTATTTTTCAAATTTGGGCATCTCTAAAAGAGCATGGGAAGGGTATGTAAGATGTCCATGTCGAAAGGGTATGGACACAATTCATCAAAATTGAATTTTTTTGCATTGTTTTTGCATGCCGAAATGGTGTCCTTCATCATTTTCCACTCTTGAGAAAATGGTGAATTGGTTTGTGGGATAAATGGTGATTTATCATTCTTATGATTTTGTTCTCGTTATTGGTCTCAAAAGAGTTTTGAAGGTGTCATCACTTTTCTTCATGTGTTCGATACCTTTGGTATCATTGTTAGTGATTGTAGAGGATAAGAGAGCCAATTGTTTTTCCATTGCATTGATTTGATCAAGCAAGGCTTGGTTGGGATTAGAGGATGAAGCATTAGATTTTCCTTTATTATTGGCATTTTTTTACTTGGTCCTTCATCATCATGTTTTTTGACTCAAGTGGTGGACCCTTAGGGGATTTAGGTTGTCCTTTTAAGGATTTCAATTCATCCTCATCAAATTCGAGGGAAATATTTCTCCCATTATGAGGAGATGAAGAAGGAATTGGTATTTTTTTTTTGTCAGTAAAGTGGCATCTATGGAAATATTTTTAAGTTTGGTTTCTCTTCTTTAGAGCAAATATGATATGGAAAGGATTTCTTTCCTTCCATCAAAAAAGGGACTATAATCATGATGTCATGTTCCCACCATTTTTGAAAGAGAGGGAGGAACAAGAAGAGGTGTGATAAAAACTCAACCCTTAGAAAAGTGAATGCTAAGATGGAAGAGGGGAAAAGATGAAAATGCTCAACCCTAGAAAAATGAGTGCTAAGAGGGAGAGGTGAAAAGGGTTAGTTGATTTCCTGACTCTTAAAAAATGAGAGTTAAGAGAAAAGGGACTAAAAAGGGGTTAGATGTTCTCTACTCTTTAACAAAAAAATGTTAAGGGAGAAGAGACTTAACAAGGTGAATGTGATCAACTCTTAACAAAATGAGTGATAAGAGTGAAAAAGATGTGAAAAGGTTAACTCTTAACAAGATGAGTGTTAAGAAAAAAAAAAGGGTGGTGAAACTTAACAAAATGGTTAACTCTTAACAAAAAGTGATAAGAGTGACAAAAAGGTGTGAAAAGTTAACTCTTAACAAGATGAGTGTTAAGAGGAATGAAAAAGGACTTCACAACACTTAACAAAATGAGTGATGTTAAGGTGGAAGAGGGATTGAAATGTTAGTTTAGAGGACTCTTAGCAAAATGAGTGCTAAGAAAGATGAAGAGGTTTGAAAGGCTTCGTGACCCTTTACAAAGTGAATGTAAAGAGGGAAGAGGTGAAAGAAGTTAGTTTTTCTCAACTTGTAAAAAAATGAGTGTGACAAGAGGAGACTTAAAACATGATGAAAGATGCTCAAATCTTAACAAAAATAGTGTTAAGGGAAGAGACTTAGAAAATGATGATGAATTTTCTCAATTTTAACAAGGAAGATGTGTTAAAAGAGGAGACTTAAGAAGATGATGAAGGATGTCAACTCTTAAAAAAAGTGTGTTAAAAGAGGAGACACAACAAAGAAATGGGAGCACTAAAAGAATGAAAAAGTGAATGAATGTCACAAGAAGTGAAGAAATGATGATGAAAGGTCTAAATCTCACAAAAGTGGAGATAAGAGACAAAGGGAATGTGATTGATTAATGATCTCAAATTAAAGAAAAGTGAATGCTTTAAAGAGAGAAGTGAAGAAAGATAATGAAGAGGATGTCTGAAAATAAACAAAGTGATTTGAATGTCAACAAAAGTGAATGTGATGACGTAAGATGATAAGATGATGGAAGAGATATATGAAGATGTCATCAATTCAACAAAGTGAATGTGAAATATGATGATGTAAGAGTATGAATGCTTAAAGTTCAACAAGAGGTAATGTTAAACTTAAGACTTATGAAAATGAAAGATCAAGGTGATCAAGAGGGTGCTTGACCATGATAAAGTGAGTATCACAATGTCAAGACTTAGATGAAGAAGGATGAAAGTGCTCAAGTTGGATATGGATGTCCACAACCCAAGACTTAGACACGTTTACAAAGTGACAAGGTGGATGAGAGAGAAAATATGTGACTCTAATCTCACAAGGTGCACTAGTTAGTTGGGATGGGCGTACCCGTTTCGTTAGCCAATTCCCTCAATGTGTTGAATACTTTGAGGTTTCTATAGTATTCTGTTGGTGAGAAAAAACTTTGATATGAAAAATTAGGTGTCTCCACCAACGTTCACAGGGCTACACCCCTTTGTATTGAATGGTGCAACTCCCATTATTGAATGCGGCTAATCTAATCCTAATCTAAATGTTGTTGTTTGTCCGAATATGTCAGTGATCACACAGGGACACTCCACCTGAACATGTCAAAAATTCTTGTACGGGGGTATAAGGGAGGAAATTACAACGAGTTAGGGAGAAGGAGGGAAATTAGGAGGGGAGTTACTGCCATGAGTAGGAAAATTACAAAGCTCACACCTAGTAACTAGAGTAGTTCAACATTCAATATAGAGGAAACACTATGAAGCTAGTGGGATTGATGAATCAAAACGAAAATTCTTTAGATTCATCTACCAAAGGTACAAAGATCTTGCATCACTATACTTACAAAGTGTATGAAAGGGGGAAATAGAAGAACCATGAGATGGTTGTAATAACCGTGCTTATTGTGTCAACGATGAGAGGAAACTATGCATACAAAGCTATACACATTCATACATATTGAAAATCAAAAACTCTATTCCTTGATTGACACTTACATTAGTTGTAAAAATCAAGGGAAAAGAAGAAAGTGTAAGAAATTGTAGCTTGTATTCCTTGCGCATTGATACAAAGTTCAACAAATCCAATTCACAATTGCTACAGAGTCAAAGTCTTCAAAATATGGAATCCTTAGAATGGAGAGGCCATCCCAATTTATACAATTTGAAATTACCTCTCACCTCCCTCATATGACTCTTCGTCTACCCCCAATGACCTTTCATATGCCTTTGCACAACTTAAGACTTTTCAAATTCCTAGGAAGATATTAAGTCCCTTTTTATAAAATAAAGGTGACTTATTACATTATAATCCTAAAGTCACTTTTTAATTACATTAAAGGCATTATGAAAAAGTACAACCCCAATGAAGAATTAGAACATTGAGGAGAGAGAAAGTTGGGGCAATAAGAGAAGAAAGAAGAGAGAGAGGAAGAAGAGGGAGGTGACATTGTGATGATGAGGAAAATTTTTCCTCTGATGAAGCCCATTGATCCTTGCCAGATGATTTGATGAAATGCTCCAATGCAGTGACTTATGGATCCTTGAATGCTTTACATCATGAAAAATTGGATGACCCACAGACACCGTGAACTAAGTGTTTAAAAAACTATTGAGTGATTCCATTGGTGACCATGAGCTCCACTCGTGAAGACCCCCTGTGAAGAGATAGAAGCTTGATATTGATCTGCCATAACATTTTACAATACTACTATACTATTATGCCGACGATGATCACAAACGATCCTTTGTACATGATGTACCAATAATTTTGAAATCACACACACCAAGTAGGTAGGTGATGAACATCGATGAGTATACCATTGATGACATAATGAATAATGCCCCTTCTATGGACTTGAACTTCATGGTCACTTGGCACTTACTATATCTGGACATGACAACTTACTATTCTTAGTAAGTGTCAAAATATACCTTCATGAACTCTAAATGACATTACCAACTTGAATGTTTTATTTCCTGTACACTCCCTTGTGAAATCGCCTCCATAACAACTTACTACCTTTAGTAAGTGCCTATGAGATAACTTACTATTTTTAGTAAGTGCAAAAGTTAGATTTTGCAAATCTCAATTAGCTATGACAACTTGAGTTCCTTCTTCTTACTGTGTTCCTATGGCCTTCTAAACCAAATTTCTATTTATGGCACGTGCTCATGGAACACCTTACTATTTTTAGTAAATGTAAATTCTAGGAAGAGATGACCTTTTCGATCATTTTCGTTTGCGATACTTCCTCTGTGTTTACCGCCTTCTTTGCAGCTTCTTCAGATGGTGGCTTACCTAAAATAACAATCTCCCATGTAGAAAGGCCTACTATTTTTAGTAAGTATGCTTCTGGTGATTGGATCACAACGAGATGAAGATTTTTGATATGGGTTTTTTCCCAATATCACCCCTCTAAAATTTGGGACCTACCTGATCACTGGTTTATGAGATTTTAAAAATTGAAATTTTCACTTAGTAGTGGCTATGAGCATGACAACCATTAATAGAGCTTGAAAATTGAAGGTTCACTTCCCCTCCTTGGATCTTGATGGAAATTATATTTTTGATATGGGTTTTTTCTTCTTGTTTCACAAGTGAAATTTCTTCACAAACCGATCACTAGTTTAGCAGGAGATGAGATTTTTGTTTTCGTTGCATGGAAAAGAGGATTTATTTTCTATAAATAATCCTCACTACATATGAGAAATATGTTTTTGAGGTTTTTATGGCCTCCAAAAATGATGAAGACAAAAAAACCTTATCTCGATCTGTGTCGTGGTTTGAAAGTTATGGCAATTTCTTCGTCGGGTGGCTACGAGGGTTTTTCAAATGAAGTTCTTCATTTTTTCTTTTCTTCGTCACTTTGATATGATTTTATTTTGAGATTTCTATGTTTTCAGTTTGAGGAGGATTTCATGGAGCTGGTTGAGTGCAGTAATGGAATTTAGGAGGTCTGGAATTTTTTTTCGAGAGTTCCGGTAGGGTATGGAGATGTGGGGGTATGAAACAAAATGAAAAATGGCTAAGTCCGGGTATGTATTCATCCAAAAATGAAAGCATAGGGGATGGGGAAATTTTGTGTCCCTTGTGTTCCTTTGCTAAAGGTACATTAAATTCCACTTCGCGCCTCATCGTGACACTTGGCAAGATTTGATTGGATGTGCGTTTGAGCGAGGGAGCTTGGGATTTGCACCTAGGAGCTGAGTTTTGGACGAATGAGGATCCACAAGGCTTAAATGGGTTGGGAGTAATTTTGTGTCCCCTATATCACTTTTCTAAAGAGATGAAAGGGACATAAATTTCCACTTCTTGCCTCATCGCGACACTTGGCAATCATCCGTGCAGGGAGAGGGAAGGCTCAAATTTAGCTCTGGGGGCTTAACTAGAAAATAAGAGGTCACATTGGTGTTCTGGGGGATTAAAAGGGATAAGGGGAATTTTGTGTCCCTTATGTACCTTTTATAAAGGGATGAAAGGGACATGAAATCCCTCTAGGATCTTGGTGCTGACACATGTCCACTTGAAAAATTACTAACTGCGAGAACTTACCTTGAGGCCAACTTGCAACGATGATATCTTGAGCTCCCGAATGAGTTTCAAGGTGAAATTTTATATGAATTTGAATGGAAACCACCAAATGATCTGAATGGTGATTTTTTAAAGCTTCAATTATGACTGAATCAACTCTAAATTACCCCTTATTTCTCGGGATAGTTAGTTGTGCGCCAGAAGAATGAGTTGGTATGAGAGATGCATGATACTTGAAGATGATCTATTTTTTCCATCATGTGGGGGACTGAAAGATATTTAAAATGATATCTTGTTTGATATATAAATCCTCTCAGAGATTTTGGAATCACTCCTTGAGATTGGGTGCTTTTTTCGGTGTAAGCTCCTTTAGGCCTAAAAACCAACTTTCAGTGACCTAGCTCCTAAACCTCCAATTCTTTCCAGATTTTCCCTGAATTAGTTCCTTGATGTTTTGAAATCTAAAATACATATCTATAATGAATATTGGTCTTCCGTTCCACTCTGATGATGATGCACCGACTTAGAAAGGATGATAAAAGCCTCTTCTAAGCACGCTCGAAACTCACTTTGCAAACCATTGCTCCAACATGCTTGAATGATCATGTTTGTTCCTAAATCACCTATGGGGATGATTTTTAATTCCTAAATCACCTAGGGGAAATTTTACATTCACATGGGGATCACTCGATGACAGGATAGGGCTAATATTGTGGATGAACCGGCACAGGGAGTGTCTGTGGGGAGGTATGATTTTCAAATTTTTTGACACTGGGGTCTATTTTCATGCTTGAAAATTGGGAATTTTCTTGTTGCACATTTTCATGACAACTCCTTAAGTGAATTTTATGGCTTAAGCCAAATCACTTCCCATAGTTATGGTAGTTGGGCAATAGCCTTGTCAAATGTATCTACAAACATAATGTGTAGTGTTCATTTTATCTTGATTAAAAGATTCCCTATACATGATGAATTAGTAGTTTTCTTAGCTCATGAGTGAAGCAACCTGCAGTTAGTGGGTTTGAGTAGTCTTCGTAATACAACCCTGAAAATGAGTGTTAGTAGTTTTCCTGAGGTAGAGAAAGAGAAAACAATGAAAAATAACACAATTCATTTCTGATTCTCAAGATCACTTGTAGCAAGCGTGAGAGAAGATCATACACGTGAAGTGTTATGATTAGCTTCAAAAAAATAGAAAAATGAAAATGGAAAGCACAAGCAAAAATAATTGCCACAAAGCATTCGTATGCGTTGCAAAATGATTAAATAATGACGAAAAGGCTAAAAAAGTGACAAAAAGTGGACCAAAATGTCCAATAACCCCTATATTAGCAATTGTTACGATTAGCCTAACTAATGAAAAATGAAATATAAAGGTCCTAGATGATTAAACATTTGAGAAAAAAAGACCTAAAAAGTGAAAAATTAATAGAAAGGGGTTCTAAGTGGGTAAGAAGATCGAATTTAGATAATTAAACTAATTAATGAATTAAAATATACTAAGCAATGAATGGAAAGCACTAATGAATTTAATTAAATAAACTATTTAATTAATTAAAGTAAACACACTAACCTTAACGTAAAGAAAACAATTAAAATAACATAAAAGATAAAGAACCTAAGTTTAATTGAAAATGTTATTATAACCTAAACGTGAAACCCTATGCTAAAATAACAAACCTAAACCTTAAAAAAACACTAATGGGTACAGGCTTATTGTTGGGTTTTTGGTGTTTGTTTTGAAGGTTTGAGAAAGTGACAACACTTGTGTTCGGGCTCAGATAGGGAGTTAAAAATTTGGTGTGGTGGCGACGGTGGGAGATGAAGGGTCGAGCGATGAGTGGGTAGTGTGCACGAAGTTGGTTGGTCATTCATTCTTTGGTTGGGATGGGGGGAGCGATGGGGAGTCGGGTTGAGGTGTTGGGGTCTGTGGGAGGGGGTGGGTGGGATTCCATAGGGGAGGGGGTTGGGTAGTTTGTTAGTGTGTCGGGGGTTAGGGGAGGGCTTATCGAGTAGGTCTAGGTCGAGTCACATGGTGAGGGTAATGTACTAGTCGGGGGTAGAGTTAGGGATTGCTTAGGGATTGGGGGTATGAGGAGAGGGGTAGCAGGCTTGGTGCTTTGTGAGAATGTAGGGGAGTCTAAAAAATATATATATTTTTGGTTTTCCTGAATATATATATTTTTGTGATTTTTTGTTTGACAAAATATAATGTTTACTACTTTTTTATGCAAGATTTATGACGAGTTCTGATAGATAGCTAAAGTTGGAAGAAAATCACTGTAAACACACATGGGGTGAGATTTTAAAACTGATTTTTCACACTCAAAAATCACAACAAAGATATATATATATATATATATATATATATATATAGATCTTGTAAACTATTTTTGCCTCCAAATATTCCCTTAACTTGCACAACAACACAAAAACAACAAAAACACACCAACAAAAAAATTAATCGATTAAAACCATTAAAATTGCATGAAAATGTGAAAGGGAGAATGAAACAAAATTGAAATAAGATGGGTGCGCTCCCTTTGGGAGTGCCAAAATGAATGCAATGATAAATTAACTAAAATGGAAGACAAACAAATAATGCAAACCTTTATGTAGCTTTCTAGTGCAAACCTTGATGTAAGGTCGAATGAAGCTTTGAGTTGTGTAACCTTGTGAATGATAATGGGTGCTATTAGGAATGACCTCCAAAATGGGGATGCGGATTGCTACAAGAAGATATTTTGGTCTTGGATAAAGCTTCCAATATGTACATATTGGATCCAAGTTGACAAGTTTTTTACAAGAAATCTAAGAGGATTTGCAAGAGGATGAACTTGTATTTTATAGAGGCTAAGTTAGTTGGAATTTGGTATAATGCACATGCTAAAAATAACATTTGAGGGGACCAAACAGTTGCGGGAAGAATAAATTCCATTGAAGGGAAGTAAAGAAATTTAGTAGAATAAGTTTCATTTGGAAAGGTGGTTGTACGTGCAATTGAATTGCCCCCACCTTTCTAGGATTCTAGAAGTGTAGTTGACTAGACGGTGAAGTGGAGTTGGTTAGGATGAGGAAGTGGAGACCAAGTGGCTATTATAATGTGCACATTAATTAATTAATCATTTGTTTAATAAATGATAATTAACTTAGATAATAGGGCTATTAAGGATTAATTTAATTAATCCAAAGGGTACAATGCACATGATTAATCAATCATGAAGGGGTGAATAACATGATGTACTAGGACAATATTGGGAATAGGTAAATTATTTTAGGGTGTCTACAAGGTGAATTTTCCTCCTCTCCTACTATGGATTCTACTCAGTTGCTTCATAACCCACTTGCACACGAAGTGGTTTTTTACCCTTTTCCTATTGGTTTTGTTGCTCCTAAATCCCTATCTATGATGGAAAATGGGATCCCGTTGAACATATTTGATCATTTCATATGGATTTCTTTGATTATGTCTCTCATGACATCTTACTCACCAACATTTTCCTTATACGTCTTAAGGAATTTACACTATAACGGTTCTATGATATCCCCAAACACTCTGTGTGATTTTTATTGATTTGAAAAATCATTTTTGGCACAATTCTCTATCAACATTGGGGAAAAAATACGACAAGGATCTAATGAACCTATCAACGATTATGTCTTATGATACAAGACCATGCTTACTAAGATGAGTAATATCTTAGCTGATAGTGAATTACAGGATATTTTTTCACAAAACTTTCTTTCTCCTTTTCAAGAATTGGTAATATTTGATAAGTTCCAATATTTTGACCATTTATGTAATACACTCAAAGAGCGTGAAGATAAGTTGTTACATATGAACAAACTCAAGTATGTTTTTAGCACTTATAATCCATCTAATACTAAGTTTTCAAGAAAATCAACATTCAACTTGGTAAGACCAATGATACTAAAGATGATTCCAAAGACACTATCCATGTTATTTATTAACCAACTAATCTATAACTATAACCCACATGATGATAATTTACTCACTTACCTTATGCCCCACACATTGTATTGAAACAATTGCTTGAGTGTAATCTCGTGTCTCTCCGTCGACCATTTGAGGTTAATGTGAGCAAGCCTTAAAGTAAATGTTTCTATTTTCTATGATTACTATGAATATCATAGATGTATTGTTCGCCTCACTGATCAGTGTATCAAGCTTTTTCACATCATTCAAGATATTATTGATTCAAATACCATTGAATGGGATGAGTCCACTGAATCTTCCAAGACAACCAATGATAATGCCTAGCTAAAAATATTTAATGATCCACTTTATAAGCATATAAATGAAAAATCTACTTTAGAAGTGCACAATACTTATTATGAAGTGCTACCACCACCATCCTATGATCATCCCTTTGATGTAATGATTGACATTATCACTCACACATCATCTCCTACATCACTTATCACTTTCAATGACTCTAATATAGATGACACTCTTGTTTCAGATATTCTATTTATTCATGTCTGTATTAATAAAACACCTATAACTAATGTTTAGTTGATCCACATAAAAAGGATAATGTTTATCTCTCATGCTACTTTAATCTCTTGGCATTATACAAATAATATTTCATTCGATACCAATCCTCGCTATTGGTGCATTACTCTACCTATTATTATTGGTTTCATTACTACACTCGTTTCATTCTTGATTATTATTATTATTATCTCTAGCGCATTATGTTTAGGTCTCCTTTAGCTATGTGCTCTTAGGGTTTGTTGGTGGCCAACAATTTTGACCTCATTTTGGGGCCTTAAAATATTCCATTCAATCATGATCATTCGTGTATTCTGTGCACTTTTCCATCTTAGAACTCATAAAAATTTCTTGCATAGTTTAGATACATATTTTCATAGTTTAAAGCAGGAAAAAGCTTGACCAAATTCACTTGTTTTGGGCTCAAGATGGGTAGATGAATTTCAAACCATTCGTTTATTAAGGATATTGGTCGTTAGGTTCAATTGGGTTGCTAAAGGAAAATTGTGTTTGTTAGTGACTTGTTCACCATTCAGAGAGTAGTCCCATATGCATCCATGGAAAGATCATGTTTGGTTTATATAATTGGTGGCCACATTGGTTAAGTGGAGATAAGGCTCCATGCTTCACATTTTTCCTAAGCTCAAAATGGTTCAATTAACTAAGCCATGGGGAAGATCGAATACCATGGGCTCATGTGGACCAATCACAAGCCACTTAGGATCCAGTGGGAGTCGTGGTCCAAACATTCAAGCCTTATTAGTGGAGAAAACACCAAGAACACATATGTGAGAAGCCCCAAGATCATCGAATGTCGTGATTGGTCCACACAGACCAATCACAAAACTCTATGGTCTTAGAGATCATAAGATCTTGAAAATTTACCCCATCACTCGAGAACATCGAGAATCTAAAAACACGTGGTTGGTTCACATGGACGAATCACGGGCCCTTATTTTCTCGGGAAGGTTGAGAGCTTGTGAGGTAGAATATAGGCTAATGTGGAGTTGAACTTCATAATTCTAGAGAGTAATAAATAATGATAGACATAGAATTCAAAAATATACCTTACCTTTTTGGTGGTGGTGTAAATGTGGTGCAAAAAATCCAATGATAATTAAACCTACATAAATCTAAAAAAATTAAATAAACTTTTTACATGATATTTGAGTAGAACATGGGTAGTGTAGAGTTGAACTTCATAATTCTAGAGCTACAAAAAAATGATAATAGAATTAAAAAATATACCTTTCGTTTTTATGGTGGTGGTTGTAATGTCCCCATTTCGAGTAGGTGGCCTAAAAGGCCTTTTATTTTTCTTAGCCTTGGTCATGCCCAAGGGGCTAGTGGCGTTGATAGTGATTGGGTATGGTTTACACTTGTGTTGCAATTATATATTATGTTTTGATGTTGGACACGTAATTTTAGGCGACTTAAGTGAAATAAGGTTGTGTGATGCTCCCCTAAGGTGATTTATGTTATATTTTGTCATTGACATTAATATTGGGCCTTGGTGGGAATAATTGTTATATTTTTTCATTGATGGGGGACTCATGGAAATTTATTATTCTATTCCTTCATTGGAGGTCACCTAAGTCACTTTTGGCACTAGGAGGGAAAAAGTAACTTAAGTTACTTTATGTTCATGTGGGTTTCCCCCACAAAGTCGGTTAGGGTTCTTTGGGCCGTTTGTTGCATTGGGAGGTTATAAAAAGGTGGTGATTGGGGAGAAAAGAGATTCATTTATACACTCACTCTTTTATGATATTAAAGCCATTGTTGGTTTCATACTTTTTGCTTATGGAGTAAGATCCCATAGGAACCCTAGCTTTGGTGGTGAGAGATCCATCCCTAGCTTGTTATTTTGGATATTTATTCAGATTTTTGAATCATATCTGGAGAGTAATCAGAAATTCAAATTCAAAGAAAGAGTACAACCATTCTTCATCAAGGATTTCAGTCCAAACATGAAACAACTATTTTCTAGGGTTTTATCTACTCAGTTCCACATTTGAGGAGCGATTTTGGAGGGGTTTATATGGTTTGATTTCTGAGATTTTGGAGTTGGAGATTTTTTATCATCACGAAGATGCCCTAGAATTTGTTTCCATCATTTTTTCATTGTTATTCAGGAAATTACGGTCAGCTATATTTTTCTCTCATTTTCTACCCTAAAATAAATTAAATAAAATCATATCTTTGCAATAAAAATTATTTTTCTATTGTGCATTGTTCTCCATATTTTTCCACTTCCTTTGGAGCTTCTAGGTATTGTTGGAAGTGAGTATTTTCGAAGATATAAATTTTTCTTTATTTATGTACCTTGCTGTCTCTGAAAAATCAGAATTACAATCTGTAGAGATTTTTATAAATTTGTAAGTTTTAAGTGATATCCTAAAAGGGATATTTTAGCTATATCAGAGCGGTTGTTTCCTTTAGTCTGTTTGGGTTAAAAATTAATAGTTCTAAGATGGAATAACAATTGGTACAATAGTTGATTGGGACAAGTGTAGAGCTACATGATCTTTTACGTCCACTGATTCGAGGAGGGCACCGACCTGCGTTCTAGACCGATTAGTTGGTTCGGTGTAAATTTGTCACCATCACATAACATGTTGTTTACATTGGAAAAACTCAAATATATGATATTATTCGTGAATATTTTGATACATCAGAGTAGGAGAGTTAGCTTGAGGGTGACAACTTGCATCATAGAAATATTCTGGGTTACGGTACCAGATATACAAGATGATGAGGACCTGATAAGATGGCTACTTCAGCTGTTGGTTGAGTCTTTTGGTGGGATTATGAAGACACATGTTTAGTCATTTGGGTTGAGTGTCCAGATATTGGAGGTACTGGCTGGAGTTAGACTCTATTGGATGATGTGAGACTATGAGTGTTGGGACCTTGTCAGAGCGATGTTACGTATTTTCCATTTAGTGGCCAACATGACACATTCCAGGGAGGTGTTGAGTCACATTCGTGAGATTGTTACATGTACATAAGATGAGGATGAATCAGAGATAGTGACCCATGCATTGTGAAAAATATTTTGGAGTTATGCATGCAGGACGAGCCACATGATCATATAGGTGACATGGTTGAGACCTTACATGAGGAGAGCATAGTTACTAAGTCTTATGATATGGTGAGTCGCGGTGTGGAGCCAGATAGTGAGGAGATGAGTATAGATGTGATCATAGACCATGTGATTTAGAAGGGCTATAGTGTGGAGGATGGTATTATGACATTGAGGAGTGTACCATGTTTTCTACAGGACATTGTGTTGGCACCTATTGTGTCAATATTAGAGCATACATCATCAAACATGGTACACTATTTCCATAAGTTGGTTGGGCCTTCTTCCATTGATGTTTGGCTGAGGTGGATACACCCGGTTATGATTAGAAAGGAGGTGTTTTCTAGTTGGTTCTTGGGAATTGAGGGTGATGGTTTAGGAGCCTTTAATCACATGTGCCCAGAGAGAGGAAAGGTACATTGTGTTGATTTGGATCCTAGTGTGGATAATTTTCGATGTCTTCATCCTTTTATGATGACTTATATGACTAGGAGAGTCATACTTGTTGGTTGTGAGACTCAATCCGGGGTTGGATATTCCTGGTTGAGTTATTGAACACATTTCAAGTATACTGGGACACGTATGAGGCTAGTGAGCAAAGACATTAGCCAGATTGTAGGAGATTCCACATTGCTGGTAAGGGCCTTGTTGGTTGGTCCATTGTTTTTTGGAGAGAACCTAAGGAGTTACTAGATTTGGAATTACATTGGGAGATTGAGTTCCTCATATTGAAGTTTTTTTTCCATTGAATGGGATTCATCTTTATGTCATCACCATTGGCATGGTATTCTTCAAAAACACTTGTGGTGTTTCACTATTATTGGTTGATGTGGATTTCAATGGATGGGACCATGGAGTTAAGAGTTCATGGTGGTTAGATAGGATATGAGGATTAGTTATCTTCCTTTCCCTATGAGATTTGGGAGTATCCTATGGAGAAGGCTTGCTCAATCCACTTTGTTGGGTGAGATAAGTGGGATATTTGATGACTCCTATTTCGATGGATTGTTTTTTACAGACTAAGAGCACACCATGATGACTTATGTGGAGAGTGATCTAGATGATTTTGATTCAGGGAGTGAGTTAGGTATGATGGATAATTTGAATCCATATGATAGGGTGAGTGGAGTCATGGATGTGGGTGTGACTAGTAGTGTTGCACACGAGACAATTACAGAGATTAGGGTTACATGTTTAGATCACCTGAGTCTATCATTACATTGGTTATCGAGATTTTAGTAGACTAGAGATCTCATTTTCTTGTTGATTACTCTAAGAACCGATACAATTGTGAGATTCTCGGATGGTCACATACATGATGACAACTACTGATTGGAGGATAAGATGATCTTCTAACAAGGTAGATTGTACCTTGTTTCATATTCGTAGTTGAATATGTAGATACTGCGACATGTGCATTGTTCTTCCATGACTGGACACTTGAGCTTTGATGAAACCTACGAATTCATATTGGAGAGGTTCAAATGGAATGGGTTAAGGGAGGATATCCTCAACTTTATACAAGGATGTACGGTTTATCGTTATGACAAATCTGAGCTTACGGGTTCACCATTTTCTAAGCAAACATGGGATAGTAATCCTATGTATTTTACTACTTCTATGCCTGGTGAGCATGTCATCCATGTGTTAGTCAGTAGAGGGACGAAGTTGACTCAGATACTTGGTTATTTATTAGGTTCACATTCAACACGAGGTGGTGTACTATACATAGTTGATATTACTAGTTGACCATTTACTAGATTCTTGAGGCTTTTCCCCACAAGACACATTGAGACACAATACGAGGAGTTTTGCTCTCACATGACTATGGGTCATGTGAGAGAGTTAACACACTTTGTGCTTATACATGATGTTTCATAGGTTGATACAAGGGATACTATAGGATTCATAGTGGACTTTCATATTTGTGGGTTGACTAGAGAGGCAATGATTATGAGTGATCACATGATGATAGATTCACAATGGTAGATACTAGATAAATTGGTAGTTTCGGTGTGGGTACCGGTAGAGAGTTGGTGTGGGCATCATATTACTTCAGGGCACCATTGTTCTCTACACAACATGAAGAGCGGGATGAATACATGGGGTGTATTGGTTATGTCAGATCACACTGATCATTGGGTCATTGCGGGGGTAAAGTGGATGAACTTACTTTTTGGTATTTAGCTTCGCAAGATATCGCTTGGGGTCAAGCATTTCTCGGGAGGGGAGGATTCTAATGTCCCCATTTCCAAGAAGGTGGCCTAGGAGGCCTTTCCTTTGTCTTAGCCTTGGTCATGCCCAAGGGCTAGTGACGTTGATTGTTATTGGGCATGGTTTGCACCTTCATTTCACTTATATATTATGTTTTGATATTACACACGTACTTTGAGGTGAATTAAGTGAAATAAGGTTTTATGATGCTCCCCTAAGGTGTTTTATGTTATATTTTTCATTGACATTAGTATTAGGCCTTGGTGGGAATAATTGGTATATTTTGTCATTGAGGGGGGACTCATGACACTTTATTATTCTATTCCTTCGTTGGGGTCACCTAAGTCACTTTTGGCGCTAGGAGGAAAACATAATTTAAGTTAATTTATGTTCATGTGGGTTTCCCCTAGGGGGTCAATCAGGGTTCTTTGGGCCCTTTGTTGCATTGGATGGCTATAAAAAGGTGGTGCTTAGGGAGAAGAGGGATTCATTCACACACTCACTCCTTTATGATATTGAATCCATTGTTGGTTGCATACTATTTTCTTGTGGAGTAAGATCCCACAGGAAACCTAGCTTCAGTGGTGAGAGATGCATCCCTAGCTAGCAGAACATTCTTTGGTGGTGAAAGATCCATCCCTAGATTTCTATTTTGGAACTTTATTCATATTTTTGGATCAGATATGGAGGGTAATAAGAACTTTAGATTTAGAGAAAGAGGACAACCATTCTTCATCAAAGGTTTCAATTGATTTAGAACAACTATTTTCTAGGGTTTTATTTACTCGGCCCAGATTTGAGGAGCGAGTTTGGAGGGTTTACGTGGTCTAATTCCGAAGATTTCAGAGCTAGATATTATTATCATCATGAAGATTCCCTAGAGTTCATTTCCATCATTTTTCCATTGTTATTCGAGAAATTATAGTCAACTGTATTTTTCTCTCATTTTCAGCCCCAAAATAAATTAAATAAAATCATATCTTTGCAATAAAAATTATTTTTCTATTGTGCATCATTCTCCATATTTTTCCACTTCCTTTGAAGCTTCTGGGTATTGTTGGAAGTGATTATTTTCGAAGATATAAATTTTTCTTTATTTTTCTACCTTGATATCCTGAAAAATTAGAATTACAATCAGAGATTTTTATAAATTTGTGATTTTTAAGTGATATTCTAAAAGGGATATTTCAATGGTGCAGATGTGGCACAATTTTTTTATGCCAACCTTTTATGTCAATTTGTGCCACCCTAACAAAAAACATAAAAAATAAAAAAGATGTGAATTTGACCTTAAAATTGGTGCTAATTATACTTTATTTAAGTAGTAATTTATTAAAACACACACTATCTAACCTACACCTTATGCACAAAAATGATGCTAATATTGTCAATAAATTCAAATTTCATGAGATAATGATGCAAAAATTTGATGTTAATATTGCCAAAAAAATAAATTTCAAAATAGTGATATAAATGTCGAATGTTAATATTTTTCGGTGAATATCAATTGTAAAATAGTGATGTAAATTATATTGACATAGAAATCGATGATGAAAAACACATAAATTCAAATAATCTCACTTAAATTCAATATTGAAATCCATAGGTCTCGCAATATTTTGTGATGCACATTTTGGGTGAACACTATTTGATGCATTCTATTTTTTAAATTAATTTCTAATGTTAAAAAAAGTCACTCACTTAGCATCAACGCTTCTAATGTAAAATGGCATCACAAATGTTCTTACGTCACATTTGTGAAAAACATTCTTCGCTTAAAAACCTACAATTATGACGCTAGACTCATGAAATTTACTATGATGGGAAAATTCAAAAACATAGGTAAGTGACGACCCATAAAAAAAAAGTAGAATGGCGTCCCTAAAAGATATCTATAGAAGCTCAAATTGAATGATAAATGGGGCATATTTATCTTATAATTTACTTGGAAAACTGTCTATGGACATGAAAAAGGTAAGAAGCTCAAATTTATTAGGTGTTACTTAGTTGCATCAAAAAATTTCCTAGAGGGTAAGTTTTGTATTGTACCCAATCTTTACCCTTTTATCACCAACTAGAATTTTTCTTTATATTTTGTATTTAAACCCAATAATCAACAACATGTATGATCTCCTTCATAGCTCAATACCAAGCCTATTTTCCAAGCATTTTATTTAGAAAATAATTTTGTATGGACAAGAATATTATTGAAATGTCTCCAAATTGGGATTATTATAGATTTATCATTTTTGAAAAATTAGATGTATAATTGTTATTTTAAGTGTGAATGACAATCAATCAATTTAAGTCTCTTCATATTTAACAATGGTTTATGTAACAATATATGTACTATGATGTCATTGAAATCTGTTGGGATACAATAAGCAACACTTACAACCTCGCTTTTCATGTTTTTTGCTGACCTATTGGACATGTTATGTTACCCCTTAAAGTTGAAAACACACCTATACTATCATCTATTCAACATAAACCATGATTGAAATCATGTAAATCTACATCAATAGCTTCTCATTGAACATTAAAATAAAATTACCAAGTCCTACAACATAAGCTTAAAGTGATGTAATCTATTATCTCACATGACACTGTTGGTGTGAGTCATGGTAGGTCATCTCACTTAGGTGAGGTCATAGGTCTAGGTGTCATTTAGGGTCATCATGAGATTACCTTATGCGTCAGTGCGTCATATGTGTCATTAGGAGTTACTTCCCATTCTGGGAATGTAACTACCCTTCTCCACTTGAGAGGTTATGATTACAAACGAGGGATACACAACACCCTCTATATGTACACCACCCTTTAGATCTATGAGAAGGGTGAATGAGATTTTCCCCTTTCGAATATTTACATACACCTATGGTTGATGCTCGCTCTTCATGAAATATCACCACGCTACTGGAACGCAACTCGGTTGATGTTCACGTCATCCCGCATGATCCTCGTGTTTCACATTTAACCATAATTTCATTAAATATGGACATTTTACTAAGAATCTAGATTTATAGTATTATCATTTCTGGTTTTATAATTGTTGAAATTGGATTCATAAATTTCCATTATTAGTTTTTATTTAGTGTGATATTAGATTCTAATATGTTTATTATTGGAATTTAATTAGTGTAATATCGGATTCTAATATTTACACTATGCAATACAAGTATGTTCCTGATTCTATATTGAGTTTATGAGAATATGCTCATTCTCAACACACTTATAATACAATTATGTTCCTAATTCTTTTTATGTGTATCTGCTTTATCTCAATTCTTTTTATATGATTCCTATATGAGACATTTTTATCCCTTTTGAAAATTAAACCAATGTGATATGGGTACATGTGTTTCACCAATAATTTTTATGCTCTCTAGGACAAAACATATAGAAGGTAAATGGTTAATAAGGAATACCTATGAGGTGAAGGTGGAAGATAGAATGCACGCGTTGTTGATTTTATCCAAGCTGATCGTAGAGAACTTCTTTTTTTATAGGAAGGACTACTTGTAGATGCAAAGCAAGACCACAAAAGAGTATTAAATAACATATGACAGTGGACTTCCTAGCGTATGCTAGATCCAGGAAGCGTGGTGCTTCCTAGAGAGGCTATCAATCCACTATTTAATAACAATTCAATGTGAATAAGAAACTGAAATAAATAGGTCCTATTGCAATGTAATGATTTAGGTTTCTCATACACATAATACACTAGATTTTATGCTAGATATTAAAATAACACTAAATCTAATTAGAATTGAGGTTTGTTCGAGTTAGGCGGAGTTAATCAAAAGGTCTAGTAAGGGTCTAGGGCTGATTGGTTGAGGTTTGGGTTGGTTTTGGGTGAGTGGGAAGATTTTTGGTATGAGAATATAAAATGACATAGAGACCGATATTGGTCAGGTGACCGATGTTGGTTCAAGGATGTGACCGATGTTGGTTCGGGTGGATGAAACCGATGACGGTAGGGTAAACCGATGTCAGTAGGGGCAATTGGAAATAACTTAATAAAAATGGTTTTGGGATTCTCTATGATTACACAGAGAGTGAGGAGGGTGTGGTTAGGTTCGTAATATAACTGAGAAGACTCAGGAATATAGAGGGAGAGGTCATAAAGGGTGAAAGGGCTTGAATTGGTTGGGTTGGTGGATTGGTGAGAAGATGGAGATATCAGGATAATAGTAGAAACTAAAAATAATGAAGGAGGAAATATATCTGCAATAAAGGAAACAAAAATGATTAAGATCACGTTACTTACTTGCTTTGTTATGAAGATCTTGTGGCTGGATGGAGGCTGGTGATTGATTGGTGAGGTGGTAGTTGGTTCACTGCCGCGGTAGTACGACCTGTGTGTTCCCGTGAATGCTCTAATGATATGAAAGGGAATCCTTGGCCTATGTTGCTCTCTGGTGGTGTGTAGACATCGTTTAGATGAAGCAATGGATCTGAGATCTTCGTTGATTGCAATAGAACTCTCAAAACTCAAAATTACCAACCGGGTAAAAGGTTGTAAAATTGTATATAATGGAACCAATGGCGGTATAGGTGATTGATGAGGATGAACTGATGTCGGTTAGGGTGAATTAGTTCAGGTTACCAAAAATATCCCGATCCTTACTATTTTTGGCCGATTTTGATTGTTAATCCAGTCTCAAGTGAGGGTTGGCACTTAGATAAGTGGGAGTGTTGTTGGAGAAGGAATAGGACTTTAATTTTAGGGTTAGACTTAGTCCCAGTTGGTTGGGATAAGTAGGGACCTAACATTAATTAATTAATAGGCTAGGAATAAGTCCATGGTGAGGTGTCTAGGTGATGTGTAAATTAACTTAATTAAAGTAATTAAATTAATTAATAATGTGAGGATGAACATTAATTCAATTGTAAGTAATTAAATTAATATGAATGTGGGGTAAGGGGTCATGGTTAGGTGAATACATTACATTAATTAATTAAAGGGGACCAAGGGAAGTGTGACCCAAATTTGGTGTCTACATTTTCCCCTTTTTGTTGCGTAGCTTGTATTGGTAAGCGACACTGACAAAAACAGGAAGTCAGTGCCCTAAGTATGGATGGAGGTGATCCCCCTCAAACTAGGAATTGAGGAGGTGTGAAACAAAGTCGGTGAATTGTTTGATAAATGGGTAAATGATGAAAGAAAGAGTAGGTGGGTTTTAGGTAAGGGTAATATCGGGTTAGGTAATAGGTAATGGCAGTCTAACACATGCAAACATATAGATTATGATAAGGTATCAGGTTGAAGAGATTGCAAACTCTGTGCCGTCAAAGGTCAATAGGTTTATCTAAACAAGGTTGAAGTGGTTTAGGTATCCAAGGTATAAGATATGGTCTTGAAACACCACTAGGTCAGGTGTATGAACGGGCAATGGGTTTTGTTCCAAGGCACCAAAGGTATGGTCGGGATAAACAACATGACATTTAGGCAAGGTAATGTCATTAGGCTGAACCAGGGGTTAAATTTGATGGCCACCTATGCCTGTCACACAAATTTTAGGTGACGGTAATTTTTAAATATTGCCCTTCAAAAATATAAAATAGTGTTATTTTTACATTGTTAATCAAATATATTTAAAAATATTTTATACATATTTAATTATTTTTAATATATATTAGCATAGTTTATATATAAATCTATAGAAAAAATTACGGTCATACTCAAAATATGCAAGTCACATGTGACGGTTATGTCAAATATTTGCAAGTATTTTATGGCTAAAATCATGAAAAACGTCTAAACGGCCGTCAAATTTAATCCCTAGGCTGAACGCCACGAGTATCACATCGCAAGGTATAACGAGTACACGAATTTGAGTGTCACAAAAGGTGAGTGTCGGTTGGGTGATTTAGGTAAGGCCATAGGTAAGGTCATGTTGGGTGATAGGTAATAAGATGCCCCAAATGATGGTGAGGTTGGGTGATAGGTAATAAGATCATGAGGGTGAGGTGTAAGGTCGGGGTTAACTTTGGGATAGGTAGAAAAGATTTCGGAAAGCAGATGTAGTGCAATATGGTGTAATGGGGAAAAAGGCTAATTGACATCGACTATGGACAACCGATGTTGGTCAAGGGAAACCGAGCATGGTGCACTAGGGCACAAGATCGATGTCGGTCATGGATAACCGATGTCGGTCAGTCGGGGATTGGTTAAAAAGTAAAAATCCACATTTTACGGATTCATTATAATCTTTTCATTTATAGAAAATGATAGTGGAGAAAAATTTCATCTCTTTCCGAGGGAGAAAAGGACAAGGTTATTTTCCAGGCTGAGTTGGAGGTAGCTGAGTGGTTGGAGGAGCAAGGTAGATGGGTCCATGAGATCACTATGAGTGATTTGATTGGGCAGAGGACTAAGAGGGTGATTTAGGCATGACTGAGGAAGGAGAGGGTCGTTGGAGGACCACCGTGCAAAGACCAGAGGTTCCACCGAGGAGGTGGCACCAGGTTGAGGTAGGAATAAGTCTCCATTCATTATTTTTGATTGAAATTTGATAAAAATAAAAAATGGGGTGGGAAATTTATAAATTTGAAATTTGGGTAAAAATGAATGAAATTGGGTATGGGGAGGGTGAAATGTAGGTTAAATAGGTGGGTAAATGAATTGGGGTGGGTTTTAGGTGGGATTGGGGTAGAATTTAGGGTGTTTTAGTATTTTTTTGAAATGTGCTAGGTTTGGCATTGATCAACGTCGGTTGGGTAGACCGACATCGATGGCTAGAAAGGGGACCGATACTGGTTAATGGTGATCGATGTCGGTTGAATGTAATCGACATCGGTCATTGTTAAAAGTGACCTACTTCATAAAAAAGGGGTAAAGTAGGGGTAATGGGTGCAGAAAACTAGGAGGTA
Source organism: Taxus wallichiana var. yunnanensis (assembly GCA_018340775.1). NCBI lineage: Eukaryota > Viridiplantae > Streptophyta > Pinopsida > Cupressales > Taxaceae > Taxus > Taxus wallichiana. The sequence goes on along the minus strand of CM031235.1, from coordinate 690,989,428 downwards.
GTTAAATGCTAGACATATAAGATGTAGGTATAAGTGGATTTAGGTGAGATATACCTAGGAAAAGGTGGGTATGGGTATGGGTGAAGATAAAATGGATGATAGATGAGGTAAAATGGTTAGGGATTAGATATTCAAGCAAATCAATGTAGGTATGAGGCATTTCGACCCCTTTTGAAAACTAAACCAATGTGATATGGGTACATGTTGTATGAAATAAGAAGCAACTATTGACTTTATGAGAATCGACATATGCCCATTCTCATCATACTCATGGTACAATTATGTTCCTAATTATTTTTATGTGTATCAACTTTATATTTTATTTTCTTCTATAATTCACATATGAGGGCTTTTGACCTCTTTTGAAAATTTATATCTTGACAAATAGTAGGTTAAGTCATGGAGCATTTTCAGACACTCTTATTGAGATCATTAAATAATATATCTTGGCACTCTAAATACTATAGTTTTACATTCAAGAATTAGGGATTCTAGGCATATAATTTAGTATCTAGACTTCATAAAGGTTTACATTTTATAAAGTTATTAGAATAATTAAAAAATAAGTTATCTAGACTTATGCACATAGCCTTAGGAAAAGACCATATAATTTTGTGGTTGTAATGAATGCATAAATCAATTCATTACATAACATGAATTTTTGAAATGAGTTCCTTGTAAATCACATCCATGTCCCTTTAAATCACAAGATCCAACTCCTTGTAAACTTAGAGCATAATTAAGGATTTTTTTCAAATTAAATTAATTGCATGGTGGAAATCATATTATTAATAATACATTAATAAGATTCAAGAGTTCCATAAGCAATACAATGTTTTATAGAATTATATTATGGAAAAATCTTCCAAAGTAATATAATACTCAATATTTCATTTAATTATCAAATAATAGTACAACTGTAAAGTTTAGGACCAAGGTTTGGAATATTTTTTTAAAAAAACCCACATCCCAGGGCCAAGATGATTTCACATATAAATTTATAAACTTCAATAGTTTCTCCAAGTCAACATTCCTTATCCTGTTCAAGTAGTTCAAGGTATGATTTAATGGCCACATGTCCTTTATCGGGTATCTTTATGTATCCACTTTTACTTTTTTGTTTGGTGTCCATACCCAGATGATACTATCCACATCGATATCTACTTTAGGTTCGTCTGATATGGTCCATGTTTTATTTAGATTTAAACAATCCCAATACAATGTTTTACCTTCTCCTCTCCCTACAGGTTTCCAATATTGAACTCTCAAATTTTTATTTACATCATTACCTTCTGTTGAAGGAAAATATCCCGATCTTCTCTTCCCATCCATATATTTTCATTATCATTTCCTATTCGCATAAGTAGCATGTTTCCTTTGAACACATCCTTCAATGAATTGAATTCTTGGTTAGATCTTGCACAAACAGGCCCATCATAAATATCTAGTTGATCACTATGTACAAGGTGCTAGACCAACCATTTGAGCACCCCCTTGCTTAATCATAAGGGAACTTCTTGTTTCATTGAAAATCAAATGTTTTATTGGCCAAACAATTAATTTATTAGGTTCTAGCGAGTCTAAGCATTCTGAACACATATTTACCACATTCTCTATGCATACACCAAAATTCAAAGGACCCAACCTCTCTCCATCAATTTCATGAACTTCTAGCACATGAGTTATATAACCCATGGCTATGTCATTGTCTCTGCTACAAGATTTGTGTTTGAGAATGACATTGTCTGTGACAAAATATTTTCTATATTTAGGACCTGTATTGATGGTGCTTTCACTGTCATCACTACAATCTTCATCACTCTTTATATTGTAATCCTCTGAACCACTACAAATTTTCACTTCCCAAATTGGGGGAATGGATGAATTTGCATGCTTTGACAATTCACTCTCTTCCCAAGAAATGTAGTATCCTTTATTCCCGACATCTGCCAAGGTTTCAAATTCATCAACTGAGAAAGGAAATTTTACTCTTCCATCCAATACTATGTTAACACTGACAACCAAAAATCCTCTTCCCACATCTTTTCAATGTAATGTATTCCTACTTGGATATACTATTCCCTCCGCAAATTTGGTTCCCTTTGAAAACAAGTCCACATGATCATCCTCTAAAAATGCAAAAGACTCCGTTCTATATAACAACATAAAATACAAAGTTTGTGAGATGATGGAAAATATCTTAAAGAATTGCATAAAATAAATTAAAAATTATCATGTATGTACAACCATAAGTATATTGAATACACATAGCACATGAGCTGCAAACTTCTATAATTCAGTAAGGTTTGGAAATACTTCAAAATTATGCATATAATTTGGAAATATTTATAACACAATTTCTAAACTATAATTGAACTTGACTCAATTGAATTTAAATAATGAGAAATAAATAGAGGTTACATTTCCATTTGTTAACCACTTCATCCAAATAGAGGTTAAATAGATGAGGTTGAATTTAAACGATGATAAATAAATAAATAGTGGTTAAATAGAAGTTAATTAAAAACTTGATTGCTAACCGCTTCATCCAAATATCTTCATCATTTTAACATAGCATGTATTACTTTTGTAATAATTCCTCATACTTCCCATATTCCTTGACTCTGAGAATGGACATCTGTTCATTTTAAACATTCTCATAAAAGGATGTAATTGACATTCATTCTTTATGTTTCGTAGGAGAATTTTTCTTTCTTTCTATATTGAGTTTATGAGAATGGGCATATATCCATTCTCATTACAATGATAAAAATATTTGTTTATATGAGAAACGACATATGTCTATTCTCATCACAATCATAAAAATCTTTATTTGTATGAGAATGGGCATATGCCTATTCTAACCATTCTACCTCATTGAAGCAATAATGAACTTAATCATTTTATATCACTATAAAGGATGTGGGAATGGGCAATTGTCCATTATAGTGTGTGTATATATATATATATATACCTATATATATATATATATATATATATATATATATAGTGTATTTATCCTTTTATTTATTTATTAGGATAATTTTACACTTGTGTTAGCCCTACACTTGTTGGGTTAGCTTGCTTAGGTGTACTAGTTGTGTTGAGTTAGCTTCTTAGTTATGTGATTAGCTTACTAGTCTTTTGGAGTTAACTACCATTATCAGTTAGTGGTAGTTCTTCACCATTCGATTTAGGTAGTAGTTGCACTTCCCTCCTCCTATATGTACATCTTTCTTATTAATAATTAAAGTCATTCTATATGTAATGTATGAGCATTATGGATTATGATGGATTTCTATATATGGTATTTTATTAATCTTATGATATTTACAAATCTAATGTGGTGTGTTATTATCATCATTTTTGACTTGGAACAATATTCTTATCATTTGCTTTCATGGTATCATATTGATAGATGATGTAGACATCCATTTGTAAGTTTTTCTTTGCAAGCAAGGGTTTATTTTTTTCATGTCTATGGAATTTGTTAGCAATTTTTTAAATATGCATTTTTATGCAAAACGGAGTGCGAAATTAGATTTGGAAGGTGCAAAAACCCTAGAATCAACTGTAAACTCGACCATGTTTTGAGACAGTCAAATATGGGTGCATTCTTTTATCCATTGGATATAAGTGTGTATCTTTTGGATGCATTCTTTTACCCTCTAGGTATTTCAGTTTTGGATGCAGTCTTTTATCCATTGGACGTAGATCTGCACCCTCTGGGTGCATTCTTTTATCCATTGGATATAAGCATGTACCTTCTAGATGCATTCTTTTACCCTCTAGGTATTTCAGTTTTAGATGCAGTCTTTTATCCTTTGGATGCAGATCTGTATTCTCCGGGTGCATTCTTTTATCCATTGGATATAGCGTACTTACCCTAATAGATGCGATGATTTACCCTCACGGACATTTTAGGTTTTGGGTGCAGGCTTTAATCCTTTGATCGCAAGCATGTATCGTGTGGATGCACTCTTTTACCCTTTGGACATTTGGGTGTCACGTGTACTTTTTAAAAAGATCAACATTAAAATATTATTTTAATAGCAAAACTTTGTAGAGCTCATAACTTTTGATCCGTAGATCGATTAAGGTGATTTTTGATGCAAATAAAAAATCTGTCAAAATTGTGTATGGGAACTCCAAGTGAAGAGTTTACATTGATCGTTGAGATCTACGCATTGGTGACATTTTTATACACATATTTCAAATGTAAAAGGTATTGTTACTCATTGTAATATTTACATGCACTTAATTATAAAGTACCAAATTCGGGAGGGTGTTGTGATCACTTGTGGATGCATTTTCGGTTGAGCCCGATGTCCTAAAATTTTAGGTATCGCATTCTTGCATCTATGGGTGTAGACATTTATATCTCTCTTGTTTGTTGATATATTTTGGATTTGTATTTTCGACATTTTTTTACATGTTGTGAATCTCTCTTGTGGGGGAGCTATTGAAAAGAAGATGGAGCCCAGTGTTAGTTTTTCGGTGTTCGAGTAATTGATTTTGACAACTCATAGGATACTGTGGTGTCACTCTACCCATTCGTAGTATGGGAGGTGTGGTGTTGATACTACTTCTTCGAGTTTCATGCCCTTGCCTTGTTACCTTGGCTTTTTCTTGGATTGTGACACTCCTATTTATTTGGATCTCGTGTCCTTGCCTTGTTGCCTTGGTTTTTCTTAGATCGTGACACACCTTTCAAACAAGTGTGCAGTTGATCAAATTATGTTTAGTGTTTGTTTTTAACTTTTTGACATCACTCCATCGAGAGTCTCCTTGCATGGAGCTATTATGGTGAAGCCAAAGTGTCAGTTGTTTTTGAGTTATATGATTGAGTAGTGGATTAGAACCATAGTGTGCACCACACTTCTTTAGCATTGTACAAATTTTTGGAGTTGAGCTTTTGAGGATATCTTGCAGCAGGATTTTACTCTCTACTTTGTTATTACTAGTTTTGGGTACCTTGTGGTGTCCATTTTTCCCAGTTATTGTACGTGGGCACCTCATCAGGCCTTGGTTTGCCGGACCCACCTTCTTTTCCACCCACCTAAGCTATGCTTACGGGAGGGTGTTAGTGTAGGTTATTATTTATCTTTTTATTTATTTATTAGGATAATTCTTACACTTGTGTTAGCCCTACACTTGTTGGGTTAGCTTGCTTAGGTGTACTAGTTGTGTTGAGTTAGCTTCTCAGTTATGTGAAGTTAGCTTACTAGTCTTTTGGAGTTAACTTAATTACCATTATCAGTTAGTGGTAGTTCTTCACCACTAATTTAGGTAGTAGCTGCACTTCCATTCCTCCTATATGTAATTTTTTTATTGAATAATTAAAGTCATTCTATTGTAATGTATTAAACATTATGGATTATGATGGATTTCCATATATGGTATTTTAGCTCTTCTGTTTTGCAAATCTAATGTGGTGTGCTATTATCATATGAGATCGCAACTTGGAACAATATTCTTATTGTTCCTTTCATTTCTCTTCTATGATTCTTATATGAGAATGGGCATATGCCCATTCAATACAAGATAAAAATGTTTGTTTGTATGAGAATGAACATATGCCCATTCTATGTCTATGTGTATTTTTCTTCTATGATTCTTATATGAGAATGGGCATATGCCCTTTCAATACAAGATAAAAAATGTTTGTTTGTATGAGAATGGACATATGCCCATTCTGTCCATGTGTATTACAACAATCATTTTATTTTTCGTAATGTAAAATATTAATTGAAATTTATAGGTATTATTAAATGATACAATATTATTTCTTGTATTTAATTATTAGTATTATTAATTAATGTTGTTTATTAATTAATTTTGATTAATCCTAATATGATATGTTAAATACATAATCTTTAATTTCTAATTTTTTGATGATTAAAGTTTAAATATTTTTATTGACCCATTCTAATCATTATAATTAATGAAGCATTATAAGTAATGAAACATTATAAATATTAATGGAGTTTATGTGGTTAATTAGTTTTACTATATTATTTATAATTATTTTAAAATTGCACAGTAGTTAATTAAGCATTAAAAATAATGGTGATTAAGTTATTAGTTATGTTTATAAAGTTTAATTATATTTTTAAATTATTATTTAATTATTGTAAAAATATTTTATATTCGTTTGATAATATATTTAGATGTCATTTTTAATATAATAATTGAAGTTTATTAGTAATATTAATTCTTGTAGTTAATATTAATTGATAGGATTTTTTGAAATTAATTATAATATTATTGATTAATTATTTAAATTAGCACTAATACTAATTAATTATAATATTATTAATTAATGTTATTTTTAATTTATTAATGTATTAATATTAGTTTATTAATTAATATTATAATATTAATTTATTAATATTATTAATTAATGTTATTACTATTAATTTGGCATAGCGAGACCATTAATTTGCAAATAAATTGTTTACCACCTTTTATTAAATGAAGGTACTTGTTTGTCAAACATGTCTTCGAGCACCGTTGGAGGGAAATTGACAAAATTAATGGCAATTAATTCTTCCATGGTATGGTAGAGAGAATGATGATGGTTATTATTTTCGATGATGGTAGAGATCTTGGGAATTGCAAGGTTAATCGTGGTCGACGAAGCTATCTCTTTCTTGTTTGTCCTTTCCGCTTTCTTTTTCATCCAGTTTCGATTTTTTTCGTCCTTTCCACTTTGGGTTGCTTGTATTTTGGTTATACCATTTCATCCTATGAAGTAGAAGATTTGAAGAATATTTCAAAGATATTGTTTGTTCTCTCTCGCTAAATTTTTGTTTACCCTTTCCACTTTGGGCTCCCTTTGTTTCGTAAGACGCGTTTGATTTCAAAGCACAATATTTGAAGAAAATTTCAGGCATGAATTATTCTAACTCTTCTCTGTTGAATTATTATGAGATGAAGAATATGATTTGGTTTTCTTTCCCTTCTATTCTATTATGGGTTTAATGATAATGCCCTATTTTTGATCTTTTATATTTTTTGATCTGGGTATTAAGAATATCACTTCAATGTTTTGAAAGACATGCGTAGTTGTTAACCTAATCATAGTTGATAATATGGGGAGTTATATGTTATGATTTTACTAAAGTACAGAGTGGTCTTACCACTTGGGCAACATAACAAGCATTGCTTATTTTCCAAGATGGGATGCATCTAAAAATGATCGTTTCATGCATGTTTCAGACTCCTCTCTATTGTATTATGAATTTCTAGGTATAAAATAATGCCTTATTTTAGATTTTTTGTATTTTTAATATGGTTTTAAGAATATCACTTCAATATTTTCATTGTAAGACTTGTATAGTTGTTATCCTCCATAGTTATAAAAGGATGCATCTAAAAATGACCGTTTCATGCATGTTTCAAACTCCTCTCTATTGTATTTCGAATTTATGGGTATAAAATAATGTCATATTTTAGATTTTTTTATTTTTGATATGGGTTTTAAGAATATCACTTTAATATTTTCATTGTAAGACTTGCATAGTTGTTATCCTCCATAGTTATAAAAGGATGCATCTAAAAATGATCGTTTCATGCATGTTTTAGAACTCCTCTCTATTGTATTCCAAATTTTTGGGTATAAAATAATGTTGTATTTTAGATTTTTTTAATTTTTGATATGGGTTTTAAGAATATCACTTCAATCTTTTTATTGTAAGACTTGTATAGTTGTTATCATCCATAGTTATAAAAGGATGTATCTAAAAATGATTGTTTCATGCATGTTTCAGATGATCACATTCCCTTGCAAAAAAATGTATATGATTCTAAGAAATCCACTTTTAATCCTTCTTTCTAAGAAGAGGAGTTAAATATTTTGTTATTACCAAAGTATAGTGTGGGGTTACCACTAGACAATGTTACTTATTTTACGAGCTGGGTGGTGTAGCTGCGCAGGCCTAGATGGGTGGGTGAGTTGCGGTGACCGAGTTGGGTGGGCAAGCTAACATTATGAGTTGGGCGGGCGAGTTGACATTCCAAGTTGGGTGGGTGATCTAGCCGATCAAGTTGGCCGTTCGAGATGCGATCGATCTAGCTCGTCAAGTTGAGCCGGCCGGATGAGATGGGCTAACGAGTTAACCTATTGATCACCGAGCGACAATGGGTTAGTGAGTTAACCTTGACCGAGTTGGGAAGGTGATTTGACTTACTTGAGTTTGGTTAGGTGGATGACCTATCAAGATGGGTAGGATGAGTTAACCTGAGCTAGGCTAGGTAGGCTATTTGACTGTTGAGTTGGGTTGTGATAGTTAACCTCGACCAAGTTGGGAAGGAAGACAACTTACTTGCTAAGCTAAGCAATATTGAACTTAATTTTTATCATATATGAATTAAAATGATTAAGTTCAATGTTGTATCTAATGATCGAAATGCCCGGTCTCATAATTGGAATCATGAAAAGAAGAACAAAGATAAAATCTAGCTTATTTTATAATTCACAGTTGCCCATTCTCACAACCTTCATAGAGTTATTGAAAATAATAAGTTCAATATTACTTGTATTACAATGATTAGAATTGGCATACACCCATTCTCATAACAAAACTATTTTATCTTCCATTGAATGGTTAGGTATCCATTCCTATAGAGGTATTAAAATGTTTAAGTTCAATATTGCTTACATATTAGAATGTTTTGAAGGAGCCTTTTTCCATTTACATACAACAAACATTTATTTTTTCATTGAATGGGAAGATTTTCATTGACATATGGGAATCATATATGAAGAATATAGATGAAATTTAATTTGTTTTAGAATGGGTAGTTTCCTTTATGAAATAGGAATCATATAAGAAAAGTAGATCTTTTTTTTAATGGGAAATTCCCCATAATCTCAACCTTCATAGGTATTAAAATGATTATATTTAATATTGCATCGAAGGAAAATTACCCAATACCATATAGGAATCATAAAATAAGAAAATATATAAAATCTAATTCTCTTTAGAAAGGCAAGTTGCCCACTCTCACAACCTTCATATAATTTTTAAATTGATTAAGTTAAATACTTCTTGTATTAAATTGATAATTCCTTTTCACTCTTATATCCTATTACTTTTCCCATAGTAATTATCAAGTTTAGTATTGCTTGTATTGCAATGATAAGAATGGGCATACATCCTTTTTCATACAAACAAATGTTTTTATCTTGAATGGGTAGATGCCCGGTATCTTATAGGAATCATAGAAGAATAATTTATGTTGAATTTATATGATGAGAAATTAATAAATAGAGGTCAAATAGAATTTAATTAGAAACTTGATTACTAACCGCATCATCCAAATATCTTTATCATATTAACATAGCATATATTATTGTTATAAGAATTCCTCATACTTCGATATTCCCTGACTATTAGAATGGACATTTTCCATTTTAAACATTCTCATAAAAGGATGAAATTGTCATTCATTCTTTATGTTTCACGTAGGAGAATTTTTATTTCTTTCTATATTGAGTTTTTGAGAATGGGCATATGCCCATTCTCATCACAATGATAAAAATATTTGTTTATATGATAAGTTGCATATGCCCATTATCATCAATATAATATAACTCTTTGTTTGTATGAGAATGAGCATATACCTATTCTAACCATTCTACATCATTGAAGCAATATTTAACTTAATCATTTTAATATCACTACAAAGGATGGGGGAATGGGAAATTGTCCATTCTAAAACAAATTAATATTACCTCTATTTTTATTCTATGATTCTTATATGAGAATGGGCACATGCCCATTCAATACAAGATAAAAATTTAAATATATGGAGAAGGTGCAAAATGTAATAAACATTTAAATATATTCATAAACCTTATATCCAATCGTAATAGTAAAGTAAATAATAATATTCATAACATATATGACATGTCAATAATAATCTAATACTATTAAAATTTGAAACAATTTTTCTAATTATCCATGATTGAAAATATCCCTCTCTCTAGTATAAATTAGTATCAATTAATTTCATTGATTCTATGCGTTAGGTTTTTTGTTGATTCTCAGCACTGCCATGGCAATCCCTCTACTACCGAGACTGTTTCTTCAGGGGGAATCGAGGGAGATGGCCTTCTATGGCCCTATCTCCTCTAATAGGCTTGAACAATCTTTTGGATTGATTCTGACTCGGTGGAGAAAGCCATAGAAACTATTCTCGGGGAGGATTACATGCAAGGATGTGGTCAAGCTCACATCAATGGCGAGGTCACTTCCTTTTTGTCCCCCACCTACTGCTCCTCAGAGGATTTAAGGATGAGACCCTACAGATTTCTTGAAATTTAATTCAAACTAGACATGTGGTTGGTCTTACAGAAGCGGTGAAATTTTTGGTTTGCCCACAAATCTTTCAAAAATTTCAATGGTAGTTAATGGGGATTTGGTTTCTCGGGGCTATGTTGAAGAATTAGAAATGAGGTATAAAAATCTTTTGGATTTTTTGTTTCAGTTCATCAGAAATATGGATTGAAGGAGGAAGGTCCCACCTACTTATCCTCCCCAAAATCTTCCATAATTTTCCATGAGCCAACTTGAATTGACAAACTCGAGGAAGGTCCTGCCGACATAGCCCCCTAGACTTGGAAGCTTTATCCTTCCCAATTGGCCATGTTCCAGCTCGAATTGTCAAACTCAGGAGGGACGAGATGGATTCATATACTTCTCTACTAAGGGTTGTGTAGGATAGCTCTCAAGAACCTCACAGTAGCTCCAGATGAAGCTTAGGAGGTCAAAGTGAATGCTGAAATTTTTGAATTATAATAATGCTCCTACGTATCTTAGTTATATAGTATATTTTTTTGGTTTTGTTTTTTTGTCATTTTTAAGGCATCCATGCTTAAAATTCTTTCTTGCTTTTGGAATGACTGCATCTAGATATTGTATACAATTTTATGTAAGAGAGGGGACCCAAGAACCCCCGGTTCAAAGCTCTGGTGAAAAGCGTTTATTGATATAAAAACATGGATTTTTTTTTAAAATTTAAAATTTATTTTAAGTGCAATAATTAAACCTAAAACATGGCATTAATAGAAAAGTAAATAATAATATTCATACCATATATGACATGTCATTAATAAACTAATAATATTAAAATTTGAAATTACACATCTAACCTAAAACATGGCTATGATAATGTTTAAAATTTATATTTTATTTTAAATGTAAATAAACTAAATCATGAGTATGATAAAGTTTAAATTTTATATTTTATTTTATATTCAATAAACCTAAAACATGGCTATGATTTTTTTGAAAATTAAATTTTATTTTAAGTGCAATTATTAAACCTAAAACATGGTTATGATATTGTTTAATATTTATATTTGTTTTGGACCATGGCATAACAAGACCATTAATTTGCAAATAAATTGTTTACCACATTTTATTATTTAAAGGTACTTGTTTGTGAAACACATCTTTGAGCACCCGTTGGAGGGATATTGGCGAAATTAATGACAATTAATTCTTCCGTGACATGGTATAGAGAATGACGACGGTTACTTTTTTTAGTGATGGTATAGATCTTGAGAATTTTAAGGTTAACCGATGTCGATACAAAGCTATCTATTTCTTTTTCATCCTTTCCGCTTTCTTTTGCATCCATTTTCCACTTTTTTGTTTGTCCCATACGCTTTGGTGGCCATATTTTGTTTGATTGTTTCATCCTTTCAAGCAAAAGATTGTAGTGCCCACATTTTTATAGCTCCAGTTATCTGTTGGTTCCTTTATTTCTAGACATGTTTTGATTGAGGCTCTGATAGACTTTGGACATTTTACTATGATATTTTATCCTCTTGGACATTACGGCATTTTTACGCTGTAGCGTGGCGCCAATTGGATTAGATTCATATACTGATATATTTCATATGATGTGATGACACTAACAGGGTTATATGATAGACTTATCGAGTTAGATGTTAGTCTCTTGTGGTTAATTTGATTGATGATATTGTGTTTTGGATTTAATGATGGTGATTTTCATGCTAACCTAAGTGTATATCGTTACAATTTTAATTGTGGATGATTCATGGCAAACTACGTGGATAATTGGATGCATTGCACTATCAATTGTAAATTATGTTCGAACATTATAAGTTTGATTGATATTGTGATGTATAGATGATGTTTACTATATTGGACATGTGCGGTTAATGTTTGTAATGAGTGTGCAGGTGACAGGTATAGGAGAGCATGGGTTTCAGGGCAGCTACACAATTGTGCACAAGTGGCCTACGGGCTGAGTCCTAACCATGCTAAATGTTTGAGGCCTTAGATTATATGTATTTAATTGGGCACCATGGGTGAACCCTCAATTTGTAATGTAATTGTGTCTTGTAAAATTAATTATGTTTAGGGTGTGTTTTATGAAGTAAACTAGCTTAGGGGTTAATAATCTTATCTTAAGTTAAGTGTTGGTTTTGGGAAAGTGTGTGTGTGTTGGTAGAAGGGATTGGGGACCACATGTGAACCTTGGGTGGACCCCACACCCTCTACCCATGTGCCCAAGCATGCCAAACCCGAAATTGGGTTATTTTGGGTAATTTTAGGGACCCCTTTTGAGTTTGGGGGTTCCCTTAGCATGAAAATGGGCCCTTGGACCCTACCTAATAGGTAGGGGGGCCTATTTCCAAGGTTTGGAGGGAGTTTCCCTCCCATTTAGCCCTCTTTAGTCACCATCCATGTAAGAGGGTTGGGTTGTGTGAAATTGTTAAAAGTTGCTCCACTTTGTTTTATTTTAGTTTTTAGTATTTTGGGTGAAAAGGGATAAAAGGTGAGTTTACTCTTACTTATTTTGTTTTTGGAATCTTTGACTCTTGAGAGGAGAGGGGGTGACACTTGTCACTTTCCCATTGGTGAGGAAACTTTTGGGTTCCTCTTTTTATTCTTCCTCATGTGGGAAGAAGGGGCCTTCTTGGTTCATTTTTTTGGAGCACTTGGAGAATTTTGGGAGCTTGGAAGGAAGCTTGGACAAAGGGGAAAAGCTTAGAGTTTTGGAAAGCATATTAGAGGTAGGGTTCTTATCCTTTTTCTTCTTAGTTTTGTTATCTTGTATGTATGCTTGATCAATGAGATAATGTGTGTGAAATATGTGTTGAGAAGTGTATGATGAATGTAGTTGTTGTTTGTTCTTGTGGTTTTCTTGTTTTCTCTCCACCATCATTTGGATTGATGGTTTTTGGAGAATGTAGGGGAAGAGAGAGGGATTTCCCTCTCAAACCTCATGGTTGTTGGTCAAGCCATGAAGGTCCCTTCTCATCCCCTCATATGGTTTGAGGTGGGAGAAAGGTTCATATGGCTTGAACCTTTCCCCATTCTTGGTGAGGAAACCCTCTTGGGTTTGAAAATCCTCCCAAGAAGGATTTCTATAGCATAAGGAGGAATAAGGAGGATGTATGATTAGGAGGCATAAGGAGTTTTTATATATATGTATTTATTGGTGCTCCTATGGTTGGACACCTTGATTTGGGCATCCTTCTTCCTCTCTTCCCCCTTGTGAGGTTGGCATTGTTATCCTCATATTGTTGTTTTCATATGTAGTAAGTGGTTGAATGGTTTTATGTTGTCTTGTTGTGTGTAAACCCCCATTATACTTGTGCACATTGTGGAAGCTAGTTCCTCTCTCCCATGGGCTTGGGGGAGGCTAGCATGACTTCCAACCATGGAAAGGCATGTAATGATGCCTATTGGTTGGGTGGTAAACAAGCCATGTTCTCTTGAAGTTGGATTTCTTGTAGGAGTATTGGAGTTGGAGCTCAAGTTGGAGATAGTTGGAGTTCCCTATTCATCTTGGTTCTTATTGTATATTTATAAATGTGATTATGTGAAGCTTTCTCTTCTTGTAAAACATCCACTTTGTATGTGATGTTACTTGTAAACTTAAGCCATATTGCTTAAGAAAGTTTCCTTCAATAGTGCAAGGATCTTGTAAAAAAAAAAGGGTTGTCTTGAATAAGCTATGTAGTTGAGCATGTTTTTACAAATGTGAACCCTTGCCTTGGAAAAGTAAGCTTGTAAAATAGATATGAAAGATCTCTTCATAAAGAAATTGTTGCAACTCTATTTTGGAATAAAAGATTGTTAGTGGAAACTTTGTGTTACAAAAATAATGTTTGTGGGAATAACTTTCTTGTAGAAATCTGCAATAGTTATTTATTTGTGCATTACATATAAAAAAAAATTAGTGAGCTTGCATTTCATTTTATTTCAACAAAAATATGGCATTACAAAGATTTGAAGAATATTTCTGAGATATTATTTGTTCTCTCTGCTAATATTTTTGACCCTTTAAGTTTCCACTTTGGGTTCCCTCTATTTCGTAAGACTGTTTCGGGTTGTGAAGCACAATATTTGAAGAAAATTTCTGTGCACAAATTATTCTAACTCTTCTTTGCTGAATTATTATGAGATAAAGAAGGGGCGGATTTCCATTGTCATATGATAAATGGCATATGCTCATTCTCATCACAATCATACAACTCTTTGTTGGTATGAGAATGTGCATATGCCTATTCTAACCATTATACCTCGTTGAAGCAATATTGAACTTAATCGTTTTATATCACTATAGAGGATGTGAGAATGGGCAACTGTCCATTCTAAAAATAGTAAATATTGCCTCTATTTCTCTTATATGATTCCTATATGAGAATTGGCATGTACCCATTCAATACCAGATAAAAATGTTTGTTTGTATGAGAATGAACATATGCCCATTCTGTCTATGTGTATTTTTCTTCTATGATTCTTATATGAGAATGGAAATATGCCCTTTCAATACAAGATAAAAAATGTTTGTTTGTATGAGAATGGACATATGCCCATTTTGTCTATGTGTATTGAAACAATCATTTTATTTGATCCCTATATGAGAATGGTCACATGCCCATTCTATATGCCCATTCTCACATAGGAATCATAGAAAAAATAGAAAATTAAATTTCATCTATATTATTAAAGTCAACAATTTTGAGATCTATACAAAGGTTGTGATAATGGGGAATTGTCCATTCCAAAACAAATTAAATTATATATATATTAATTCCTGTGATGATGTATGGATTTTGATTATGTAAAATATTTACTATGAAATGATATTATTTAATGTTGATGTTTGAATTATTATTAGGTGCTACTAATACCTTGTTTTATATATTGATTATTGTGACGATGAATAGGAATCATAGCAGAATAATAGAAAATTAAATTTCATCTATATTATTGAAGTCAATCATTTTGAGATCTATACAAAGGCTGTGATAATGGGGAATTGTCCATTCCGAAACAAATTAAATTTTATCTCTATTAATTCTGTGATGATGTATGGCTTTTGATTATGTAAAATATTTATTGTGAAATGATCTTATTTAATGTTGACGTTTGAATCATTCTATTAATATCTTTATTTATATATTGATTATTGTGATGATGAATAAATTTTGTTTCTTGCTTATAAGATTCAAAGTTGTCTATATGATTATAAAATTAGTTAGCAAAATTTGTTTTCCAACAAAGATTACATTATTACCTTGTTAATTGATAATATGTACTATGTAGATATAAAGGATAGTTAATCATTTTGTAATCTTCATTTTATAATAATTCAACATGATTATGAGTTGAAAATTCATGCCAGTTCTTTGAATTAACATGCATATCATTTCAGGAATCAGAGTAATCATTACCAAGTGACACGTTGGATTTGATACACCTACAAAGGTGACGAGATTGGGTAAGTGCCCACTCTAAACAAAGTAAATGTTATTTGTACTCTTTTTATTATACTTTTTTATGTTTAAATTATTTTTTACTAGAGCTATACTCGAACAAAATCCAAACAAAAACCAACATAACAAGGCCCCAATGAATGGACCAGATGGAGAAAATAGAAACACCATATGAACTAACAAATGTGGCTTCAAAATAGTGAATACACATGGCCACAAAACCAAAAAAATTCTAGAAAAGAGTATTAATCCTCATCTGATACAACCACCACCCCACTGGCTCTAGAGACCCACGCTCTGCCCCCCGCTATGCCAAGCTCGCATCCGTCGTATCTCCCCTGCTTCTCGCCTCACCTCGACGATTTGTCGCCGGAAACGTCACCTTCTAGTTGCTTGGCCTTACCTAGCAAAAGAAGAAAGGCCTCCCTGACATTAGCTTGAAACTCATTGAGGTGATCAATGATCAAGTCGATAGGTGAATGAGATTTGGTGAGATCCAGAGGAGGTAGTCTGCTAGGGTCTGGACCACCATGCCAGAACAGAACATGAATAACCTCTATAAAGAGGAACAACTCCCTATACTACTTTCCGAGCCAATCTTCACCGCACCTAGTGCCATTCGCCTGAGCTCCCTCCTCCACCCGAATAAAGGGTGCAGGATGCGGCACCTATCCATTTCTTAACACAAAACAACTCAAAGAAAAGGATAAATAAATAATTCTACGACAACCATGAAATCCATCTTAACCAGATGGAGCAAGAGGAAATTAGATACAAATTCCGCAACGAGTTTAGAGTTGAATATGGCCTCGTGAGAATCCTGCAAATAGGAATCTTCTATCACACACTCAATGGCCTCAACCTTGAGCAATGAATTATAGAGAAACACCTTTTGAAGCCGCCTATGAGAAATGGTTGAAATAAAGGCCATTTCCCTTCTCTCCCCATGCAGAGAAATGAAAGGAAACCCCAAATAATCCATTCTCTTGCCAACCCAAAGACATGAACAAATGAAATTAGGGAGAGTGGAATGCGAGTGACAAAAAAAAATAAAGGGTGGCATGTGCTACCATTAATTATTCGAGCTTTTTCTGTGCCACCCATCATGAATAATAATATCTTCCAAGCCATGCCAATCTTCAATATTATTATAAATCAATTCAACTCTTGAGCCATCAATTGCCTCATTAGCTAGATAATCGAAAACATAGTTTGCCTCCCTATAAACATGATTAATACTCCATCTATGTATTTTTCCAAGCAGAAAATGATATTGAAGATATAGAAGTTAAGGTGGCAAGAAAGGGTAGTGCCCTTAGTAATTGCGTGAGCAATTACTTGCGAATCTCCTTCCACCTAGAGTCTATCGCAACCACTTGACACTGCTAACTTGACACCCTGCAATAGAGCTTGTGCTTCTGCAAGGTTACAAGTTCCATGATGTAGTAGAAAGGATCCCACCACTACCACATTTCCATACTCATTTCTCACTACACACCCCGCCCCCGATTTACCCAGGTTACCTCTAGAGGCCTCGTCAAAATTCAATTTGTAAAACCCCGGGGGTGGTTCTTTTCATTATACTTATTCACATATCTCCATGAACAATAATAGACTTTCTATTATGATTGAAATTAAAGAGAATAGGCATATGCCCATTCTTCATATACTAACGTTATCTCTATAATTATTTTTTTTTTTTTTCATTTTTATCTAGTATGAACAATAATTGACATTTTTTTAACGATTCCCTTATGAGAATAGGAAAATTCCCATTCTTAAGGGAAAATTCCCATTCTAAAATAAATATTAAAGAGAATACGCATATGCCCATTCTACTTATTTTAATCTTAGTGATATTGTTTGCATCTGTCCATTTAATAAAAAACAAAACAAACATTTTGTTTGCATTAGAATCGGCATATGCCCATTCTAAACAATGTAATACAAGCAATACCAATGTTATGAGATTGCTTCTATTATTCCTATTTAAACCTATTTAAAATTTTAAAAATTGTGAGACTATTTAATCCATACTCTTCTTTTTTTTTCTATTATTCCTATCTACCTAAGCAATTCTTCTATGATTCCTAAATGAGAAGGGGCATCTTCCCATTCAAAACAAGACAATTCCATAAAGCTCCATCAATTTCATAACTCTTTAACAAGATGTGAGAATGGGTGCCCATTCTATAACAAAGTAAATTTAATTATTCCTATCATAAAGGGCATATGCCCATTCTAAACTTTATAATACAAGTAATTTATATTTTTTGAGAATGGGCATGTGCACAATCGTGATTAAAACATATTTGTTTATGAGAATGGGCATGTGCCCATTCTAAACATTCTCATACAAACAAATTTGATTCTATGAGAATGGGCATGTGCACACTCATCAATACTTACTCAATACTTAGTCATTTGAATTCCTATTTAAAAGTTGTGAGCATATCTAAGCAATACTCTTCTTTTATGATTGTTATCTTCCCTAAGAACTCTTTTTATTCCTATATGAGAACAGGAAGTTGCTCATTTGATACAAGTCAATGTAAACATGGTCAATCATTTATTTAAAAGTTGTGACCATTTATAAAGCATACTCCTCTTTTATGATTCTTATCTACCCAAGAAAGTTTTTTATGAATCCTATATGAGAATAGGGAGATTAAAAATGCAATATTCACTCAAAACAAGATGAAACAATTTTATTTTCATGAGAATGGGAATATGCCCATTCTAAACATTGTGATACAAGCAATAGTGATTTTATGAGATTGCCTCTATTATTCCTATTTATATCTATTTAAAAATTGTGATTGTTTTATCCACAGTCTTCTTATTCTTCTTTTATGATTACTAAATGAGATGGAGCATTTTCCCATTCAATACAAGACAATTCTATAAAGCTCCATCAATTTCGTAACTCTTTAACAAGATGTGAGAATTGGTGCCCATTCTAAAAAAGTAAATTTGATTATTCCTATCATAAAGGGCATATGCCCATTCTAAAATTTATAATACAAGTAATATTTATTTTTTGAGAATGGGCATGGGCACAATCGTGATTGAAACATATTTGTTGTATGAGAATGGGCATATGCCCATTCTAAACATTCTCATACAAGCAATTTTTATTCTATGAGAGTGGGCATGTGCACTTTCGTCAATACTTAGTCATTTGAATAGCTATTTAAAAGTTGTGAGCATATCTAATCCATACTTTTATTTTATCATTTTTATCTTCCCTACGAACTCTTTTTTATTCCTATATGAGGATAGGCATATTCCTATATGAGAACAAACATCTTTCCATTTGATATAAGACAATGTAAACATGGTCAATCATTTTTTTAGAATGGATAAGACAATGGTAAACATGGTCAATGTCCATTCTCGTAGTCAAGAAATATGGGAAATAGAGGTAATATTTAAGTTGTTTTAGAATGGATAGTTTCTCATTCTCACATTCTTTTATAAGAATGTTTAAAATGGACAGATGTCCATTCTCGTAGTCAGTGAATATGGGAAATATGAGAAATTCTTGTAAACATAATATATGCTATATTGTTATGATGAAGATATTATTCTCATAAACTCAATATAGAAAGAAAGATAAATTCTCCAACATCCTTTTATGAGAATGTTTAAAATGGACAGATGCCCATTCTCATAGTCAGGGAATATGAGAAGTATGAGAAATTCTTGTAAAAGTAATATATGCAATTACATCCTTTTATGAGAATATTTAAAATGGATAGATGCTCATTCTAATAGTCAAGCAATATGGGAAGTATGAGGAATTCTTGGAAAAGTAATATATGCTATGTTAATATGATGAAGATATTTGGATGAAGTTCTTTAACAATCAAGTTTCTAATTAAATTCTATTTAACCTCTATATATTTATTTCTCAACTTATAAATTCAACCTAAATGAACTTCTTCAATGATTCCTATAAGAGACTGGGAATCTGTCCATTCAAGATAAAAACGTTTGTTTGTATGAGAATGGGCATATGCCCATTATTATCATTACAATACAAGCAATACCAAGCTTGATCATTACTATGGGAAAAGTAATAGGATATAAGAGTGAAAAAGAATGGTCAATCTAATATAAGAAATATTTAACTTAATCAATTTAAAAACTATATGAAGGATGTGAGAATATAAGAGTGAAAAGGAATGGTCAATATAATACAAGAAATATTTAGTTTTATCAATTTAAAAACTATATGAAGGCTGTGAGAATGGGAAACTAGGATTTTAAAACGAATTAGATTTTATCTTATTTTGTAGGATTGGGCAAGGCTGTGAGAATGGGAAACCCTTCTAAAACAAATTAAATTTTATCTAAATTCTTCATATATGATTCCTATATGTCAATGGGCATCTGCCCATTCAATACAAGAAATAAATGATTTCCATATGTTAAATGGGCATCTGCCCATTCTAAAACAAAGTAAAATTTTAAACAATATAATTGAATGATGATCTCTCTATGTCTTAGTAAAAACATTTTAAATTTCAAACATTATCATAGCCATGTTTTAGTAAACATAAATACATGGAAATTTAATATTAACTTGTGAAAATCGGGAGCAATTATACCCCATCATGTCAAAGACTGGGTTTGCTTAAATTGGATTTGGGTTGACGTATATTAAATTCTCAATGACATTGGCTACTGTGTGTTGTCTTTAGGATTGTACATGGAAAATAGTTGGAGTCGGCAGCACCAACTTTAGAAGATCCTTCATCTACTATCTTTGAGAATTGGGAAGGGATTATTACTTTTGGCCTTGGCTCGTGTGGTTTGATTTTTAAGTAGCCTTTCTCCCTATTATTTTTGTCATCATGGTGCTTCCCTCTCTTCCTATCATTTTTCTACAAAGTGATAGAAAAGAAATGGCATTCTTAAATTCCATTTCTTGGTCGTGTCTCAAGTGGGTTTTCATAATTGATTCGCCATCTATCTGTGAAGCAATTGAACATATTTTGGGTAACGCCTATCTCGGTGACTCCAAAAGAGCTCGAGTAAACTCAAAAATTTCCTCAGTGTTTGTTTCCAATCTGCTATTACTTAGCCATAACAAATTAAATGTTGCTAAGATTGTTAATTTTTTATCAAGCCCTCTCTTAGGGTTGGTTTAGATGAAGAACTCAAGCATTGTAATCTAAACATTATGTCCCCTGTTCCGTGGTCTGATGTAGAAGATGGTTGGATCCATCGTTCATTGGTGGAACCCTTGGCGGAGGTTAACCAACGCCTCACCCACTTTGTGTAGGCTATCATAGACTATTGTACATCTAAGGACCCAAACCAACCGCCTCTCCATCTTCCTAGAATTGTTGATTTAACACAGATTCATGTTCCTATTCACCCTAAGTATGTTGGTGTTTCGAGTTGTGAAAGATTTGGCGTCCCGCCTACATATTCCTATTAAATACTGCCACTACTAGTGGTTGTCACCGTATAATGGCTACTCGGGGTAGTTCATGTGTTTCTTCTATTAGAGTAGGTATTTACCTTAGCTCATGTTTAAATTTAGGTACATTATTTACCTTTATTATATTTATCCTCACCCACTTATGTGTGTGGATATTTCTTTTTATTTATTTAGATATTAGGAGATATTATCTTGTTGTTAGGTATAGTTCTTTCCTTGATCTATGGTATTGACTAGTCCTTTCCTAGAGCTATGGTATTGACTAGATCCTTGATGTCTAGTTCTCTCATAAATCTATGGACTTGACTAGTTCTTTCCATGATTTATGGCTTGATCTATGACCTTGACTGGTTCTTAGATTGTTATTCCTTGCCTATATAAGCAAGGCCCATTCTCATTGTATTTCATTGAGTTTCATAATAATATACGATATTAAAATTCTTAGCCCTTGGTCATATGGTATGGTCATATGAGGGCTTAAAACTTGTGATTCCTACTAGTAGGTGCTTAACTTCAGCCCCCTTTAATTTTATTTGTGTGGTGAAGGCAACAACATTTTACTTTGTTTTAGTGGCACCTAAAATAAATAACAGAGCAAAATATTAAAAAGCTTGTAACTTTTGATCGATAACTCGGTTTTGAGTTCCATTTTTGCAAAAGTTCTTGTTTTTTCGTGCTCTTTCCATTGGAGTTATTTATTTTGAGACTTGCACTATAATTATAAAGTTCCAAATATGGAGGAGTGTTGTAATCAATTGTGGATGCAATTTCGGCTGAGCCCGACGTCCTAAATTTTTGGGAGTTGCAGTTTGTACCTATCATGGATTCTAAGAATGATATGCTTTTCTCTGAAGTATGTGGACTTCAAGAGGATATTGTAAAATTTGTGGAAGAAAATAGATCGCTCAAGAAGTGAAATTCTCTTCTACAATCACTCATTCATGATAAGGATACAATAATACACTCCCTGCAGAACAAACTTGCTAGCCTACAACATCACCATCATATTATGGACAACCATATCCATGCTCCTAGTCCACTTACAGCTATTGCTCTTGTACCCACTGACATTGATTTGCCAGTCTTTGAGCTTGAACCTGCTTTTGATGCTTCTAAACCTATGAGGCTTGTTACTGCATGCTCTTCCACATCTGTGCCTATTACAGTACCACATGTTGTGTATCCTACTTCTGCTCAGCTACATGGCTCCTTTAAGAAGCATACCACTACATTCAATTCTCACATGATCCGTTCTATGGGTCTCACTAGCGAAGTCATTGGCAGACATTCACAGGGTATTGTTTCCTCTATTCCACATGTTAAGTGGAATTCTCATCATGACATTGATTTTCGAGCAGATACTTCATTGGGATCACATACTTGTGAGCTCCTTTTTTGTTCACTCGACTCTTTCTGAAGATCCTGAGCAGACATGAGTTCTGCACCTTCACTCAGGATTGAGAAACCTGAGATTTTAGCTATCAGACATGATCAACCTAACACACATTCTGATGTTCTTTTGCATGCACCCATTGTGCATTTTGCACCAAGTCATATGCATGCATCTTCTTCATCCATCCGTGTTGATTTGGGGTGGATATCTGATCACTCATGGACGTGATATAGGCATTCATTGAGAGGACTCTACAGGCGTGGCTCCTCCACCATTTGACCTCTTGCTCCACTTTCTATACCTTATGCATCGTGATGTTTCTTTTTTTGAGAATTTTTCTTTAGCAGGTGTAGTGTATCTCTCTTGTTTGTTGAGAGATTTTGTATCTGTATTTTTGACACTTTTGGCATGTTGACAGTATCTCTTATGGGGGATGTATTCTGGGGAAGTCTAGTGTTATTTTGTCAGTGTTCGAGTAGTTGATTTTGGGCAACTCATACAGATTTGTAGTGTCACTCCACCCATTCAGTAGTATGGGAGGGTGTGGTGTTGATCCTGCTTCTTCGGGTTTTGTGTCCTTACCTTGTTACCTTGGCTTTTCTTGGATCGTGACACTCTGGAGTTTGTTTCCTTACCTTACTGCTTTGGTTATTGTTCTTGGATCATGGTAAACCTATTTGCAGTAGTTGATAGAATTATGTTTGGTGTTTTTTTGGCACTTTCGACATCATTCCGTTGTCATCTCCTTGTATGGAGCTATTCCGGTGAAACCTAGTGTCAGTTGTTTTTGAGTTTTGTGATCGAGCAGTGGATTCAGACCATAGTGCAAACCAAACTTCTTCAGCATTGTACAATTTTTTTGAGCTGAGCTTCTTGGGATGCCTTGGAACGGGTCTTTACTCTCTCTACTTTGTTATTACTGGTTTTGGGTACCTTGCGGTGTCCTTTTTCCTAGTTATTGTACATGAGTACCTCATCAGGCCTATTTGTTAGGACTCATACTGTGGACATGCCACTTCTATTTTGGCCCCTAGCTTCACTTGAGGGGGTGTTAGAGTAGGTATTTACCTTAGCTCATGTTCACCTAGGTACATTATTTACCTTTATTGTATTTATCCTCACCCACTTATGTGTGTGGATATTTCTTTTTATTTATTTAGATATTAGGAGATATTATCTAGTTGTTAGGTATAGTTCTTTCCTTGATCTATGATATTGACTAGTTCTTTCCTAGATCTATGGTATTGAATAGATCCTTGATGTCTAGTTCTCTCATAAATCTATGGACTTGACTAGTTCTTTGATGACTAGTTCTTTCCATGATTTATGGCTTGATCTACGACCTTGAGTGGTTCTTAGATTGTTATTCCTTGCCTATATAAGAAAGGCCCATTCTCATTGTATTTCATTGAGTTCCATAATAATATACGATATTGATTCTCATTTATTTGCAAAAGTTTTATGTAAAGCTATTCGGTGAGTTGCTTTCATCTTATAGATCGTGGTGTTTGATTAACAACTATGTTCTTGGCGAAATGTACGATCGGTTATCATTCCTTTCATCTTCCTTCTCATTGGCTAATGTCAAAGTAGAGCCAATCGACTAATTTGGACTAATATTGCTGATGGTGACTAATTTTGACTGTTAGTTCGGTCTTTTACAGTAAATTAAATATGCATTTTGTGGTTTGCACTTTTTATCTTTGAGCGTCAAATTTATTATTAGCCCTACAATTACTTATCTTAAGTTTCCATATTCTGTAAAATTAGATAAATTATTGATCTTGTTATATTCCAATCACATGTATAAATCATCAACATTTTTATTAGCATAACCATGTTTTAGGTTATTTTCATTTATAAGTAAATGGTGATAAACAATATATTTGAAAATGAGTAAATTGTGATAAACAATATATTTGCATGGTGGTCTCGCTCGCTATAACATGGTCTAGAAAAATATAAATTTAAACATTAGCATATTAACCCATTCTCAAAATCCATTTTATAAATTATAAAATTATACATACATAC
Source organism: Taxus wallichiana var. yunnanensis (assembly GCA_018340775.1). Classification (NCBI taxonomy): domain Eukaryota; kingdom Viridiplantae; phylum Streptophyta; class Pinopsida; order Cupressales; family Taxaceae; genus Taxus; species Taxus wallichiana. The sequence continues at coordinate 690,964,780 of CM031235.1, read as the reverse complement.
ACACACACACACACACACATACATACATGCATACATATATATAGTAAGATGAGAACTACATAAGGCTTGATCCCTTACGAGTGTATGTAGTGCAGCAATTTGCTATGCCAGGGATAGTCCAACTACTATAATACAATTATTAATAATTACAAAACAAAAAAAATGTTTCTCACAATGCACAACTTCCCATTCTATCTATTGTAATTCTTATATGAGAATCGTCATATGCTCATTCAATGTTTGTTAAATGTGAATGGATATATATATATATATATATATATATATATATATATATATATATATTGTAAGATGAGAATTGAGAACTATATAAGGCTTGATCCCTCTAAAGGGTATGTAGTGTAGCACTTGGCGGTGCCTGTACTTGGCTTCATCAAGGTTAGTCCAGCCAAAATGATACAATTATAAAAAAATAGAACTACATAAGGCTTGATCCCTCTCGCAGGTATGTAGTGCAACACTTGGGTGCCTATACTTGGCTTTACCAAGGTTAGTCCAACCAAAATGATACAATTATAAAAAAAAATAGAACTACATAAGGCTTGATCCCTCTCGTGGGTATGTAGTGCAACACTTGGCGGTGCCTGTACTTGGCTCCACCAAGGTTAGTCTAGCCAAAATGATACAATTATAAAAAAATAGAACTACATAAGGCTTGATCCCTCTCGCGGGCATGTAGTGCAGTGCTTGGTTGTGCTTGTACTTTGCTCCACTAAGGTTAGTCCAACCAAAATTATACAATTATATAAAAAAATAATAGAAATACATAAGGCTTGATCCCTCTCACGGATATGTAGTGCAACACTTGACGGTGCCTGTACTTGGCTACAACAAGGTTAGTCTAGCCAAAATGATACAATTATACAAAAAAAAAAATAGAACTACATATGGCTTGACCCCTCTCGTGGGTATGTAGTGCAGCACTTGGCGATGCATGTACTTGGCTCCACCAAGGTTAGTCCAAAGCTAAAGATACAATTATACAAAAAAGTAATATAACTACATAAGACTTGATCCCTATCGTGGGTATGTAGTGCAATACTTGGCACTTCCAGGGATAGTCCAGCTAGTGTAATACAATAATACTAATTACTTCAAAATAAATAATGTTTGTTTGTATCAGAATGGGCTTGTGCCCATTATAAATGTGTACATCTTCTATAAAGCTTGTCACTATAAACGTGCACATCTTCTTTTAGGCTATCACAATGAACTTCTTCCCATTCCTTCCCATGTTAAAAGAAACTAAATATAATATGTTAAACTTAAAGTTATCTATAATATTCTTCAATTAGATAAATAAGAGATTTCTATTAGTTATACATGAGAATGAGAAAACTTGTCTCTATTATTATTCTATTAGTTATGTATGTGAATGGGCATCTTCCCTTTTAAAGATGAAAATATGAACAAATAAAGTAGAGAGAATAAAAGTAGCATAAACATTTTCTTCAAATCATGTTGAAACTATCACAAGGTACATCTTCCAATTCTATTCTATAATTCTTATATGAGAATGGGCATACGCCCATTCAAAATATCTATTCTTATTTTATGCTTCCCAAATGTGAATGGATATATATCTATATATATTGTAAGATGAGAACTACATAAGGCTTGATCCCTCTTGAGGGTATGTAGAGCATAATTTTTCCATTCTAAACATCTAATATATCTGAATCTATTACCCCAACCAAAACAATATAATCATAAACAAGAACTTGAGCTATGAAGTGAATGATTTCTTATTTTGTGCAAGTTTCAAGATGGGGTGCAGGAAAATAGGAGCACCTAATCATTTCTTCAAAAAGGAATATTAAACCAAAAATCAAAACAAAATTTTATCATTGAATCATGAATATGGTATTCATGTTGATGTTTGTAATGCAAGACCATTATGTTCTTGAATCACATCTTCGGGAAGAAATACATCACTTATATTAATATCTTGATGCTTCACTTTTTGTCTTAAGGCTTGATCCCTCAGAGGGTATGTAGTGAAATGCTTCACTTATATTACTACGGTCTTTAATAGAGATGAGAACTAATACATAAGTAATTGATCCCTTATTATAAAACAAAGGGTATGTAGTTTGCTTTTTGGCTTCCTTGCCGAGACTTTTGTTGGGATTGTGATGTAAATGGATGTTTTCTCCAATATCGGCGGAGTACATGTTATAAACACTTAAATAGAGTAGAGATAGAGTAATTCTAATCGCGCACATAAGTAATTGACGAGCTTTATTTTCCTATTTAATTATATATCAAAAAAAACAAACAATGTTTGTTTGTATGAGAATAACCTTCCCATGTTAAAAGAACGTAAATATAATATGTTGAGCTTAAAATTATATCTATTATTCTTGTATTAAGTTAGATATATAAGAGATTTCTATTAGGTATACATGAGAATGAACAGATTTATCTTTATTCTTTTTCTATTAATTATATGTGAGGATGGGCATCTTCCATTTTAAAGTGGAAATGATGAAAAAATAAGGTGGAGAGAGTAAAAGTAGCATAAACATTCAGAGTTTCAAATATTTTTGAAACTCGAAACGAGAAAATTAGACATAGTAAAAGTAACATAAACGACCATATTTCCTTCTACAATAAATTAATTACATTCATTTTAATACCTCTAAACTATATTCTTCTTCTTCCATGATTCCTATATGGGAATGGGAAGATCATTTTAATATCTCTAATCTCTATTCTTCTTTTTCCATGATTCCTATATGGGAATTTGCATCTTCCCATTCTAAAACAAAGTTAATTTTTTCACTCCACTTGCCCATTCTAATAACTCTAAAAATTATGAATTGAAGATAACTTTTCTTCTTCTAATAGTTATGTTACATGAGAATGGGCATCGACCCATTCAATATAAACAAACAATTATATCACATGAGAATGGGCATCTTCCCATTCAATACAAACAAACAAAATTATCATGGGTACCTGCAATCATAGAAAAATAATAGAGTTTAAAATGGGAAGTTGAATGTTATCGTAGCTTGTTACTTTTATATAAAATGTAAAGTTTTTGAAGATTTTGATATGTATTACACTAATATAAACAAACAATTATATCACATGATAATAGACATCCACCCATTCAATAAAAACAAATAAAATTATCATGGGTAGATGCAATCATTGAAAAAGAATAGATTTTAAAATGGAAAGTTGAATGTTATCACAACTTGTTACTTTTATAAAAGATGTCAAGTCTGTGAAGATTTTGATATATATTACACTAAAATATTTATAACAACAAAAGATGGTTCTTATTACCACGACCTCGTACAAGGAAATTCTATTTATTGATGGTGCAGACGACTATGGAAGAAGGGATGAAGCATGGTTCGTTAAAGTTCACACCCCTAATAATTATTACAATAATATGTGGTTATTTTATTCCTTAGGAGACCAGCGCACACCAGATGGCATTCTTCTGAGCATAAAGTGTATAATAGATACAATTGTATCTATTCAACTGGAAAAAGTGGACAATGAATCAAGAACATGCTCACTACATAAAATGGAATTACATGTTTCTCTTTACAAAATAGACAACATGGAAAGGTCAAAAAAAAAAAAAAAAGATTCATGTTATAGTTATGGTTGGAAAATCGAGCCATACATTGAAGGGGATAAGAGTGGTGTGCATAATAATGAAGCTATTTGTGTAGGATCACTTCATTTGTTGCCCACCGCCTGAATATGGATAAGGAAGTGGGCCAACGAAAATTACATTAAAAAATGTTTACCATGCTCAGAAGACAAAAATTATCTAAGTGGAAAACACATTTCAGAATCACACTTTCAAGAGGTGAAGCGATATGTAAAAGAAAAAACATTATTAAAACAAGCTCAAAATGAATTTAAAAGAAGTCAATCTACATTATCTAAAGAGATTCATCTTTTTATTTGAAGAAAATTCATTCAAAATTGATATTGGTCGTTGCCATGTAGCTCCTGCAAAATACCAATATAGATCACTTGATTTAGCAAGTGTCAGTCTCCTTGTGCATTCTATGTTTTATAACCCTTTAACTTTTTAGCGTGATACAATTTTACTTCCTTTCAAAAAATATATGGGTGATATTTTTGACATGGAGTATGAGCATGCAATTTTTGACATTAAAGTTCATTTCTATATTATTGATGGGCAACATACAATTGAATCCCAAAAACAAATCCGTGCAAATCTTGAGTTTTCATCTATTCATGATAGAATCAAACAAAGGTCTACCCGTATTCTATCTTCCAAACAAAAATAGAACAAATAATCAGTATTTGCAAGCAACAAAATATGGCAAACAAAACATGGGTGAAAACAATATTTATTGACTTGTTGTACAAAGCCAGGTCAAGGTGGATTTTAGAGAAAACACCAAAATGTCCTGGTTCTGGTCATGAAAAGGAGGAGGGTTGGAAGGTATTTATAATTTGTATTAAGTTTTATTGCATGTAGAAATTAACTTACATCATTTCTCATAGAATTTTAAACTAATAAAAATTATTTTAATGTTCACATGCAGTCATTTGAAAGGCAAATTTTGCATCTTTTTGGGAAGGGAAAATTGGAAAATTTGAATGATAAACTTGCTTTTATCGTACTCCTAAATGAAATTTTGTATAAGTGGGTTTTAGTGTTTTATTTTTATACCAATGGTGGGTTTCTTTGTAGCCCAAAAAAATCTATAGACCCAGATTTCAAGCCAAATTTATTAGATCTTCTTACAACATGACTATTCAGATGCACGAAAGGTATGACAGATGAACAAATAGATGTCCTTACAGATAAATGCATTAGTGGTGAAGTTTGGTTCAGAGATGAGTATGGTGTTAATGCAATTTTTCTAAAAGATTACTGCAAAAGAGTAAAGCAAGGTAGAGCAACAAGAGCCAAAGTTATGTCTTATATGTTGGCAAGAGTTCCAGAATACGTTGCTCAAATAAGATGCAATGAATTAAATGTGATTAAAAAGTTTCTATCCATGAGTCACATTTTTCTCAACTATGTCAAGATATTAGAGAAGAAAATAAAAAATTGAAAAGGAAAAAAACACCATTAGGGGAAATAAATTTGCCAAATTATTCAAAACTTGCTATTGAACTACTTGAATTGTATGTGACTACGGCTAATACAAATTCTCAACCAAGGATGCCAGATACATATGAATTCACTTGTTAATGTTCTTATCCTTTTTTGCTTAGTAGAACATTGAGAGGTTTGGAATTTCATTTTCTGTCACTCACTGTAGAAGTCGTAATGGCTGATTTTGGAATCTTATGAGTATTGTCTCACAAAAGGATATTGTTGAGATTCTTTGTGTCATCGAGTGTAGTACAACGATTTTTTTCTACATCTTTATACTTCCAGCAGTACAAGCTAGCTCATTTGATACCGTTATAAAAATATCCATGAAAAGTGTAGACACCCATAATTACGCCCAAGTAATTTAAATACTTAAACTACGTTAATTATCGTCTTTCTCGCAAATCGACGACATATCGTCAAAAGAACTCATTTTTCCTCATATCATCATTAATTAATTACACTAAGCTAATTAATTAAGTTGCCTATCTAACAAATACCCTAATTAATGACCTTCCGTTAATAAATCACCCTTCTACCTAGACTAATTAATTATTATTAATTAATTAGCTTTCCCTTCCATTTAACCAATAAATCAATATTTAATTGATTTAATCCCCTTATAATAGCCTAAATCGTACTAATATTCCTCTAATTATCTTCTATAAGCTTACATCTACCTATTAGTTAATCACCTTTGATTAATTAAAGCACCCCCCAACTCCCATGACTTGCTAAACATGTATTAAACCCTTCTAAAGTAAGGTTACCTTTAATAAAGCAACCTTATCCATTCCTAATCATGTTTTACCTTTATCCCACATGCAAAGGGATGAAGTGTTTCCTTTATCCATTGGGCTATATAAGGAGCCCTCCTTCTACCTTTATACCTACACCTAAAACTTCTTAAGAGAGCAAATGCAAAGCATATAACAAAGAGACTAAGAGCTTGCCTTTTGTTTTCTTGAGAGGTCACCATTGTTAAGAGCTAAAGCTTCCTATTCTTGCATTCTTTAAGGATCAAACAAAGCAATTTTTTATTGCCATTGGAGCTAAATAGGTCCATTCATTTTTGTTGGTAATCTAGGAGAGTAGAGATGTTAAAATAGCATGCATAGTTTTGATCTCATGTTTTCAAAGTTATAATGTTAGTTTAGATCTTGCTTAGTTCTCTATCTTGATGGTGTTTATGCTTTGTTTTAGCTAAATTGTAGAACTATTTTAGGTGGTAGTTCTTGCTTCATTTGATTTAGCATTAAGCAAAGTATACATGCACACAAAAAGTAAAAAAAACAACAATAATTTCATAAGGATGTTACAAAATTTTGAATGGAGAACATGCATTTCAAGGGATGTCAGTGATTTTTACCGTATATGGTGTTCATAATTCAACCACTATGGAGGTGGAAGATGTTATAGTGGAACTAGATTGGCAACATTTAGAGCCCTTGGATATTATCAACTTGAATGAAATTGGAGTTTTCATCCTTGAACATCCTTTCAAATGTGAGAGATCAATGCATTTTTGGGAGCACATGATTGAGAGATGCAACACTAATGCATCCCTTGTATTAATATTATACAGTGGGAAAAATTCATTAAAGGTAGCACATAATACAAAGAGGTCCTCACTTATCTTTATGGTTGAGAATCACAAGTAGGAGATCATGATCCAACACTATTATAAATGTCTAACTACGCCTTCAGGTAAATAACCTCTACGATTTTTGGTGTTCTTTTCATTATAGTCATTCCTTTGTATATGTTAATTCTTAACAATGTTTACTTTTCTCTAATATTAAGATGTACATCCTTCATATAGTTTTCTCCAAAGTTCTTTTCATATTATAGAATATATGTAAACAAAATTTAGAAGTTTAATTATAAGAAAATTAAATTTGTTTCAAAATATTTAGAGGTATTAAAATGATTAAGTTCAGTATTGCTTATAGTTGAATGTTTACAATGGGCATATGCCCATTCTCAAACAAACATACATTTTTGTCTTTGTATTGAATTGGTAGTACATAAAATATGTATCACAGAAGAATGAAATAAATAGAGGTATTAAAATGATTAAGTTCAGTATTGCTTGTAGTTGAATGTTTACAATGGGCATATGCCCATTCTCGGACAAACATACATTTTTGTCTTTGTATTGAATTAGCAAGTACATAAAATATGTATCACAGAAGAATGGAATAAAATTCACTTTGTTTTAGAATGGGAAGTAGTGAATAATCTCTGAGTATGGGCATACTCAGAGAGAATTAAATTTGTTTCAGAATGGGAAGTAGAGCAAGAATATATTATTCACATTATGTAGTTTACCTTTTTCATTTTAATACATATGTACATTGACAACCCTTGCACAAAGTCCATAACGTGAATTATATATTCTTTCGGATCTCTCTCGATGATAATCTAAATCATGGGTAGAATTAGAAATAATCATTCATGTGAATGTTTTATAACCACTTCCTTAGAGGTAGAAATAATCATTCCTTTGAACTTTTTATATTAGAGTTAGAAATATTCTTGAATTTTTTAACCACTTCCTTTATAGAGGTTTTATAATGATTAAGTTCAATATTGCATGTATTGAATGGGCATATGTCCATTCTATTAGATTTATAAATATTCTAAATTTTTTAACCACTTCCTTTGTAGAGGTTTTATAATGATTAAGTTCAATATTGCATGTATTGATTGGGCATATGTCCATTCTCATATATCAATCATATATTCTTCCTCAATGATTCCTAGAGAAGAACAAACATCTGCACATTCAATACAATGATTGAACTTAATCATTTTAATACCTCTATAAAGTATGTTAGAAATCATGGGGTATGGCCCTTATACCTTATAAAAAAGGAGAACTAATGAGGAGTTAAAACTATATTTTTTTACAATGGGAAATTTTCCATCTTGAACGTCATGGGGAATGGCCCCTCTACCTTATAAAAGAGGAAAACTACATAAGGCTTGATCCCTCTCATTGATGGTATGTAGTGCAACACTTGAAAAAGTTAAAAATATATATTTTTACAATGGGAAATTATTCACCCTGAACGGGAAACGAAACCAGATAATAATCTGAATCATGGATTGAGTTAGAAACAATAATTCCTATGAAATTTTTATATTAGAGTTAGAAATATTATGAAAATTTTAACCACTTCCTTTATAGAGGTTTTACAATGATCAAGTTCAATATTGCATGTATTGAATGAGCATATGTCCATTCTCATATATCAATCATATATTCTTCCTCAATGATTTCTAGAGAAGAACATACATCTGCACATTCAATACAATGGTTGAGCTTAATCATTTTAATACATCTATAAAGTATGTTAGAAATCATGGGGTATGGTCCTTATACCTTATATAAAAGGAAAACTAATGAGGAGTTAAACCTATATTTTTTTTTACAATGGGAAATTTTCCATCCCGAACATCATGGGAATGGCCCGCTACCTTATAAAAGAGGCAAAATACATAAGGCTTGATCCCTCTCATTGATGGTATGTAGTGCAACACTTGACATAGTTAAAAATATATATTTTTACAATGGGAAATTATTTGCCCTAAACGAGAAAGGAAACCAAATAATAATCAATCATGGATTGAGTTAGAAACAATTATTCTGTGAAATTTTTATATTAGAGCTAGAAATATTATGAAAATTTTAACCACTTCCTTTATAGAGGTTTTATAATGATCAAGTTCAATATTGCATGTATTGAATGAGCATATGCCCATTCTCATATATCAATCATATACTGTTCCTCAATGATTCCTAGAGAAGAACATACATTTACACATTCAATACAATGGTTGAACTTAATCATTTTAATACATCTATAAAGTATGTTAGAAATCATGGAGTATGGTCCTTATACCTTATAGAAAAGGAGAACTAATGAGGAGTTAAACCTATATATTTTTTTACAATGGGAAATTTTCCATCCTGAACGTCATGGGGAATGGCCCCTCTACCTTATAAAAGAGGCAAACTACATAAGGCTTGATCCCTCTCATCGATGGTATGTAGTGCAACACTCGACAAAGTTAAAAATATATTTTTACAATGGGAAATTATTCTCCCTGAACGAGAAAGGAAACCAGATAATAATTTGAATCATGGATTGAGTTAGAAACAATTATTCCTGTGAACTTTTTATATTAGAGTTAGAAATATTCTGAAAATTTTAACCACTTCCTTTATAGAGGTTTTATAATGATCAAGTTCAATATTGCATGTATTGAATGAGCATATGTCCATTCTCGTATATCAATCATATATTCTTCCTCAATGATTCCTATGGGTAAGTGCACCAACTGGGGGAGGCAAAAAGTGGACAAAAACCTGAAAATGAATGAAACATGATTGCATTATGTTTTCCTAGGCTCGAGAATTCACAAACCTAAAACACATATGTATTATAACGTGCTCGTGTTATAACACGTACACATTTCTATGAACACAAAACACATGTGTGTTTTGTTCTCTATGAAGTTTGCATGGGGCGGAAGGAGCCATATTTAGTAAAATAAATGTTAAGTATAAGAAATTAGGGTCACTCGCTTTGATGGAAGTGGTCTGTAGTTCTGATAGAGATAATCTAGAAGATACTTTTTCAAAATCTAATCTGGTCAGTACTTGCTCATTTTTAGAATTTTAGCAATGACCTACAACTTTCAAGCCATATATATTGTAGTTGGTCTTTGTTTTTTGAAAACATAGTCTTTTTGTAGGATTTTTGACCTTCTAGATTGGATTTTGGCCCTACCACTACTTGAATTGATACTAATTTTGAAATTTGGTCCATAATTCACTTTAGGGACCACGAATCAACTCTATGATCCTTGTCTACTTATTAGTAAAATGAGATCCTTACTAAAATTATGTTTAGGGTTTAGGGTTTAGTGTTCAGAATTTAAGGCTTAGGTTTTAGGGATTTGGTGTTTAGGGTTTAGGGTTTAGGGTTTAGGTTTTAGGGATTTGGTGTTTATGGTTTAGGGTTTAGGGTATAAGGTTTAGGTTTTAGGGCTCAATATTTAGCGATTGGGTTTTAGGGTTTAGGGCTCAGGGTTCAGGGAATAGGGTTAGGGCTCAAGGTTAAGGGTTTAGGGTTTATGGTTTAGGATTTAGAGCTAAGGGTTTAGGGTTTAGGATTTAGTGTTTAGAGTTTAGGGTTTATTTTTTTAACTCATGGTTCAAGGTTTATGGTTTAGGGTTCAAAGCTCAAGGTTTAGGGTTTATGGTTTAGGTCTCAGGGTTTAGGGTTTAGGGTTTAGGGCTTAGGGTTGAGGGTTTAGGGTTTAGGGCTCGGGGTTTGGGGTTTAGGGTTTAGTGTTTAGGGTTTAGGATTTAGGGTTTTGGGTTTGGGCTTAGGGTTTAGGGTTTATGTTTCATAGTTTAGGGTTTAGGGTTTAGTGTTTAGAATTTAAGGTTTAGGGATTTTGTGTTTAGGGTTTAAGGATCAATATTTAGGGTTTAGGTTTTAGGGTTTAAGGATTAGGGTTTAAGGCTCATGGTTTATGGTTTATGTTTTAGGGTTTAGTGTGTATGGTTTAGGGTTTATGTTTTTCAGCTCGGGGTTCGGGGTTTAGGGTTTAGAGATTATGGTTCATGGTTTAGGGTTTAGGGATCATGGTTTAGGGTTTAAGGCTCAGGGTTAAGGGTTTAGGTGTTAGGGTTCAAGGTTTAGGGCTCAAGGTTTAGGGTTTAGTGTTTAGGGTTTAGGGTTTTGGGCTCAAGGTTCATGGTTTATGTTTCATAGTTTAGGGGTTAGGGTTTAATGTTTAGAATTTAAGGTTTAGGGTAAGGTTTAGGGTTTATGAAAGGAACAATAACCAGATCGTACCAAGCCAAGTACACAGATGCTAATCAAACACCATGATCAATAAGATGAAAATAATTCACCATAATAACTTCACATAAAAATTTTACAAAAAAATGAGAAACAATATCATATATTATTGTGGAACTCAATGCAATACATTGAGAATGGGCCTTACTTAAATAGGCAAGGAATAACAATCTAAGAACCAGTCAAGGTCGTAGATCAAGCCATAAATCAAGGAAATAACTAGTCATAAAAGAACTAGTCAAGACCATAGATTTAGGAGAGAACTAGACATCAAATATCTAATCAATACCATAAATCAAGGAAAGAACTAGTTAATACCATAGATCAAGGAAAGAATTATACCTAACAACTAGATAATATCTCCTAATATCTAAATATGATAAAATAAATATCCACACACATAAGTGGGTGAGGATAAATACAATAAAGGTAAATTTAAAGTACCTAGGTGAACATGAGCTAAGGTAAATACCTACTCTAACACCCCCCTCAAGTGAAGCTAGGGGCCAAAATAAAAGTTGCATGTCCACAGTATGAGTCCTGACAACTAGGCCTAATGAGGTACTCATGTACAATAACTGGGAAAAAAGGGACACCGCAAGGTACCCAAAACCAATAACAACAAAGTAAAGAGAAAAAAAACCCACACCAAGGCATCCCAAGAAGCTCGGCTCAAAAAATCGTATAATCTTTGAAGAATTTTGGTTTTGACCGTGGTCCGAATCCTTTGCTCGATCACAAAACTAAAAAAAAAATCGACACTAGGTTTCTAGGAATAGCTCCATACAAGGAGACTATCAACGGAGTGATGTCGAAAGTGCCAAAAAAACACCAAACATAATTCTATCAACTGCTGCAAATAGGTTTACCATGATCCAAGAACAATAACCAAAGCAACAAGGTAAGGAAACAAACTCCAGTGTCACAATCCAAGAAAAGCCAAGGTAACAAGGCAAGGACATAAAACCCGAAGAAGCGGGATCAACACCACACCCTCCCATACTGCTGAATGGGTGGAGTGACAGTATAAATCTGTATGAGTTGCCCAAAATCAACTACTCGAAAACTAACAAAATAACACTGGACTTCCCCAGAATAGATCCCCCATAAGAGATACTGTCAACATGCCAAAAGTGTCCAAAATATAGATACAAAATATCTCAACAAACAAGAGAGATAAACTACACCTACTCAAGAAAAATACTCAAAACAAGAAGCATCACAACGCATAAGGTATAGAAATTGGAGCAAGAGGCCGAATGGTGGAGGAGCCACGCTTGTAGAGTTCTCTCAATGAATGCCTATGTTGCCGCCACGAGTGATCAAATATCCACCCCAAATCAACACGTATGGATGAAGAAGATGCCTGTATATGACCTGGTGTAAAATACACAATGGGTGTATGTAAAAGAACATCAGAATGTGTGTCGGAGTTGATCATGTATGACAGGATGAAATCTCAAGTTTGTTAAGCCTGAGTGAAGGTGCAAAACTCATGTGTTGCTCATAATCCTCAGAAAGAGTCGAGCGAACAAAAAAAGGAGCTTTGTCAATGTGTGATCTCAATGAAGTATCTGCTCAAAAACCAATGTCATGATGAGAATTCCACTTAACATGTGGAATAGAGGAAACAATACCCTGTGAATGTTTCTAATGACTCTACTAGTGAGACCCATAGAATGGAGCATGCGAGAACTGAATGTAGTGGTATGCTTCTTAAAAAAGCCATGCAGCTGAGCAGAAGTAGGATACACAACATGTGGTACTATAATAGGCACAGATGTGGAAGAGCATGCAGTAACAAGCCTCACAGGTTTAGAAGCATCAAAATTAGGTTCATGCTCAAAGAATGATAGATCAATGTCAGTGGGTACAAGAGCAACAACTACAAGTGGACTAGGAGCATGGATATGGTTGTGCACAATATGATGGTGATGCTATAGGCTAGCAAGTTTGTTCTGTAGGGAGTGTATTATTGTATCCCTATCGTGAATGAGTGATTTTAGAAGAGAATTTTACTTCTTGAGCGATCTATTTTCTTCCACAAATTTTACAATATCCTCTTGAAGTCCACATACTTCAGAGAAAAGCATATCATTCTCAGAATCCATGATAGATACAAAATGCAACTCCCAGAAGTTTAGGACGTCGGGCTCAGACAAAATTGAGTCCATAATTGATGACAACACTCCATATTTGGTGCTTTATAATTATAGTGCAAGTCTCAAAATAAATATTTTCAATGGAAAGAGCACGAAAAAACAAGCACTTTCGTAAAAAATGGCACTCAAAACTGAGTTACCGATCATAAGTTACAAGATTTTTAATTTTTTTGCTTTGTTATTTATTTTAGTTGCCACTAAAGTGAAATAAATTGTTGTTGCCTTCACCACACAAGTAATAACAATCTAAGAACTAGTCAAGGTCATAGATCAAGCCATAAATCAAGGAAATAACTAGTCATCAAAGAACTAGTCAAGACCATAGATTTAGGAGAGAACTAGACATCAAGGATCTAATCAATACCATAGATCAAGGAAAGAACTATACCTAACAACTAGATAATATCTCCTAATATCTAAATATGATAAAATAAATATCCACACACATAAGTGGGTGAGGATAAATATAATAAAGGTAAATAACGTACCTAGGTGAACATGAGCTAAGGTAAATACCTACTCCAAAGTTTAGGGTTTAGGGTTTAGAGTTTAAGGTTTGGGTTTTAGGGCTTAGTATTTAGGGTTTGGGTTTTAGGGTTTAGGGTTTACAGTTTAGGGCTGAAGGTTTAGGGTTTAAGGCTCAGGGCTCAAGGTAAATAAATATTACCCAATACAACTATCTTCTTTTACCCATCGCATGAGAAGTAATTCAGTCATTGTAATGTTTCATGTCTTACCCATTCTTATTAGTAATTGACGTAGAGTATTCAAATAAAAATGGTTCATCAAATTTGTAGGTAGAACATTCAAAGAGAGTCATCAAAATTTGATGTCTTTCATCTGTTGATATTTTGAAGGAGAGAAATGTCATATTCCTTAATGTCCAATCCTTCCATGACCCCATGTAGTCCTTGATGCTAAGATATAGGGAGACACTGTTACTTGGATTCCATTTACAATGATAGAGATATTTGTAAATTCGTGATATGACCTCTAAATCTATATGAATTTCAAGTTTCTTGGAAATCACATCACACCCTTTACTAGGATTGATGATTACCCATATCTTTATGAAGGCGATTTTGAAAATATCCATGGGTTTATCATATAAGGAATTATCAATTAATGAAAGGTCGCTAAGTCGTAGGCCAGGTGACTCCCATTTAGAACTAAACAAGAAAGATTTACTTTGTGATTGATAACCCCTTTGTGTTCTTAGCCATTCCCCTATTTCTATGCTTATTTTGAACACTTTAAGAATTTTGTCAAATTTACTATCCATTCCAATAGAACAAGAACTTTCTCTTTCTCGAAGGAGAGGATACTACAGGAAATTCAATTATGATCCTACACCTCCGCATTGGTATATTCTCTATGTTTCTTTTGTTTCCTTTAAGATTTTTTTGTTGTGATGGTTATTTTTTCCAGCTTCCAATGGGTCATCTTGGCTTGCACAATACCATACATGAAAATATGAGAAATGTGAAATTTGTATCAGAGTGTGAATAAATTTACATTCAAGAGCGCAAGTATATGTGGGGAGAAACAAGTTTGGAAGAGATGTGTAATATGCATTACAAGGAACAAGGTAGATGTCATATCCATTTAGTTACTTGTCCCACCTCTCATAAACAAGGTAGTTCTATAAGTAGACTTAATGATGGTTCTAGGCATGAGACAAGGAAATATTGATGAAATATGGTTTAGGGTTTAGGGTTTAGGGATCATGGTTCCAAGTTTAAGGTTTAGGGTTTAGGGTTCAAGGTTCAGGGTTATGGTTTAGGATTTAGGGTTTAGGTTTAGGGTTTAGGGTTTATGTTTTAGTGTTTATGGTTAGGGTTTACGAATCGTGGTTAAGGATTTACTGTTTAGGGTTTATGGTTTATGGTTTAGGATTTAACATTTATGGCTTAAGGTTTAGGGTTTATGGTTTAGGGCTCGAGGTTTAGGATTTAGGATTTAGGGCTTAGGGTATATGGTCTAGGGTTTAGGGTTTAGGATTTAGTTTTTAGAGTTCAAGGTTTAGGGTTTAGCATTTAGGGATCATGGTTCATGGTTTAGGGTTTAGGGCTTATGGTTCAAGGTTTAGGGCTTAAGGCTTAGGGTTTAGGGCTCACGGGTAAGGGCTGAATGTTTAAGGTTTAGGGTTTAGGGTTTAGGGTTTAGGGTTTAGGTTTTAGGGTCTAGGGATCATGGTTCAAGGTTTAGGGTTTAGGGTTTAGGGTTAGGGCTCAAGGTTTACGGTTGAGGGTTTAGGTTTATGGCCTAGGGTTTAGGGTTTCATTGTAGAAGTTAAATGCTAAAATCTTTAGGTTGAATGCTAAAATCCTTAAAATTAGCTATGTACTGACCATATTATACTATAAAAACTATCTCCTAAACCATGACTCATGGAGCTGTGAGACTAATTCCATATGGTGCAGAGTGACACTAATTTCTTATATTTACAAAAATAAATTTAAAGTATAAGAAATAATAATAAATGAAAAACTTATACTTTTATTTTTGTAAATAGAAGCATGCCAAAAGTATATATAATGTTTATACTATAAAGAACATGTACGCGATATAGTACATATGTGTTAAAGTGTGTACGCGTTATAACGTGTACGCGTTTTACATTTTGCTTTTTCCAAGTCATGCCTCAAGGCTTGGGATCCGGTTTGGATCCCTAAGCTTGAGGCATGGACCTGCATAAACACAACAAATAATGTGTTTTTGCAAGAAAATGTAAAAATACCACTTCCTCCATGATAAATCAACATAAAACAATCGATTCGTTTAAAAAAACTTATACCACGATGTAGAGAAAAGTTTCTTCTTTCTAAAAATATAATGTTTCCATATTATTTATTTTCTAACTATGCCTTTTTATAGCTATTTTTTTAATTTTAAATATGTCTATCTTCATCATGTATCTTTTTTTTGGGTGATCAAAATTGAAAAAAATTATACTAGCATAAACTAGGCCTAATTATAATATATATATATATATATATATATATATATATATATATATATATATATATATATATATTCAAAAAATTAATCTAATTTTCGATATTTTTGAGGAAGTTAGGGGGCATGGTGGTCGAGCTCCATTATTTTTCAAAACATAAAATTTCTGTACTAGAAAAATCATAAAAAAATCAATACTTGCTAAAAAAAATCTAGCATAAACTAGATGCTCCTAGATATCTTTCTACCAAAGGGTTTTAAAAACTACTAAATGGTGCTAAAAAAATGGTGGGGGACATGAAAGTCACTCTATTATGTTTTTTAACAAAAATAGGAGCACCTGTTGGTATTTTAGTTATTTGACCCACTTAAAATTATCCATTTTCAATAAAATTTAGTAGCTTAAAAACTAGACTCAAAATTCTACGATTCATGTTTATATAACATCTTCCAATTTTGATTGTAATTATTTCAAAAAGATTATACATGTTGAATTTTTTTAAGTTTTGAGAAAAATTTGTCCACATAAGACCCCCTTTGCCCCCCAACTTGGTGCACTTACCCTTATAGAAGAACATGCATATGCACATTCAATACAATGATTGAACTTAATCATTTTTAATACATCTATAAAGTATATTAGAAATCATGGGGAATGGCCCCTCTACCTTATAAAAGAGGAAAACTACATAAGGCTTGATCCCTCTCGTTGATGGTATGTAGTGCAACACTCATACTCGCCAGGATAGTCCAACCAATACAAGACAATTATCAATAATTATAAATAGGCCAAAATTGCAAGTTTTTAAGAGTGGAGACCTAGAGAAAAATATTCATTGGCCAAGTAAAAGGTATTCTTTGAAGTTATGGGTCATTCTAACCTTGGTGATAGATTATAAGTGATTTAGGCTCTGCATCAAACAACCAGGTTATGTAACATCTCTTTCATACAAACAAACAAATTTATGCAACATTTTATTCTTCTTCTATGATTCCTAATTGAGAACAGGTATCCGCCAAGTGAATACAATATTGAATAGGTATTGCAGATCGAACAACTATCTTCTCGATGAATACAAGATAGATAAGGTATTACATTAATTAGGTATTACATTAATTAAGTGAGAATGGACAATAGTTCATTGTTTACAATTGTTACTTTATATTATAAGTATTTATGTTCATTGACAACAACTATTGAGCCCTTGCAAATGATCATGAGTGGAGAACAAAGCACAAGTCATGATGTTAATCCATTACAGGAAGATAATATTCCTATTAATAACATGATTGTGAGTGGAGAACAAAGCACAAGCCATGAGGTTAATCCATTACAGGAAGATACTATTCCAAGAAAAAGATAGTATTCCTAACAATAACACGATGTTGGATAATCAAGAAAAAGTTACCCAACAAAAGACACAAAACACACAACTGATGGTGATTGATACTGAAGCTACATTAAACCCTTCACCATCAATTATGATAGTTAGTTCACGAACATGTATCAAGTATTATTTAAAATTTAATAATATTTTTACTTTTCTATATTAGTTTGATTCAATTTGATAAATATATCCTAATTGCAATTTTTATGTGTAGATGTAGCTGGAGAGAATTCAACAAATATATGTAAAGAAATAGGTAAAAATATTAATATTTTTTATTTGATAAATATATCCTAATTTCAATTTTTATGTGAAGATATAGTGGAGAAAATCTAAAAAATCTACAACAAACAAATAGATGTAAAGAAATAGGTAAAAATATTTTGTGAAATATTATTATCATATTTGAAATACATACAAGTTAATAATGAAGTTTAATATTATTATTTTTTTGCAGTGCCTCCAAAGAAACATTTGATTTTTCTTGAATTAGAAGAATTGTTAGTTCAAAAGCATACTTCTAAAAAGGAAAATACATTTTAATTGAACAATGAGCACGTCCTACCATGAATGTCTATTACCCAATTTCTAACTTTTATGTTTAAAGAGTTTCATCGAATAGCATTTTGGTCATCTACGATGGATACAGATGCTAGTGTAGAAAAACTAGCAACAAAATGTTACTCTCAGCTAAAGTGGACTTGCAACCTTTGTTTTGTTGGGGTATGGAGCATTGTGAAAAAGAGGGAGACAAATTTATTAAAAATTTGGAAACAATTTGGAAGACACCAGAATTTCCATACAACTGTGAAACTATGGTTGCAGTTAATGTAGACAACAAAGGGGTTCTGAAGAAAGCTTTTGGTGTCTCCAAAGGTTTCTAAGAAAGAATTTAAAAAGAATAGGTGGCTTATGTTTGAATTGTTTTCTCAACTATCTGCATGGTATGGGTTGTAGATGATGTAAGAGTCGTCTTAAAGGGATGTGCTCTATTTCAAAAAATAGTGGAACAAATGAATATATAAAATTGTGTTTATTACATTTTTGTTGTTATTTTTCCCATTTTCCATTTGAAATGATTATTATATAATCTTTAATAAGATGTTATTGATGGTTATTAGTATGTAATGCTCAAAATGTGTTTATTACAATTTTTTTAGTTTTTGTTCACATTTCATCCAAATGATGTGATTAGTAGATAATGATAAATTATGATGTTATTGATAGTTTACCTTTTAATGCTCAAAACTAACTTTGATAGGATTATACAAAAAGAAATTAACTATCAATAAAATTAGATAATATAATCTATGATTTAATTTAGATAATTAAGCATCGACGTCGCATGAATGCACCTTATTTTAATCACACACTATTTATAAAGTTATGTAGATAGGGGTTATCACTAATCTTCTTAGGTGTCATATTTTTTGGAGACACATTATCGGTTGAGTCGATGTCTTGTATTCCTTCAACCTTCTTCTTGTGCATATTGCACTTCTTATTTTTACTTTCGCATCATAAAGGATGATCTTTCCAGACTTGAGCGTTATAGGATCGCCTTACAACCTCCGCCACTTCTTCTTAGGAGAGAGAACTACACATCATGACATGCTTCCATAGAATGCTAATTCACTTATGAGGATCTTTCACACTTCTTGCTTGGGCCAATTCCTTCACCCACTGATTTTAGTCGTCTTGAAAACTTTCTTGAAACTTACGACCATGTTGTTGGTCACTTGATGTTGTTCATCACCAGACCTATTTGCATTCATGTGGTAGACTCAAATCCTCCCCACCACATTTGGAACATCTTTCAGTCTTTGTTTGGAGACCCTTCACATACTGCCACCATTATTGTTCTTGCTGATATAATTGTCTCCTCTTCTTCTTCATGTGATGGCGATTCTGATGACATAGTCTCACTTGGTTCTATGTCGATGATGAGGTTTGTGCTTCCAGTTCCTATGCCAAGAGTACTACCAAGGAATCCTCTCCTCCTTCTCTCACTATTCTAGAGAGTGTTGACACCCCTCCAATCAATCGGACATCGAGAAGTCCCCTTCTCATCCTCATACTGATCATTGCACTAGCCTCTTATCCACTTACCAAGTGTGAGGCCCTTTCCACTCCTTTTATTTTATGCATGGATGACTTATACTGTCCAACATCACTCTTTTGTTTTTGAGCCCCTCATTGGGATGTGTATCTGCCATACCTTGGTCATATCTTCATAGAGTCCACTTGTGATGCGGTACGGGTTCCTCATCCTCATATAGGTAATTCTAAGGATTCTATCATCTCCTTTGTTGGAGTGCCCTTCTTAGAATCTTATCACTTCCATCCTTTAGGAGATATTCATTGATCCACCCTTGCTTGTGGATCCTCTTTCTATTGTGGGTGTTGTCACATTGCCTTCACAACACTTAGAAATCCTTTTTGTGGGTGTTCCTCTTTCACACTCTGATAGTTATTCACTCGTGGCATTACCTTCAGTTCCTTGGCACTCATTTTGTAGACTTATGTCACACTTCCGTGGACTAGAGTCAGAGATCTTCATGATGCTACCTTTAGTTTCCTTTGCGGAGTAGGTGGACTTCTAGCACTTCATTTTTGTCCTTTCTAAGGTCAGGCGCACAGTTCGGTGCGGGTTGCTCTTCTTAAATCTAGAGGTAGAAGACCATGTCATCGACACTCCTTTAGTAGACCTCATAGATTTACAGAGTTCAAATCCTTCCATGGAATATTCTGTGTTCCTCTCGTCTCCCTCTTCTTCTTTTGTCTGAGAGATTGCCCCTTTTGTACATGGGTACCTTATCAGGATCCTCAATAATGCGGACCCATTTTTGACATCTTTCTTATACAAGAGAGTGTTTTTTCTCTTGTGGTGGGTTTTTTTCCCTTTGAATTTTCCTCCATTGCTTGAGATCCTTGTTGTGCATGGGTACCTCATCAAGATTTAGTGTTGGGACCCTTTTCTCTTTTCTGACTTTCCACCTCATCCTAAGTTACAATGAAGGAGAGGGGGTGTTGGTGTGAGTCATTTTCCATGCCACATGGTAGGTCATCTCACTTAGGTGAGGTCATAGGTCTAGGTGTCATTTAGGGTCATCATGAGATTCCCTTATGTTTCAGTGCGTCGGTGAATCATTTGTGTCATTGGGAGTTACTTCCCATTCTAGGAATGTAACTCCCCTTCTCCACTTGAGAGGTCATGATTACAACATTGGGGGTTACACAACACCCTCTATATGTACACCCCACTTCATATCTATGATAAGGTTAATGATATTTTCCCCTTTTGAATATTTACATGTACCTATGGTTGATGTTTGCTCTTCATGATATCTCGTCACACTTTGTTAGGCCGTAACTCGATTGATGTTCATGCCATCCCACATGATCCTCGTGCTTCGTGTTTTCATGTTCTCCATCATATACTTCATCGAGGCATATGCCTCCTTAAGTAGTCCATCCTATACATTCACATACATCAAGACATTATAATAACATGACACATAATTTTGAAATTCATATTATCATTCAAGCCACAGTCCCCAATTTTCCCCATCCATATGAGCTAGTCATTGGGTAGCTCATTTTGAATAATTTCAACAAATATAATTTAAAAAAAAAAAAAAAATTAAAAATTAAAAAATTCCAAAAACATTCAAATATTCTAAAAAGACAAAACTAGAACTTGAGCATAGATTGAGATACTAGTTTTCTACTTTACATGTGTTGTTTGTGTTTATGCATGTAAGGATTTGACAAGAGCTATTTCTTTAATTTTATTAGGTATAAGAATGTTAGAGGTAGGATATTTTGAATAAATTAATCCACATTAATCATACAATCCATAATATAGCTATTATGTTAATCAAAAGGAAAACCTAAAGGATTGTGATGTTCAATGTAACACAAATTCCAAAAATGATAAATCCTTAGGTTTAAAGTGTTTGATGTAACACGTGTTCATATAAATGCAATGATGGAAAATAGTTTTACATAAACATGCAATACTAACATCCACCTATAATGATAATTGGAACTACATATATTTAGGAAAAGTAAATAAAGATTTTTATGTGAATTTGGGATAGAACATGAGCTGATGCGGATTGAACTTCATAATTCAAAACATATAAAAACAATGATAAACATAAAAATTAAAAATATACCATGCCTTTTTTGTTGGTGGCATAAATATGGTGCAAAAGTGGATCAAATTAATGTGTTCCAACCTTTTATGTCCATTTGCACCATCCTAAAAACAAAAGCATAAAACAATTAAATATATATTTGTAAAATTAACCATAAAAATGGAGCTAATTGCCCTTTATGTAGTAGTGATTTATTTAAATACATGGTGTTTAACATACTCCATACACACAAAAATGACACTAATATTGCTGATAGATTTCAATTTCTTGAGAATATGATGCAAAAATTTGACACTAATATTATCGACAAATTTCAATTTTGAAATAGTGATATAAAAGTATGATGTTCATATTATGGGTGAATATCAATTTCAAAATAGTGAAGTAAATTACATTGACATAGAATATGCTGATGCAAAAATCATTGATGAAAAATGTAGAAATTCAAACAATCTCACCTAAATACAATTTTGAAAATATTTGTGCGTTATTTATTGACGCAATATTTTATGATGCACTTTTTTACACTAAACAATGATTGATGTATTATAATTATCGCTTAGTTTCTGACATTGAAAAAATCACCTAGCGTTAGTACTTCTAATGTAAAATTGCATCACAAATACTCTTACATTGCACTCATGAAAAACATTATAGGCTTAAAACCCCATGATTGTGACAAAAACTATGATGCTAAACTCATGAAATCTACTAGTGATTGGCACAATTCAAAAACATTGGTAAGTGGTGGTCCATAACAATAAAGTAGAACAATGTCTCTAAAAGATATATGGATACAATCATGATCCCTAGAATACAATTGTTATTTTGAAGATTGGACAATAGAAGGGGACATATATGTATGTATATAAATTTACCCGAACAAACTCTCACTAGACATTAAAAAAATGTAAGAAGACTAAATTTAGATGTTATCCTAGAGTAACTTGCATCAAAAACTTCCTAGAGGGTTGCTTCATTTTTGTATTTCGGCCTAATAATTAAAAACCTTTAGGATCTTCTCTAAGGCTCCATATCAGGCCTATTTACCAAACATTTTAATTGGAAAATAACTTTAGGTGGACAAGAACACCTTATTGAAATGTCTCTAGTTTGGGACTACTATAGATTTATCAATCTTTATCATTTTTGAAAAAGTAGATGTGCGTTATTGTTATTTGAAGCATGAATGGAAATTAATCAAAAGCCTCTTCATAGCTGAAAATGGTTTATCTAATCATCTATGTACTATGATGTTACTATTCAAATAGTTGGGATAAAATAAGTGATATTTACAATCCACTTCTCGCATTTCTTGCTAATCTATTGAACATATTGTGTTACCCTTTCAAGTGGAAAACACACCTATATTATCATCTATTCAACATAAGCCATGATTGAAATCATGTAAATCTATGTCAATGGCTTCTCATCAAGCATTACAATAAAATCACCAAGTCCTACAACATAATCTTAAAGCAACACAATCTCCTATGTCACACAATACTCCATCGAGGCATACACCTCCTCGTGTGGTCCATCCTACACGTTCACCTACATCAAGGCATTCTAATTTTGTGACACATAATTCCATTTTAGATTATCATTTAGGAACAGTCCCCGATCCTCCCTATATGTAAAACATTTTCATTGGATGACTCGAGTTTTGAACAATTTCAACAAACTTAATTATAAAAGCAAAAATCAAAATACTCAAAAAATCTAAAAACATTCAAATATTTGTAAAATACAAAATCAGGACTTGAACATAGCTTGAGATAGTATTTTTCTAGTTTATATATGTTGTTTTTGTTTACACCCTAAAATCAATAATAATGTCTAAGTGTTTGATAAGAGTTCTTTGCTTACTTACTATTAGGTGCACCAATGTTACATGTAGAATATTCTGAGTAAATCAATCCACAGTAATCATACAATCTAGAGTATAACTCTTAATTTAATCAAAAGGATAAAACAAAGGATTGTGATGTTTAATGTAAGACAAGTTCCACAAAAAAATATAAACCCTAAGGTTTAAAGTGTTCAATGTAGCACGTGTTACTCATATGGTTGACATACGTCTTGAAAGTGGTGGTGTAGATTCATTTGAACAACGATGTACATAACAATCCTACTCGTCCACATCGCAAGAGAGGATAAGTTAGAATCATAATTAACTTCCTACAATACGGGTGCTTCTGGGCAATCGAGTGTAACAAAAACTCTCCAAGGTTTCCCACATTCATCACAGACTGTAAAATCACGTAACCTTCAACATCATGAAACAACCTTTTTGTCAAAATAATTAGCGACATAATTTCCAAGCAACCCTTTGACGTATTCCTCCTACACTTCTTTGTTTGTTCGTGACTACAGGCTCACGTATGTTTACCTCTGCATGTATTTTTACCTCAAATAGTTGAGCTCGACCAAGAGATAACATATACTTGCCACTCATATGACTAATCACTGGAGGGGTTCAATTATTAATGCTTCTTTGTGCATTTCCTATTTACTTAGGTTCAAAGAGTAATGTGGATGGGTTTTGATCTTCTAAAATATGGAGTTTTTCATCATTTTTTATTTTTGACACTTTAGGCTCAAATTGCACTCACGTGATTAATGGAGTCTCACTAGGCAACATTCACACACCATACATGTTTGGCCTACCATTGCAAGAACTCAATTATTGATGATTATTCACGCATCTCCTATTTCATGACAATTACACTATCTTAAAATTAAAAAGGGAAGCTACAAAGTGTTCCAACAAGAAATCATTTCAGTTGGGTCTCGAACATGTAACCTTTTCAAATTTCCCCATTTTGTAGTTTGTCCTCTTCAAACGCATATTGCACCGCCGTGAATAATATGTGCAAGATATAAACCATACACTAGAACATAATGTCCTCCCTCTCCATCGAAACCCTTCTTGATCTCCCCTCATCATTTTCCTTTATTTCACTTTATCATTTTATCATTCTTCACTCTATCCCCTTCAGCATTTCCATCGTACACTTCACGTATAATTGCTAGTTCGTAGTTTGGCTCAATAATTAACAACATTTAGGATCTCCTCCAAGGCTCAATATCAAGTCTATTTCCCTAGCATTTTAATTGGAAAATAACCTTGTTTGAACAAGAACACCTTATTGAAATGTCTTGAGTATGTGACTTCTATATATTTACTATTCTTTGGCATTTTTGAAAATTAGATGTAAATATTTATACTCTAATGTAGATTACAACATTAGGTAACTCTTAGAGAATTGTTTCTACCATCTCTTTGTAGTTGTCTTAGATACATGGTCACCACCACAATTTATATGAGAATGTCATTTCCATCCAAATAATGTATCACTCTTTCATATAACGTATATAGTTTAAACTAATAAGGACATGTCCTTAAAATGTGAAAAATAAGGGATAAAACTTGTAAGATGTTAATTTGGTAGGTCATTTTCCGCTAAGTGTGAGTTGATGTTGACCTCCCCCTTTGAACATACAAATGCACATAAAAATTACATAATAATTTGGTGTTTATGCACTGACCCTTGAAAAAATAATTGACGCACCAACAAGATAAGTATTTGTCTTTTTACTTCAAAGAGTGATTAATGATCAACAATAAATATTAAATATGATTTGTAAAAAAATTTAGTGCAGTTTCAATTGTTGTGTAGTAGTTAATGTTTATGGTAGTGCACTTCTATTTTTGGTATGGCATGTTTCCTCTTGAGGATATTGAACCTTACAATGCCATCATGAAATGGATTGTATGAGAAACAATCTAAAAGTTAGCAATGTTAAAGTAGTGTTCGAATTTTAAAAATATAATTGAAGGTTTACACGATCGATTTTATAAAATTATTTGAACTTTCTCTTATTTATTTACGAATAGATGAAAATAACACTAAATATCTCGTAGCTCATTGAAAATGAATTGATAGGCAAGTCTGTTAAGCGGTGGGAGGGAAAATACTAAGCGTTTAGGGGATTGATGGCCACAACCGCAAAGGACCAATTGTAGGAGGAAGGTGAGCTTTGCAACGATGGTAATAACATGAAAAGTTCCATGGGTAATGTGGAGGAAGTGGAAGGTCAGGCGGGACTTCCCAGTCCTTCAAGGATGTTGTCCAATCTAAGGGATCTCCCCTTTCATCTCAGTCCCCCTCTTTATCATGATTGTGTGTTGTAGAGAAGTCATAAAAGTGTCTGCTCTCTGGAGGTATTTGGTTATTCATGAATTTTCTGCAGCCCTTAAATTTCTAGCTATAATATTGTCGGTTTGATGGATTTTGGTTGAAATTTTAGAGCTTTATCAATGGATTCACTCCAACTAGGTCAAATATTGTGATATCCTTCTATGGTTCAAAGGTGTCTTTATAGTCTAGCTCTATGCGGAAGAGGACTACTAGAAAATATTTAAGAGCTTTGATTTTGGGGAGGAGTGATACTCTTCACTACCCCATGGTTCCAGGATTCCAACCCCTCTTCTATGATGGTATCTAAAATGTCGGTTTGGGTCCGGTTCTCAAATTTGCCTATTCCTTTTTGACACCATATGGTCATTAAATATAGTAGAAATACTTTGGGAAAATTTTAAAAGTCAAATGATGAGTGGATGTGTAACATATTTTCCCCTATGCTTGAATATGTGTAGAGATTGACCACAGTAAAGGTCTCCCAGACATGTTGATTTTAAAGTAGGGTAATTTCTAATGGACCCAATCTTGGATTATAAAACTACGAAATTTAGGTGATAGTGTTATCATCAAATAAGGAATTTTTCAGGAAACATGACCTCAAGCATAAGGAAAACATAAAAGGGAAAAGGGGCCTTCGTCAAACCTAAAATTTTGAAGAGTTGTGATTCTCCTCCTTTAGAAGGCAAAACAAACAAGAATATAGAAGACGTATACACATCAAAGGTCGTAAAAAATGAAGGAATAAAATTTCGGAATGAAGAGTTAAATCATTTATTGGAAACTTCAGAAGAAGTGATTTTTATGGAGGATCTTTTTTTGAGAGATGCAAATATAAAATAACTTCTAGTAGGAGGAATAAAGAGATCTCATGAATGTGAAAATTATGAGTCTGATAAAGAGAAATGTCTAATTGAAATCCACAACTCAAACCTTCAAGTGATAGTCATATGACCTCCTTGGGCTTTGGAACGAAGTCAAAAAGAAAGGAAAAGGGAAAGATAAAGTCATTTCCTCGTGATGGGTTTGTTGTTTTGCTTTAGCATTTACCTTGCTTCTTTGACATGAGTTGACCTCCCTTTTAAAGCCATTGTTTGGTATCGGGATGTGACTCTTTCCAACCTTGTCTTTGTTATATAATTATCATTGTATTATTTTAATTTTTATTAATAAAAATGTGCTTTTCAATCCCAAAAATAAAAGTTTAATTTGTTTTTAAAAAGAATAAGTGGTCTTTTGTGATCTCAACAGACTTAGTGATAACCAATTTGTTAAACTGAAACAACCAAACAATGTGAGAGAAATGATAAATCCTTAGCTATATTTACCAACATCTAAATAATCAAAACACCAACCAAATTAATTACGTCGATAGGTGTTTTATTCTATGGTAAAAAACCTTGCAAAATCGACATGCATCGGAGAATCGACAATATAGAAGGTTGGTTGCCTCGTTTACTCTTTTTGACTAAATATATTCCCATCCTTCCCACGCAATTCAAACCCCGATTTAACCCACTCTTGGTTCGGCAAACCATGCGCTAATAATGTAGGGGAAAGGAGCCAATGAC
Organism: Taxus wallichiana var. yunnanensis; assembly: GCA_018340775.1. NCBI lineage: Eukaryota > Viridiplantae > Streptophyta > Pinopsida > Cupressales > Taxaceae > Taxus > Taxus wallichiana. The sequence continues at coordinate 690,937,326 of CM031235.1, read as the reverse complement.
CGTGAATCATAATGTGGGAGGTTGTTAGAGCCACTTAACAATCATAAATTTTTTAAAAAAATATACCCTTTTGGAGAGCATGATTTTTTTAATATACAGATTTTCTTTCAAAAATTTTGAGTATGTGGAGAATATATTTTTAAGGGATTTAAAATAAGTACTTTTGAATACAAAGGAATTTAAGGCAACCCATTAGTTGAGAATAAAATCACCTTTCATGGGTTGTTCATGTGTCATCATTTCATTGGTTCATTTATTGATGTGACTTGATGTGACTTACTTTATTGGCTAGTTTTTATTTCATTTTTAACTTTAATTCAAACAATCATTGGTATTTTGTTTCACATAACTACTCACGGTCATTGGGCCATTCACGGTCATTGGCTCCTTTCCCCTATATATGATTTCGTAGATATAATGGATATTTTTTCGAGAATGAAGAGCAACTCGCATATGTCAATTTTTAAAAAATTTTTATATGTATGGTACCGTACACCTAAATGTGCAAGGAAAAATATCCAATAAAATATCTTTAAAATGTTTATATGCATGGTACCTTACACACCTCAAGTAACTTTTTTCGTATAACACTTTCCATCATTATTCATACTTAGACTATAACATTGACACTCACAATCTTATAGGAGGAATTATTTTAGGCACGAACAACCATGTAAATGCGTAAGACGTACACATAATTAATTCCCACCTTTCTGTGTCATTTTATAACAGTCAAAGTTGTTTTATAAGTCTATTTAATACATTTTCAATTTATGTGGAGTTGTATACATTGTTGTCATGTGTTTTTTCATGGGAAAAAATCACCTGAAAACAAGACAACCATACCTTAACTTGTAGAAAAAATGCTATGTTATACCTTTTGGGACACCCCCCAAGTCAGCCTATTCCCCAGTGTCAATTCCTATCCTATCCTTCGATGGCCCATTTTTGAATGTCATCAATCCTTGTAGATGATTTAGGAAAAGTATGATCATTCAAGTGCCTTTGGAGTAGTATCTCTTGGGGCAGGTTTTCAAGAAAGCTTAGAAAGGACTATAATTAGCCTTTGTAAGACAAGTGCATAATCACCTGAGCAGTGTTGAAGGTGTATATTCATCAAGAAGGTGTATCCATGAGTTATAATCATTGTGCAACTGATTTAGGATGATTCTAGAAAGATTTAGAGGTTTAGGAGCTAGTTCACCAAAAGTGGGTTTTTAAGGTCAAAGGAGCTTGCATCGCAAAAGAGTACCTGAACTTCGAGAGATGATTTTGGGATCTCTGAAATGAGTTATGAGCTAAAAAATTTATCATTGTAAATAATTTTCAGTCCCCTACATGGTGGTAAAATCATATCTACCTAAAGCACCATGCATTTTTCAAGCTAGCTCATTTTTTTAGCACAATTGGTGGTACCAAGAAAAAGGAGATTTTTGTTGTGTTTCAGTCGAACAAAGGGATGGAGCCCATCCCATATTTCTCAAAATTACTTTTCCATGTGAAATCATATAAATAAGTGTGCAAAAACTCATCCAGGGCTCAAGTTATGGTCTTTTCAAGTTGTCACCCAAGGTATGCATTTCGATACTTAGTTAAATTTTAGGATGCCACGTGGCGGCATGAGGCTAAGGAACATTTTTGTATCCTCTTCATCCCTCACCTAGGGGACAAGATGGACAAAAAAATACTCCCTCCCCTCTTTCGGCATGTTTCTCACCCCATATGACCCCAATAACTTAGTTTAGCCCTCAAAACCATGATTTCTAGCCCCCTCTCATTGCATGCATGATGGAAAAGTGGCAACACCAAGTTAAGGTGCATTTTTGTGCACCTATTGTCCCATACCAAGGGGTAAATAGGGACAAAAAAACTTCCCTCTCCCTTTAAGCATGTTGGTCACACATACAACCAAAAGTCACCATCGAGGAAGATCATTTCTAGCCCCCTCTTCATTTCTCTACCAACGAACAAGTGACACATGGATAACAAAGGATAAGACCCATTTTCTTGCACCCATTTCCCCATTCCAAGGTGAAAATATGGGAATAAAAAGGTGTCCTCCCCCCTCAAGCCTTTCAAAAACTATAAATTCAATACTTAGACCATTTTTGCTCATTTCCCCACAACTCTCCATATAATGCCGAAACTCTACCAGATTTTCCCTAGAAATTTTGCATCCACAATTTTCATCCTCAATTGATTTCATTCATGCTCCCATGTTCTGAGAAATTTTAAAACACAAAAAAACCCAAATTTTTGAAGACTCGGAAAAAAATTTCTCACGAAGAACTCTGTTCAAGGTTCATTTTAAGAGACCTCTTAGAAATTGGAGGTGGAAAATACCTAGTGAATATCCTCGGAACCGGTTTTGCGGGAAGGTGAATTTTTGGGGGTTTGATAGCAAAATTTTAGCCTAATTTTTAAGTGGTGTGACAGAAGGCTGCAGAAGAGCGACATGATATTTGTTGTCGTGCATCAACAAGGCAGTTGACACACGTCAACAAACCTCACTAACGCGCGTCAACAACCTTGGCGATGCGCTTCAATGAGGTCAGACAACATCCTCGTTGACACGCGTCAACAAGGCGGTTGATGCGTGTCAACTAACCTCATTGATGCGTGTCGCCAGGGTTGTTGACACACGTCAGTGAGGTTCGTTGATGTGCGTCAACCACCTTTGCTGCGGCGATAGCAAATCTCTTGTCGTCGCGTCTGCGACCTCCGCCTCTACTCAAATGCGACAATAAAATATCCATGTCATGTGTCAACAAACTCTCTATCACACATCTACTTCCTCTGCACTCCTATCGCGTGTCAACAAACTCTCCATGTCGCGTCAACAAACTCTCCATGTCGTGCGTCAACAAACTCTCCTTGTTGCGCATCAACAAACTCTCTATCGCGCATATGTAGCCTCTACCCTCCTATCACGCGTCTGTAGCCTCTGCCCTCCTTTCACACGTTTACTGTACTTGATAATACATATACCCCATGTGGTATGAGTGATCTAGTAGTGTTCTACCTGGCGAATAATCTAGGATTATATAGGGGATAGTTTAAATGGGTAGGCGAAGCCGACCCCTAAAAAAAATAAACTATAATATTTAGGCGAACAGGTCACTGACCCGTGCTAGAAAATTCACCTTTTCCAATTTTTCAAAAATGGAATATTCACCATATTACGAATATTCGTCACTAAAATTATCCCTGACTCTGTTGCCTACGAAGAGAAAATCCTCATAACTAAAAAACCGGTGCACAAATTAATGTGACATTTTTTGCAATCATCTAGTTTTTCAAATGCCATTAGAATATATGCAAATTATTTCACATGCACGCCCCTTTTTTTATGTAGAGAAGAAACCCTAGTTTCCCCATGACAAAATTTGAAAATTTAAAATCTTAGTTCTAGAGACCAGGTAGAATTGAAATTTCAGAGGTGAAACGAAGAGAAAAAACTCATATCATAAAATTGGTTTAATTAAAAACCAAGGTCCAAAACACCACTTTCTAAAAATAGTAATCCTCCTACACATATGCTTGTTATTTTTTAGCAAGTCATCATAAAGCGTGGTTTCGGTAGAAGCGGTGTGCAGTACAAAGGTCATCCGTATGAAGGAAAGCAGAGTGACCAAAGTTAGAAAGGATGGAAAATTTTCATTTACTATTTTTAGTAAATCCCCTTTTAGGTGCAAAGAAGTGTTTCCAAAGTCGGGATATTTAAGTTCACAGAATTGTTATGGTCTCATTATCTGAACAATTGCTTCAAAGGAATGATGGTGTTTCGGGTTGCGGAATGAACATCTTTCATTTTTGGTCAATGGTGTATTCATTGGTGCTTTTTTACCTTCTCAGTGTGTACGAGAAAAGTACATAATTCCATGGTGCAATCTTCCCCAACAAAACATGACAATGTCACAGAGAATCATCACGAGCATTTCCTGTAGGTCATCTGGATCAACATCGAAACTCTCAAAAATGTTTTTAAACATTCCATCTATGGTCCAGGTTGTCTTTGCATCAAGTAATAGGAAGGGATTGTGGTCATCACCGACGGGGAAAAAGTGTTCAAAATTCACTTCATTTAAGCTTCCCAATCAAGTACAACATTGTGGCCATGTAGCAGAAGACATCAAAAATTGGTTTCCATCCTCAACTGCTTCATGGTAGACTTTAATGAGCAACACCCATGGTCATCTAGGTAAGCATTCAACATGTTTCTAAACACTCAGCTCGAGGTGTATGTGCATCATTTGAATGATGTTTCTCATGGTGCAAAGAGTTCAAGGATCTAGAGGTCATCACATGGGAGCAATTCATCTAGATCAATCAATCGGCCGAGGTAAGTTCTTCATTGGCATTTATTCTTAGTTATCTCTCTCTTCTCTTCCCCCCACTTTCTGTCTCCTCCATGTTCTAATTCTTCGTCGAGTTTACAATTTTTCATAATGCTTTTAATTAATTAAAAATGACTATTTTTATAATGTAATAAGTCACCCTTATTTTATAAAAGGGGACTTAATCTTTTCCTAAGAATGCAAAAAGTCATAAGTTGTGCAAAGGCATATGAAATGTCATGAGGGGGGTAGGTGAAAGGTCTCTTCTATCTCTATAAATTATAAAGGCATCCCCTTTCCAAAGGGTTGTCAATTTTGTGTGTTCATGAGAGAGTATTCCTTGTGAAGAAGAAAATAGATAGAATTTCTTCTACTTCTCATCTCTATGTTCTTCCCACTCTTGCTATGTACAATTTTGCTCAAGCATCAATGAAGAAAGGAGTTTTTTTTTCCTTTTTTGAGAGGAATATTTATGGATACTTTGTGCTCTAAATCTTAAGCGGTATTGTTTCCATTCACATAGCTTGTTTTTCTTCTAATTCATGTGTGTTGGAATTTTTTGGTTAATGGTTGTAGGACTCTGATTTTCTACCTACAATGTTAATCCCTATCCCCTTTTCTCACTTCCTTTCCTAATATTCATGTAAAGTTCTCTCTAGCAAGTGATTTCTATATTTTACTATAGGGACATTGGAGTGCCCTTACTAGATCCCTAGTTGTAAGGCCACCACAAAAATAAATTTCATACGCGCATGTAAACACAGAGCTGCACCGTTCAAGTAGAGGGACTTAGATTCCTAGAGCGTTGGCAAGAAGTCCACCAATTTGTCCACCTAAAAAAATTTCTTGCCAATTTTTTTGGCACCCACCGTGGGGCATACTTGATAGTATCTGCACCCAAAATATGACCATAAAATCCTAAAAATTATATATTCCAAAAAAATAAAAAATAAAAATAAAAAAAAATAGAGGGACTTAGATTCCCAGAGCGTTGGCAAGAATTCCACCAATTTTTCCACCTAAAAACATTTCTTGCCAATTTTTTTTGGCACCCACTGTGGGGCATACTTGATAGTATCTACACCCAAAATACGACCATAAAATCCTAAAAATTATATATTCCAAAAAATAAAAAAACATAAATTAAAAAAGAAGAAGAGTTGATTGAAATCCATTGCTGAAAGACACACTATCAGTTCCTACAAGTGACCTTTCATATTCCACAGTGTCATTTCATATTATCATTGCATGATTTTCCAAAGGATGGCTTAAAGGAGATACACCAGGTTGAATAGATTGAGAGGAGTTGTTGACCCCACTTTGGAGGCTTTACAAAATCAACAAGAACGAATTAGAGACAATCCCTATTTCTTCTCCCAATCCTCATCTCCTTCTGACTCTTGAGTGGTACCCATGGAAATCCTATTCAAACCCCTATTAATACTCCTAAAAATTCTCCTATTTTCTAACCACCATTGAACATTGAATTCCCTAGTGAAGAAGAAGAAGAACCAGAAGAATAATTTGCAGAAGTAGAAGTAGAGGTTGAAACAAAAGAATCAATGGTGGGCGAAGCAGAAGACCCCAACCCATTGTTCCATGGGGAAGGAATACATACCCGGTTGCTCTTACACCCCCTCTTTACAACCTATCAACAGATTCCGCAAGAACTTTCCAAAGTTCAAAGGTGATGGCACGTAACTCCGTAAAGAGAACATATCATCCTTAATCACATCATGTGGAATTCTTGGAGTCGAACATGAAGATGTCGTTGTAAGATTATTTGTGGAATCTCTCCAAGAAAAATCAGAAGAATGGTTCTACGTCCTGCCTATCAGATCAATCACCTATTGGAATGATATCAAATCTAGGTTCGAAGAAAGATTCAAATTTTTTGAAGACTGTCAAGATCTCATCATTCAATTAATACTAATGAAGAAAGAAGAAAATGAGATCATGAGAGACTTCATGGCCCATTTCAACCAATTACTCTAGAGAATACTAGAAGAGGATTCACCATCTGACAATAATGCAAAAATATTCTTCCTTAATGCTTAATCACCAGAGGTAGGATTCTTCTTATGAATGGTTCAACTAAGGAATCTTGCACAAGCACAAAGCATGACCATTGAAGTTGAAGATGATCTCATCCTATCCAGGAAGATCAAGAACCCTTCAAAGGGTAAGGCTCAACATCCCAAGGATGAGAGAACAGATCCGTTGCTACAAAAATTGGCAAATTAAATGACAAGCTTTAAAGAGGGAAGTTTTCAAATGAATATTTCCTCAAAACCATAACGGAAACAATATTTCAAGAGCACCCTAGAGGATTTCCATGGAGGCTCCACTTGTCAATGAAATTTATAGAATTCAAGAGGAAGAAGAAGGACTCTAACAAGAAAGAAGAGATGATGATTTTCTAGAGGTTGGAGAAGTAGAGAATGGTACACAAATCATATTTTGTGGATACTCCGAGAGGTAACAAAGATGATGACATAGATGCACCTAGTCTTTCATGTATAGTATTCACCCACTCCCGAGTCTAAAAAGGAGCTTCTCCCTCACTCGCTGTAAATAAGAAGAATGAAGATCTTCTTGTGGTGACTCTACCAAAAAAATCAATCGAGGATCTCCACTCCCACCTTGCATGGAGTCCACATTGGAGAAACCCGATCTTGTGACAAGTGGAAAGTCACCCATCATTCCAAGTAATTCTTCCAATACACCTTCTAAATCTAATACAGATACTAAAAATCTATCCCTTCAAAGCTTCCACTTTACATTTAAAAAAAACCTTTGTTCCCTAAACATCTACCCTTATTTCCAAATCTGTCCCAGACTTCCAAAGTAGTATCTTCATCTCCCCTGTCTGAATCTACTCCTTTTGACATTGTAGAACATATGAACAAGACCAAAGGGAAGATTTATGAAACCAAATATCTATGGACTCATCTTGATCATTTTGAATTTTTTTCTAGCATATCAAGGGTATTAGTCCAAATACCAATATTGTGATCCCTAGTTCTAAATGCCTACTACCAAACCCACCTACACCTCCATCACAAAACATGCTTTCTCTGAGTGCATAAAAGATTGATAAATTCAACCCTTTTTATGTCTCCTTTCTCATCGGGGAATACATATTGAATAATAACATAATAGATTCAGGTGCCTCTGATAATGCAATGCTTGTAAAGGTCACCAAGGCTCTCAAAATCACCATGAATCAGCTCGGTGGCTCTTGTTACTCCATGGAGTCAACATTAGTCCCACTTGTAGAGAAGGTCAAATATGCATGGGTGGCTTTCACCAAATATATCCGGAAAAGAATATTTCAATCATGATTTTGGTAGTAGACATTCTAGATTCATTTGGAATGTTGCTGAGTAGAAGTTTTGCCAATATTTGGGAGGTAAAATCCAAATGAATTGGTTTTCTCCAACCATTCAGTGCGCAAGGAGACATGAAAAAATTACTTCTAGAAAATAAGATGAGGTATACGGTGTAAAAATCAGGAAACCCGGAGTTAACATTTTGTACCAAAATACCGGGAGGATGAATCATTTTGTAACAACTGAAGAGGAGGATGATAAAACAATCTTGATAGGACCAAATATTCCTTCCCAAAGGGGTATTGACCTTGAATAAGTGTTGAGAAATATTGAGTTGCAAGAGGATAGTTCCAAGTTGATAGATGATGCGATCCATGAAGAAGAGGAAGCACTCCTTGATTAATTCCAATGAGATAACAACCCATGTTCATACCCATGAAGAGGAGATATTATCATTCCCATTTGGATATTGATCATGTCACTCGTGGGGAGAAAACTCAACTTGTGGTGAGATATCGAGAGATTTGAAGGAAGGATTTGTATAAGAACTCCTAAAATCCACAGAAAAAATTGAAGATCCTAAGCTTAATTTTGAAATCCTTATGCAAGATATGGATTTGTAAGACAAACGAGAATCAAATTCTAGCTTCCCAACTGATTCAAAATTGGTCATGACGAAACAAGGAAAAGTGAAGAATTCGATGCCCCTCCCAAGCTAATGGGTGATGAATTGCATGATGAAATTGAAATCTTCTTCTTTCCTTTCGAAGAAGAATATTACTTTAGAGATGAAATGATTAAAATAAAGAGTTGTGAATTTAAGACTCATCCAGGACAAAGGAGCGGTAGAATGTCATGATCCCCAAGATAATGAAGAAACACTCCCGATGGTCACTCGAATTTTAGAATGAAGACTCTTTGAAATAAGGTAAAGATGAGATTTTGAAAATATCAAAAGGGATTATGTACAAGAGATATTGGAAGTAGCAGAAGGCACATGAAGAACCTGAGCTAATTTTTGACTTCTTGGCTCAAGCCATCACCATGCAAGATAGTACGAGGTTGTTCTTGAATCTTCACTCAATATCCAAAACCATTATAATGAAATGGAATAAAAATATGAATTCAATGCTTCTTCTGGAAAGGATATCCATCAACGTGAATACCTGAACAAAGAAAACTCAAAATATCCAAACAATTTGAACGAAAGTCAGCCTTGGGGAAGTGATGAAAGGATTAATGAGAAATCAACAATGTGGGTGGACATTGAAGACAACTGACACTCTGAAACTGAATTCAAATAGAATGAAGTCAATGAACTTTCTAGGTAAAGGTCTGAGCATCAAGAAACTCGTGTAGGCTCACTACTTCGAACTAAATAGACAATCTTGAAAGCATATGGATTTCATAAACAATTGAGGAAAGGAGGCTACTTTCTCGATCGATTGATGGCTTCACGGAACATCATCACTCATTGTTGCCCACTCAAGGGTGACCTTTGAGGAAAGAAAAGTGCTTAAGTGAAAGAGAGTTTTCCCCCGCATTATACCATATGTGATTTAGGTGTGTGTTCCCTTTTCTTGTCATGTGGTTCCCTTTCTTGTTGTGTGTTTCCTTTCCCTTTTCGTGTGTTGTGTGCGTGTGTTCTCCTTCTAGCTATTTGTTACAAATAAATTCGTGAAGCCCAATGGATAAGGAACTGGTCAACATATTATAAATTAAGATTATGGGATTTATCATGTCATGTCCTCATTGTGCTTAGTCTATAACATTCCCCCAAGCTAGAACCAATTGTTGTCATGTGTTTTTGCATGGGAAAATTTTTCCGAAAATAGGACAACCATACCATAGTGTCAAAAATTCTATGTTATACCTTTCCATACACCCCCAGTGCCAGCCTATTCCCGGGGTTGAGTCCTATCTTATCCTTCCAATGTCCCATTTACGAATTTCATCAAGTACCCGTAGGTGATTTAGGAAAAGTAAGATCATTCAAGTGTCTTTGGAGCATTATCTCTCAAGGCGGGTTTTCAAGCAAGTTTAGAAAGGGCTATCATCAGCCTTTCTAAGAAAAGTGCATAATCATCGAGTAGTGTCAAAGGAATATATTCATCAAGAAGGTGTATCCAAGAGTTAGAATTATTGTGCAACTGATTTAGGAAGATTCTAGAAATATTTGAGTTTTAGGAGTCGAGTTCACTAGAAGTGGATTTTTAAGGCCAAAGGAGTTGCATCGTAAAAGAGTACCGAAATTTCAGATATTATTCTAAGATCTCTAGAATGAGTTATGAGACAAATAATATATCATTATAAATAATTTTGAGTCCCCTACATGGTGGTAAAATTATATCTACCTAAAACACCATGCATTTTTCAAGCCAACTCATTCTTTCCAAGCACATCTCAGGCGGTACCGAGAAAAATGATATTTTTTAGGGTGATTGAGTTAGAATCAAGGCATGAGAACTATCCCATAATTCTTAAAATTCCTTTTCCATGCTAAATCATATAAATAAGTGTGCAAAAACTCATCTGGGAGCTTAAGTTATGGTCTTTTCAAGTTTCTACCCAATGTATGCATTTTGGTACTTAGTCAGATTTTGGGATGCCACGTGACAACCTGAGGCTGAGGAAAATTTTTGTGTCCTCTTCCTCCCTCACCAATGGGAGAAGAGGGACAAAAAAAAATGTTCCCTCCCCCCTTTTGGCATGTTGGTCACCCCATGTAACCCCATCAACTCAATTTAGCCCTCAAAACCATCATTTCTAGCCCCCCTCTCATCACACACATGATGGACAAGTGGCAACACCATGATGAGGATCATTTTTTTGCACCTATTGTCCCATCCCAATGGGAAAATGGGGAAAAATTCTCCCTCCCCCCTTTAAGCATGTCATTCACACATACGACCAAAAGTTAGCTTCTAGGGATCATTTCTAGCCCCCCTCTCCATTTCTCTTGGCCAATGAACAAGTGAAACATGGCAAGAAAAGGATAAGGAAAATTTTCTTGCCCCCATTTTTCCATTCCAAGGGGAAAATGTGGGCATAAAAATGTTCCCTCCCCCCTCAAGCCTTCCAAAAACTATAAATTCAACACTTAGACAATTTTTGCTCGTTTCCCCAGAATGCTCCATACATTGCCAAAACTCTGCTAGATTTTCCCTAGAATTTTTCATCCTCCATATATTTCATTCATGCACCCATGATATAAGAAATTTGAAGACATGAAAAAATACATATTTTTGAAGACTCTCGAAGAAATTTCTCTCCTGAAGAACTTTGTTGCATGCGAAGAGAAAATCCTCATAACTAAAAAACTAGTGCACGGATTAACGCAGTTTTTTTTGAAATCATCTAGTTTTTCAGAGGCCAATGGAATCCAAGATAAATATTTCACATGCATACTCAAGATTTTTAATCAGTGAAGAAACCCCATTTTCCCCATGATAAAATTTTGAAATTTAAAATCTCTCATTTTGAAGACCGGGTAGACTTGAAATTTCAGAGGTGAAATGAAGAGAAAAAACCCATATCAGAAAAAGTGGTTTCATTGAAAACCGAGGTCCAGAACACCACTTTTTAAAAATATAATCCTCCTATATATAGGCCTGTTATTTTTAGTAAGTCATCACCAGGGAAGTTTTGGTGGAAGTAGTGTGCACAAAGGTCATCTAGAAGGAGAAACAGAGTGACCAAAGTCGGAAAGGATGGAAAATTTCCATTGACTATTTTTAGTAAATCCCCTTCTAGGTGCAGAGAATTGTCTTGAGAGTCATGAAATTCAAGTTCACAAGATTGTTATGGTCTCATTTTCTGAATAATTTCTTCAAAGGAACGATGGTGTTTTGGGTTGTGGAATGAACATTATTCATTTTGGTTAATGGTGTATTCATAGGTGCTTGTATTTACCTTCTCAGTATGTATGTGCAAATTTACATCATTCCATGGAGAAATATTCACAAAAAAACATGGAAGTATCACAGAGGATCATCATGAGAATTTCCCATAAGTCATTTGAATCAACATCAGAAGTCTCAATAGTGTTTTTAAACACTCCCTCTATGGTCTAGGTTGTTTGTGCATCAGGTACCTGGAAGGGACTGTGGTCATCACCGATGGGGAAAAAGTGTTCAAAATGCACTTCATCTAAGCTTCTCGATCAAGTAATACATTGTGGTAATGTAGTAGAAGACATCATAGATTGGTTTCTATCCTCAATCGCTTTAGAGTAAACTTTAATGAGCAATTCCCATGGTCATCTAGGTAAGAATTCAACAGTGTTTCCAAACACTCATCTCGAGGTGTCCATGCATCATTCGAAGGAGGTTTCTCATGGTGCAAAGAGTTTAAGGATCTAGATGTCATCAGATGGGAGCATTTCATCAAATCGGTTAGTTAGCAGAGGTAACTTCTTCATCAACATTCCTTCTTAGTTATATTTCTTTTCTTTCTCTCTCGTCTCCTCCTCCAATTTTCTCTCCTCCATGTTCTAATTCTTCATTGGGGTTGTAATTTTTCATAATGACTTTATGTTTATAATGTAATAAGTCACCCTTATTTTATAAAAGGGGACTTAATATTTTCCTAAGAATGCAAAAATTCATAAGTTGTGCAAAGGCATATGAAAGGTCATGAGGGGGTAGGTGAAGGGTCTCTTCTATCTCTATAAATTGTAAAGGCATCCCCTTTCCAAAGGGTTGTCAATTTTATATGTTCATGAGAGATTATTCTTAGTGAAGAAGAAAATAGTTAACATTTATTCTACTTCTCATATTTGTGTTCTTCTTACTCTTGTTATGTACAATGGCTCTCATCACTACATTCAAAGAAAACTCAGCAATGGCAAATCTAAAACTAATTTTGCCTCTAATGATGGCTTCTTGTAGTGCCCACACTTTTATAGCTCAGTTACTTGTTGTTCCTCTTACTATTAGACATGTTTTGACAGGGATTTGTTATATTTTGGACATTACATTAGGAGATTTGATCTGATTAGACATGTATGGACATTTAGGTGTATAGTGTCGATTTAGCTTGATTACTATGTTGTTTGCATTATCTTATGATGTCATGGATACTAATTGATATGATGTTGTTTTGGAACGTAATTATATTGATGGATACTTAGTTTGTTACATGTTGGGATTCTATGGATACATGTCATTTTATCATTATGACTAACTTATGGTGAATTATGTATAGTTGTGCACGTTGTCGCACTTTCGATTCCGAAAGATGATATGTTAGTCTAGAATTCATTGATATATTATTTAGTAGTTGATTTATATTTTATTGGACAGGTGTGTTTAATGTGTGCAATGAGTGTGCAGGTGATAGGTCATAGGAGAACGTGGGACTCAGGCCAGCTACACAACTTTGCAAAAGCATCCCACGGGGCTAAGTCCTAGCCGTGTTTATTGCTTGAGGCCTTAGCGTTAGAATTATTGTTTTGGGCACCATGGGTGACCCTCATTTGTAATGTAATATGTCTTGTAATTATTAATTTTGCTTAGGGTGTCTAGTTTGTGTTGTAAGCTTGTTTAGGGAATTAATGACCCCACTTGCATTAAGTTTTGAATTATTCTAATGATGTACTTAATCTAGAGGGTTTAGGGTCACATGTGAACCCTTGGGTGGGCCCCACACCCTCTTACCTTGTGCCAAATTTGCCAAACCTGAAATTGGGTTATTTTAGGCATTTTTAGGGACCCCTTTTTAGTTTGGGAGTTCCCTTAACATGAAAATGAGCCCTTGGACCCTACCTAATAGGTAGGGGGGCTTATTTCCAAGGCTAGAGGGAGTTTTCCCTCCCTTTTTGCCTCTCCTTTGGTCACATCCATGTAAGGGGTATGGATTAGTGTGCTTGTTAAAAGTTGCACAAGAATTGTTTTGTTATCATTTAGAGTAATTTGGGAGAAGAGGGCTAAAAGTCATTTTATCCTTTCTCTCATTTATCTTTGGCATCTTTGACCTTGAAGGAGGAGAGGGGTGACACATGTCACCCCCTCATTTGTGAGGATTTTTCTTGCTCCTCTTCAAATTCCCCCTCATGGGAAAAGAAGAGAACTTTTTTTGGAGCTATTGCTTGGAGTCTTGTGGATTTGGAGCTAGAGTTTGCTTGGGTCAAGAAGTGGAAGAGATTGAAGTTTGGAGAGCTTTTCTTTGAGGTAGGCTTCTTGAGCTTTATTGTGTTTGTTATATCATGCTTGAAATTAGTTGTTTACTTGGAAATGTTGTTGTTGCATGAAGATCTTGTTGTTGTTTATTTGATTTTTCTCCCTCCATCATATGGCATGATGGAGTTTTGGAGTTGTGGGGGAAGAGAGGGGAATTTTCCCTCTCAATCCTTATAGGCTTGATGGGCAAGCCTTGTAGGATTTAGTTACTCCCCTCAAATGGTTGAGGTGGGGAAGGTGGGTCATTTGGCATGAACCTCCTTCCCCATTCTTGGTAAGGAAACCCCTTTGGGGTTTGAAAATCCTTCCAAGAAGGATTGGTGAAAGGGTGGAGGAATAAGGAGGGCTTGAATGAAATTGGAGAAATAAGGAGGGTATGGAGATCTTGTTTTGTACAAATAATGATGGTTGCAAACTTTTGGAGAACTTTCTTTTCTCTTCCCCATTTTAGAGGTAGAACATGGTTTCTCCTCTTGTTCATCTTTGTAAAATTTGGAGTCTTGTTTTAGTCTTTGCCTTGTTTTTGTGTGAATGTAATGTTGTTGTTTCACCCTCACTCTTGTGCATAGTTGTGGATAGTTGTCCTCTTTCCCATGGGCTTGGGGGAGGCTAGCATGCATCCCAACCTTGGGAAGGCATGTAATGATGCCTATGGTTGGGTGGTAAAACAAGCTTCTTCTCCTTGCTTGGATTCCTTGAAGGCATGTGCAATTGGATCTCAAGATGGAAGTTGGATGTTGGTTGGAGCTCTTTGTCATCTTCATTTTATTGTGGACATTACCTCTTTGTCTCTTGAAAAGAATGGCTTGTGGAAGCTTTCCTTGTGTGTAAAGTCCCCCTTCTTGTATTTGGTAATTACTTGTAACTTGAGTCACTTTTTCTTGTGCAATCTTCCTCCAAACTTGCAAAGAGGCTTGTAATGAGTTCCTTTATTTCACATAGTATGGAAACATGTTGGGTTGATGTGTTTAAGCAAAAAAAAAAAAAAAAGAGAAAACTGGTATTAGATGTTCTTTTATAAAAACTTGATGTAACCCTTATCTTTGGAAGGAAGTTTAAGTTCATTGGAAAAGAAATGTTGTGAGATGAGTGGGTTCTTTGATATAAATTTGTTTAGACTTCATTTGAAAGGAATGCTTATAGATGGGGAATGTGCTTTGTTCTTTTTTTACAAAAAGAAATAAATCAATAAAAGACACATATGTATATTTCTTGTTGACATTCTTCTTGGGCAAAAATCTGAAATATGTTTTGTTAAAACATTGGAAATGAAATCTAATTATTAGCATTGAATCTCATGAATAATATTAAATGAAAATACTCTCTTTCTTGCAATTTTCCTCTTCTTGTAATTGTTGGTAATATAAATAAATGAAATGAAGATTAGTTTTAGTTTCCTTTCCATGAGAAGTTTAAGAAAATTTGTCTTCATTTGTGAAGCATGTAAAGAGATAAAATGGGTATAGTGATTTCCTTTTTTTTAATATAAGATCATTTTTTTATTTAAAGGATAATATTGTAGTCATTTACTTATTTGTAAGGATTTGTTTCTTTTTAAAAAAAATAAAAATAAAGAGAGAAAATTTTTAAACCTATTTTTTAATTATATATATATAAATATAATATATATATTATATATATATATGTGTGTGTGTGTGTGTGTGTGTGTGAATAATATATTAAAAAAGCTAATTAATACTTGAATAGTATAATATATATATATAATATTAATAAATATAAACAAAAATATATATAAAGAAATAAATAACAACAAAGTTTTTTTTTGTTTAAAAAAATAAATATAAAACAAAGCTTGTAGGGGAGGCCGAACCCTCCCCATCTGCCGCCGTCCCCCTGCTCCCATCCGCGCGTTGCCTCCCTATCCCCCATGCGCCTACCCCATACCCGACTCCACCGCACCCACGAACCCTCCACCGCCATTGCTTGTTGTCACCCACTTCCCACGTTGTTCCCTCCCCTTTCTTCACCCTCACATCGGTCGCCCTTCCCCTTCCCCATGGGTTATCTCCCCCTACTGCCTGTTCCTCTCCTCCCCACCGTGTTCTTCTCCCTTACCTGCGGGTAAAACCCTAATCACCGCCCTCTCCTTTTTATGGCCAAACCGCCCCTCCTCTAAGAAACTCCATTACAATATCTCTCCATACAACCTGCAACACATCTCCATAGAAAAAAATAAATAAATAGAAATAATAACATTACATCTCCATAGCTATTCAAATAACCTGCAGATAAGAGAGCAAGACAAAATGAGAAAAGAATGAAAAGAAAGAGAAGGAAACAAGAATGAAATTCAAATTGAAGGAAAGGAAAAGATAAGGATGTTAGGAAAACTTTAGGGTATTTTCAAAACCAAGGGTCAAGATCAGATTTGATCCAAGGGCTCACAAACAACCCTAT
Source organism: Taxus wallichiana var. yunnanensis (assembly GCA_018340775.1). NCBI lineage: Eukaryota > Viridiplantae > Streptophyta > Pinopsida > Cupressales > Taxaceae > Taxus > Taxus wallichiana. Next base: position 690,921,060 of record CM031235.1, on the reverse strand, counting down.
TCACTTTTAAGTCATGAGCATTTTAAATGGGCTTGGGAAAATAAATTAAAGGGGATGTGGGGGAAATTAAAACTTAAAGAAGGGAAAATTAAATAAAATAAATGATGGGTGTATAAACCTCCTTTAGTGACCCTAGAAAACACTTAGTAGGAATAAATAATTAGAGATGAAATTTGACTAGTGGTTAATTAATTGGGCAAACTGAAATAGTGTAGAATAATTAATAATGGAAATCAGATATGTATTGTTAGTATTTATTGTTTAAAAAAAAAAAAAAATTTACCGACTTATTGGTCTATTTTTCAGGTGTTTGAGGTTGGGCACTACACTTCTGACGTAACATCCAATAAGACAACCCTAGTGTTGGATCTATACAAAATCCTTATCCACGTTAACATGAAGCCTCCCAAATGGTATAATTTGTAGTGGAGTGAAGCAACGAATTCAGCCACAAGATCTCTACTTTTTACATCTCAAAAGGCCCATATTAGAGTAGTTTCTTCACAAATTAGACCCATTTTATGAACTTGTACTATTTACCCACTCAACCAAGGATTATGTGGATTCCATCCTAGAAAAAATCAATCCTAATCAGAAAATTTTGATGACACATCGATTGTACCACCAACATTACACCACCATCCGGGGTTTTGATGCTAAGGACCTCTCCCTCTTGGGTTGGGATTTCACTAATGTTATCTTCCTTAATGACAGGATGTTTCCTTTTATTTCCACTATACACTTGAGTTGGCCTAATGGTGAAGAACTTGTGCTCTTGAAATAGAGGTCATAAGTTCAAATCCTACATGGGGTAGGGTATGTACACCTCGTTTGTAGCACAGTTAGGTGCCTCCTCCGTATTGGGAGTACGAGGTAGTCCCATATGCTATAAGCTACCCTGCAGAGACCCAAAAATAGGCCACCCGACATCGTGGACTATAAAAAAATTATTATTATATATCTATCCAAATGAGGTTCTCACTAATATGTGGAAGGGTGACATCGATGACGAAGCCATCATTTAATGAGTCCTCACAAGACTAGATGATGTGTGGAATCACCTTTCTAAGTATTTCATGACATTAGCTGGGATTGAATGCACACCTGTCCAACAAAAATATTTTGGACCCGCTCGTTTTGGAATGTTCTAAAACTAAATCTAAATTTTCAATTTCCTTAACATATATTTAACACAGTGCAATCAAATCTACACCATAAGTTTAATTGAGTTTTCATTTTATTATTCATCGTTAAAGGGTTTATTATCCTAGATAAAGCCTACCGTTGGGTTTGTTTGACGTCAATTTTTTTTGCAAGTGCCAGAAACCTACATTGTTAGTGTGAGAGGGTTCTCTCCATTCAAACTTGGAATTAAATAATTTCCTCACAACCTCACCTTTTTATTTCTTCATAACTTATATTCTACTCCATGATTGTGCTCAGGTTTCATTGGGCATCATTATTACTTTATCCCTAATGGATATTTACTTCTCTTACTTGAGATTCGTTTGACCATCTTCAACACTAGTAGTGATCACCAACATAGGTATTTACCTTATTTGTCACTCACTCTCTTGTACAACCTCAATGGATTATTCTTATGGTATTTCACTTTCTATATGTATTTAAAGGAACCTCTACCTTCACTAGCTGTGCATTCTTCACCATTTTATTTCTCACTTTTGCTCAATCACATCTCATTTAATCTAAGCACTCTCAGGTTGTGCTAATATTATTTTCCATGTTTGGTGGAAGCCTCAAACTTGTTGGATTTTTTTTTCATTAATGTCAAAAGGAGTATCATGTCATGTGAAGGTTGATTGGTAGTGTCATTCATTGTTGTCATGACAAGTTGAGTTACTTGGTCTACCAGTGATGGGTGGCACGGTGGATTGAGTAGGTGTAGTTACTTGCATATGTGTTGTAGTGATAGGAGGATGTTTTAGTGATGGAATGAAGCTTTTTGAAGGATATTTTATGTGAGAAAGAGTGACAAATTCATGAGGTGGTTAACATGGAAGGTGAAAACATGGTCAAGAAGCCTAGTTAAGAGGCCTAGTCAATAGGATGGTATGACATGGTGGTTCATAGGTATGTATCAGTTGGTTAAGAATTTTGAGAGTATGGATAACATAAGGATGAACTATTAAGACACTCACAAGTGTATCAGAGTGTTTATACAAGGTTTGGACATGTTTTCTAGGTCTGCACCTAGAGCTATTCTTAATCCTAGATGGCCTAATGAGGTGAGATGATCTATTTCTAAGCTATGTGTGTAAAGGTGAGAATTGGAAAAGTTACAATAGGTTTTCCTAAAGGTGTGGGAAATATTTTAAGCCTTGTATTGAATAATTATCATGATATAGATTTTTTTCATCTATCGAGTTCATAGAAGTGAGAAACCTTGATCGAGAAGGAATGTTTGATGCTCAATATCATGTGCGAAGTCTACATGGGAGGATGATCTCTTCATGGTAGTTGGGAAAGTGACCTAGCTCAATTTTTATGGTATTAGTTTGTAGTTTTAGGGGTAGATATTTATGAACAATCATTAAGAAGGTAAGGTGGTCTAAAACCCTTCTTAAACCCTAGTTAGGTAGTGATGGAGAAGATATTTCTCATTATGGCCCATAATTAATTGGTTGACCATGGTTGATGATTGTATGATCTAGTGGAATCCTCCATCTTTCTCCAAGTGGCATTAGTGTGTTATGACAGTGAGTGGTCCCCACATTATATTTCATATTTATGAAGAAGTTGTGTTTTCTCTCAAGTTTTACATTGAACCATATGAATAAATGAATGGTAGAAGAAGTATGGAAGCTATAATACATGTTTTTGGTGGTTTAAAAAAATGGTATAACCCTTAGGGGGTATGTGCTAGTCAATATAGGAAGACTGGTTTATGGGGTATGATGGTAGTTTTTGGTGACCTAGTTGTAGAGGTGTTCTTGTGAAATTACGGTCAAATAATGGTTACCAAATAGTTGGTTATGAACCTAAGGTCATGAAGTTTCTATTCATGTGTCATATATGCTTGGTTAAAGTTTTTTGATGAGTGATTGAGCTTCATCCATGAAGATTGGTTTTCTAGGTCACAAACCTAGTGAGAACAATTGATTGTAATGGTGGATTCATAACATGAGATGGTGGTTTAGAGTTAAAGAAGCTTGTAGAAGGAATAGATTGGAATTAGACAACATGTCTAACTAGTTTCATATAATTGAATAAGGCCATAAAGGTGAAGAAGACTCAGGTTTGGAAAAGGAGCTATTTTTAAGCATTTAGGCCTAATTGTGTCCTAATGAAGGAATAAGACTTCTTGATGTTATTTCTGACCTAATGAGACTTATGTATGATTTTTTCATGACGTTCTCATGTTTTTTCAAGTCATGTATATATGGAAGAAAATAATTCTTATTTTGCCCAATCAAGAACAAAAGGAGGAGCATTATTGAGAAGGGAGATGTTAAGCGAGCAAGAAGGAAGTGCATAAGAGAGAAGAAGGTATTAGTGACCATCAGTAGGAAGAAAGTAATGGCAGATGATATATCATGATGTTATAGTGTTGCTCTACATTTGGATAGGTAGGTCAATACACCTAATCAACTTGGAGAAGAAGTTCTTGAGCAAGGAAGCCTAGAAGGTTGGTTTGAAGAAGATAGATGAAAGGAGATTTTAATTGGTGTCATCATCAGTTTGTTGTGGAAAAATTCTATAGATGACCAAAAATTTAGGTGGATGAGTTGGTGTTGATTCTAATAACACCCTAAAATTTACAAAGAAAATAGTATGACTAACTAGAAAGGCTAACACCATTGCCACCTATAGTCAAGTTCTAAGTCTAGGAATGATTCATCAATGATCAAATCTTAAAATCATGCTAAGAATGTAAACTAAATAGAATCGAACACTAATAGACAAAGCATCCTTACTATGTATTGAATTGATAAACTAACAAAGACCTAAATAGATCTAAGAGGGAAATCGAATTGGGATTGTTATTGATCCAAACAAGGTGAAATGGTCTCTCCAAATGACTACAAGATCATATTGGATACCCATCTACTAACCCCATTGAAGATTTTATGCAAGGAGTGAGCATGGCTATAAATCATATTTCTTATATGAGATGCAAATCAAAGCATGGTGTAAAAATTTAAGTGTAGATACTTAGTACTTTTAATATTTTTACCTTTGAGGAAAACTAGCATTTTGGTGCATGTGGGACTAAAAGTACAAATTAGATTAAGAATGTTAATCATGATTAAGGATTTGTTAATCATAATTAGTGAATTAACAAGTGATTAGGATGTGAGGAGCCTTAATCAACCACGTAGGGTCAATTAGGAGGGTAGGATAAGATTTTGAAGCTTGCTAAGATGTTTTGGAGGGAAGTGGGGTGATTTTGAGTGGTTGGTTAATCATGATTAAGGATTTGTTAATCATAATTAGTGAATTAACAAGTGATTAGGATGTGAGGAGCCTAATTGACCACGTAGGGTCAAGTAGGAGGGTAGGATAAGATTTTAAAGCTTGCTTAAGATGTTTTGGAGGAAGTGGGGTGAAGAGAGGTTTGAGCCAATAATAGGGTATATTGACCAAAACAAAGGTACATAATAGGCTTAATTAGCTAATAATCGCTAATTGTCTATTTAGAAGAGGATTTTGACTTACGATTCATCGTAAAGTGGCATTTTGAATGTGAAAGGGGTTAGACAATCAACAATGTGTTGTTAATTGGCAAAAATGGTAAGAAATGTTAGTTAATTAGTGGAAATCACCAATTGTTAAAAAATGGTAAGCATGAGATTGATTTGTGCGCATTTGGCAATAAGATTGTAAAAGTAGAATATAGGTTTTTACATTTGCCTCTGTTTGAGGTGAAGTGAGTAATTTCACTTCAAATATATTAGAAAATAATAATCAAGTAAATTTTTGAAGAAAAATTAATAGAATGAAGGATGCCCCCTCGATTGTCGATGGGGTGATAGAATAATTCAATCGACGATTGAAAATATGATTGAAATGGATAGAAGAAATAAGGATAGGGATAAACATGGTTGTTTATTGCCCCAGGTGATTTAGAAGAAAAATTAGTAGTGATAATAAATGATAATGGAGAATATAGGACAAGCCCAATCTTTTCAATAAGCAACTTTGTTGTATCATTTTGCCCCTAGATCTACATCATCGACCTTTATTGAAATAAACAAAAGTGTAAGATAACATGAAAAGCTAAATTACTAACATTTGTTCATTGCTAAGGATAATGCAATACAATATGAGAAAGTAAAACAATGTGTAACTCCATGCAACATACATAATGCAATAGAATACGAGAAAGTAAACCAACTAACCTAATAGAGAAATACATATAATCACACATACTCAAACAAACAACGTTCAAGACAATTGTACCAATGTTTTTGTTATCAAGATTCATTTCCGAATGTTCATGTTGTAACGACAAGGGTTAAAAATGGTACCTTGAGCAAGGATATATGTGAGGGGAAAAATGAAGGACACAAGTAGTCACATGGAAATCATTCATGCACTATGACATAGTCTCGGCAACTCACTATTGCATGAGAGAGTAATGACATAGTAAGCAGGCCCAACTTTGTTAATGGAGGTAGATCACAAGGATCCGCAAATCCTTTGAGACAAATACAAGAAAAAACATAAGAATTTTTTTTTTGTAGGACAAACTTATATGTTCAAGGACAATGCATTTGATATAGGATTCACCTACATGCATATAATTTACCAATTTTTGGATTATTAATGATTTTACCGATTGTTTTTGAATTTTTTGGGATTTGTTTGATTTTTTAAATTTTTATAGAAGAAAATATTATAGAAGAAATAAATAAGTCGCAAGACATCACTAAAAGTCACCATAAGGAAAAAATATGCCCCATGTAGTAGAAAAGGCCATTGGGAAGCAAAACATGCCCTAGGATAGGAAAAACAGGCAAAAATAATTATTTATTAAAAATAATCATCACGACGAGTGTTAGAAGAATTTAGAAGAACCATGACGGCTCTAGGGTGCCTTGGGGGTGAGAAACATGCCACGAGGGGGTCAAAATGGGTATATAATGTGCAGTGTAGCCCTTGGGGTGTGCCTATGCTTAAAGGGTGCACCTATGCATGTGCATGCGTGGCACGAACATGCCCGATGTAAAAGGGGGAGCTCATGCACATGACATGTTTTAATGGGAAAATTTTGGGTTTTTGATTGTTTTACCAATTTTTTTGGGTTTTTGAAACATATTTGAATGTTTGTCTATTTTTTAGAAGTTTCTGAAGCTATGTATAGGAAATGAAGAAACGTGGGTGCCCCCAGCGTTAGAAGGGATGTACAAGGGTGGAATGCCATGCATATCCACAAGAAAGTGAAGATGCGAAATTTCCCCAATGTTAGATGGGAATATTCAAAGGAAAAATCTTCACTCATAGAAGTTGGATCATGTCCAATATAGATAGGTTCAACATGATGATGAATGTAACCCAATGACATGCTAGGAAGGAGCAAGGATGCCCCCAACGTAAGCTGGCCAAGAAGCACATGATAAAAAGAAGTGGAAGATTGTTTTGAGAAAGGGGACAAAGGTTCCTGCAAACATGGAAAAAAGGAAATATTATACACATGGATGTTCTGAATGAAGTAGAAGAAAAATGTGAATGTTGTGAATGTAGCTTAGAAGCCTCACAATGAAGAAGCGATTAGCTAAAGGCATGAATCGTGAGACAAGATACAAACTAGAGTAAGAGTCTAAACAAGGTCCAAAAAAATACACTTGGTAACATACTAATCATGTTTGCTCATAGAGATCCAAAGTGTGTGCACGTGGAAATTTATTACCTCTTGGAGGGAAGATTTGATAGACAACAAGTGAAGACACCCTAGCCAATGTGTAGGAATGATTTATTCTTCAAAGCTGATTTTATTCTGAATGGATTGTGGAAGGAGATTCGTACATTGCTATGTTGTCAGCAAGGCATCCATATCCTCGATGGAGATGCATTTGATTCTAATTGCAAAATTTCTCTACTTCCAGTCAGGCATCCATAGCCTCGGTAGAGATGATTGGAAATACCCCAAGAGAGAGTTATATACCAATTTACTTTTGCTTTTACCTTTGAATTTTTGATTTGATTGATTTTTTTTACTTTTCGAAAACTTATTTCAGTCTCTTGTTTGACAAGGGGTTAAGAACCACTGATGGCTTGATGGAAGGAGGTGGAAGTTCTTGTGATGATGACATTGGCTAGTGTCAACAAATATGTCCAAAAGTTCTTTGCAACAAGTTTTTTAGATGTTGATTGTGATGAGATCTCTATGAGGTCATGCGTTCTTTAATTTACCAAGGTGATGAAAGACCAAGGCCAAATGGATACCATAGAGGTAAATGTCACCAAATGCATGCAAATAGGATAACCAAAATATCATCGAAGGGATGAAAATGGTAGGAAGACTTATGAAGAAGAGAAAGAAAGGGAAGAAAGAACATCCATGTGTATGTAATACCTGATTGCAATGTGTGTTCGTTTACCTTTGATTTTTTGAAATGTTTTCTTTTTTATGTATTTTTGAAAATTTTAGATTTTTTTAGATTTTGGGAAATTGGGACCAATCAATATCAATTTGTGTGATAAGATCCAACAACAATGTTCACAATTTCCTTGACAAGGGAGATTAAACATGTTTGTTTATCAAGAGTCATATCATCTACATTTTTGATGATAATAGTGATCTTATACTAAACAAATGACTATGATTTATCTTGAAACAAGGATTTCGTATGTGGGAGGTTGAGTTCCCTATCCAAAGTTTTATTCACTTTGTGCCATACTTAATGGTTGCGTTTGTGTGAATTCTTGAATTGATTTTGATTATGAAATTTATGATGTTTTAAATTTTTGGGAGCTTTGGAGCTCTTGGAATTTTTGATCTTAGCTTGATAAAGAAACTGTTTGGGTTTCCTATAAGCTAATATGTGACTTGTCTGATCCCAAGAAGTGGGAGAAGAAAGTGGACATTTAGACTTGATGTGAGAAATGACGGTGGGCTTGCCACAATCATTGATAGAAGGATAATGTGATGGATACGAAGGATACGGTCCAAGAATTGAAGAGGATGGGCTACCAAGAGGTGTCCCATAGACTGAAGATAAAGGAATACCAAGATGTGGCCCTAAGATTGAAGATGAGGGACTTCCTAGAGGTGTCCCATAGATATAATATGATGGGCTACTAGGACGTGGCCCAATAATTGAAGATGAGGGAGTTTTAGGATGTGCCCCAAGTATAGAAGAGGATGGGCTACCAGGAGGTGTCCCATAAACTAAAGATGAAGGGCTACCTAGAGGTGTCCCATATATGGAAGATGATGGGCTACTAGGATATGGCCCAAGAATTGAAGATGAGGGGTCTCTAGGACGTGCCCCCAGTATAAAATAAAATGGGCTACCGAGAGGTGAGCCCCACATATAAAAGAAGATGATGGGCTACCAGGTGGTGACCCGAGGTGAGATTACAATGGAGGAATCTTGATAGATAAAGAATGATTGGGTAATGAGAAGATAGGTCATGGATCAATGCCAGACCCATGCATTTCATCACATAATGAAGAATTTGAAGACCTACAAATAAGATGAGGATCAAGTGTAATGATCATAGGGTCTTCCTCTATGGTCTGATAAGTGAAAGTAACCTCTTCCCCACAATACGCAAACGTATCGAGGTCTAAAGAGAATTATTGCATGTGATATTCTAGGGGAATGTCATCATGTGACCCCATGATTTCGGTGATTACTTCTTCATTGGTGTGGGTTTTTGTGCTTTGACCATGGGAGGTTGACTAGAAGAAATGAGTCCAATTGGAGTGGAAGATTGAGAAGATGATGACTCAAGAGATGAAGTAGATTTATATTTGGATATCTCATGAGTGGAAGAAGACACGACTTTGAAATATATTGGTATAGGTTTTCCTAGAAGATGATACATTTACAAAGTAGAGATATAGGATCCCTCATCTAGGTAGGATATTGTGATGTAGGGGTCAACTTGGATGATTGCATGATATGAGTGTCGACTTAGAATATTGCGATATGGGAGTAAACTTAGTTGATTGTGACATAGGAGTCATATTAGAAGAATTTGGATTCTCCCAGATCTTCAATGGAGGAAAAGGTAATCAATGTGGTGAATAAGTGAGGTCCTGGAAAGCAAGGGAGAACCGTGACTCAAGAACCAAATTAGATGTTTGATTTATGGATCTTAGAGTTGCTTGGATATTCAAAGGAGGAAGATGTCGTTTAGGTGACAGATAAGGGAAGTCCTTTGAAGAAAGGAAGGAGTGTGACTTTAGAGTCAAATTAGATGTTTGATTGATGGATCTTGGAGTTGCATATATATTCAAAGGAGGAAGATGTCGTTTAGGTGAATAATAAGGTCCAAGTCTTACAAAGAAAGGGAGAACTGCAAATTAAGAGTCAAATTAGATGTTTGATTGATGGATCTTGGAGCCACACAAATCTTCAAAGGAATATTCTATTTTGGTGAGTGATAAGGGAGTCTGAAAGAGAGGAAAAATGTGACTTAAGAATCGAATGAGGTGAATAGATCTGATGAGAATCTTCAGAAGGTCAAGTTGAATCCAAAGAATTAGAAGAAAAATTAGATTGTAATTAGAAGAAGAGTTGGGGGGAACCCGAATAATAATTTGGATCAGAAGTGTTCAAACCATACCACCAACTATGAGATGAAGGTGGGGAACATGGTACTTGAATGGGTTCTCTAGTGCAAATAACCAAATGAGGCTTAGCCGTGATGGGAATCCTTTGATGGGAATGCCAAAAATTTGATTCCTTGAGTTGTATGTATAAGGAACCTCACAATAGTTGGTCATTTTTGGGATACAAATGTCTAGACCGAGATAGTGTGATTGAACTCCTTCAATTGGAAGGAAGTCTGTGTCGATTTGGGAAGCACAACGGAAACCAACTAGACATTTGGAAAATATGGGCCCTAGGACAAACCAAGTGGCATAACGACATCAAATCATTACAAAGAATACCCAACAATAAACAATCATGAATCGAAGGATCAATATGAACCTAAGGACACCAAAGAATAAATAATGACCTACCCTAACAAGGTAATATATGACAATAGATATCTAGGACAATACAATGACATATAAAACTCAAATATAACCACAACAAAATTTTACTCCCTACGATTGTTTGAGATAGGTTTGAAACAAAATAGTGAAAACACAATATCACCAGTTAGGTCAAGTTTGAAACAAAAAGACCTAAATGTTAAGAAGGTATTGGCATGATCCTCTAACAAGGTATACTATACCAGTTTCTAAACACTAACAAGGTCTAAGTTTTGTAAAATGGATGATATAAATCTGAGTAGTGTAACAATGCTATTTGGACACGTAATCAAAATTGACAAGAAAGCAATATTTTAGTATCAAAATGGTGTTATAGTGATGCTAACAAAGTAACCTCAACACTCACAAAACTCAAGACAAGGCTATGATGTAAAAATATGTCTAAGTATATCAAGGAATTACTATGCGTGTGAGCAACATAACAATACAATGTAGATATTTAGGCCAAGTTTCACAATGGAAACAAGATGTAAATATCACAATTGTATGGCTATAATGCGGGCAACATAATAACTCAAAAGAATTCAGTGATAAGACAACCTAACTATAATGATAGTAAGTCTCAATATGGGTTATGAGATAAGAGGGGATACTATAACTTGATGACGTACCATTCACACTTTCAAATCTTACATTCCGACATTACAACTTGGTCATGTAAAAAGACTACAAAAGTGGTGGACATGATTATTTCTAGTAGGTATCTGTATATGTTGTTTTCTTTTGTCCCAAAATGGGCAACAAGAAAACAAAGGTGTAAACCAAGTGGTGTTGAAAAATAGTTGGTGTAACTTTGGCAGAGTTTTGCCTTGTCTTAGGTTAAGTGAAAAACTAGAACAAAGTAACACGAGATATATTTCGTGATGAAATGTCACACAGTTTTAATTTAAGAGATTCTTTCCCTTGTTCGAAAAATAAGAGTTTGAATCCAACAAAGTTGTCACTTTGTGAGATCTCTCAAGTATAACAACTAAGACAAAATTGGCTCCAAGATAGAAATATTTCCTATGGGTTCTCTCTCTATGTGTCACAAGTTTACTTCTGTGAGCTTGGTTTTCCAAGGTTTCCCAAGGAGTATCCCAAATTTACTTTACCCCCTTCTAATATAATGAGCAACTAGTGCATTTAGTTGTATTATCACTAGGGTTGCAATGGAAATAACTTTGACTCTAATCTTTCAAGGTGTACTAGTCAATTTGGTAGTGTGGAGCACTTTCTCGTTTCTTTCACAAGTTTCCCTCTTACTTGAGCTAGTTTGGGGTTCATAGGACCACCCCCATTATTGTATCTTAAGGCTTATGCCAAACGGGTTGTGCCCTAGTTTAAAGCGAGATGATTCATAGCTCTTAACCAAAACCTACAATACAATGTTATGAATGGTGTGTGTTTTTTATCTTTTGGATTAATCAATTTGGTTTAGACCTCCATTGGAAACCTACAATACACGTGAATGTTAGAGTTTGGTTTGAAGAGAGCCCTCCTTTCTTTGACTAGTGATAAGGTCCTTCACACAAATGATTAGTAGTTTAAAAAGATCTACAATTTTATAGAAAGAGGATTAAGTGTTGCTTTTATTTCTTAAGATCACACTAGGTGCAAGAGAAGAGCATACACAACAAGTAACCCAACTAGATGAAAAGCTTGTAAATAAACTAACTACCATAAAAATTTGCAAAACAAGGTTTATTCCCAATTAATCCAAGTGCTTCTTAATGAAAGACTAAAATTGCTTTTGATTCCCAAGATCACACTAGGTGCAAGGGAAGAGCATACACAAATTTTAGCCTTGATTATTTATCAAGTGAAAAAGATCTTAAACTAAAAGATCATGTACATGCCAAAATGAAAGTTTATCCCCTTAAGCATAGAAATGAATGATGATTTTTTCTACTTACTCTAAATTAGCAAAAAGGAGGTTTATGGGTGCTTTTGTTTCTCAAGATCACACAAAGTGCAAGAGAAGAGCATACACAACCCTATTCCAAACTCATACAAAGCATGAAAAAAATCACTCATCAAACCCTAAGCCAATTTTAACAAAAATCACTTATCAAACCCTAAGTTAATTTTGTTAGAAATATTGCTCTAAAATCAGAAAATTGACAAAAACAAAAACTAAAACCCTTTTAAAAATGACAGAAACCCTAAAAATTAGAAGTTGAAATTTCAAACTTTGAAGCAATTTTACCTTAGTGCATTGGCGCACATCTGTGTGCAGGAATGCACACCTTAGAGCATGAGTACACACTTTGATGCATAGGCACATGCCTATAAAATTTACAGTCAATAACTAGCATAGGCGCAACCAAAGAAGCGTGGGTGCACACTTTGAAGCATAGGCGCAAGCCACACTCAGAGACCAAAAATACAATGATGCACAAACACACATAGTAGATCACAGGCACACATAGTAGTGCACATGAACACACAATAGAGCACATGTGTACGGTGAGTGCACATGCACACACCTTCCTATAGGTGGTCAAAACACAAGTTTTGACAAGGAAATTTTCAAAAAGATCAAATCTTTGGCCTTTTGAGGGAATTTTGACAGCACTTCACCTCCTTGAATCTTGCAAGGAATGTGAAAACAAAGCAACTATGACTAATATAATTGAAACAACTATCTAGCTTGAAAATTGAGCTACAAAACTTTGAAAATTACTCTAAAAACTTGAAATTAATCTAAAAGCTTGAGAAACTAATCTAAAAAACTTGAAAGTAATCTAGAAAGCTTGAAATTAAACTAGAAAACTTGAAATTGATCTAGAAAACTTGAAATGATTTTTTTGAAAATAAGTTCGAAAGATTTTAAAAATGATATGCAATGGGGTTTAAAACCCACCGGGCATGCCAAATGATAACACCCTAAAATTTACAAAGAAAATTGTATGAATAAATAGGAAATGCTAACACCATTTCCACCTATAGTCAAGCTCTAAGTCTAGGAATGATTCATCAATGATTAAATCTTTAAAACATGCTAAGAATGTAAACTAAATGGAATCAAACACTAATGTACAAAGCATACTTACTATGTATTGAATTGCTAAACTAACAAAGACCTTAATAGATCTAAGAGGGCAGTAAAATTGGGATTGTTACTGATCCAAATAAGGTGAAATGATCTCTCCAAATGACTACAAGATCATATTGGATACCCATCTACTAACCCCTTTGAAGATTTTATGCAAGGATTGAGCTTGGCTATAAATCATATTTCTTATATGAGATGCCATTAGGAAATAAAAAATACATTGTTAATTGGCCAAAGGGTAAGAAATGTTAGTTAATTAGTGAAAATCACTAATTATGATGGAAATGATAAGAATGAGAGTGATTTATGTGCATTTGGCAATAAGATTGCAAAAGAAGAATTCAGGTGTCTATATAGTCATCTAGGCGGTTGGTGCTCCTTGTGGGTTTTGTGCCTCACTAAACTTAGGGGTTGGTTCTCCTTGTTGGGTTAGTACTCAACTAAATTTGATTCATTCATGTAATAAATATTTGTTTCAGTGGGTTTTCTTCCCTTCAAGGGTTTCCCACTTACATATTGTGTTCATGTGTTCTTATGGTGCATGCTCATGTGTTTGGTTAATCATTGTTTAATATATATGTTGATGAATGATTAATGAATGGTTAAAATATAAGAGAAAAATATTTAATACTTATTCAACCCCATCTCAATAGTTGTGCTTCCAAAATACCTACCATAACTCTAACAGATCACATTTTTAACAGTTTCTATTCTTTTTTATGTTTGGTTTCTCCATAATGACTTGGGATTCCTTCTCATAGTTTGTTGATGCGATGTGCCTTTGTAGTTGGCATTAATTTCATATAGAAATTATGAAAGTACACCATGTAATTTCTCTATTTCTACATATGAGTCTCACGCTTCTATAAAATCTTCATCTTGTGCACACATTTCCTTCAAAATAAAATTAATCCTACCTGAGCACATCAACACCTTGTTATATTTTTAATCATATACTTTAACATAAATTTTCATCCTTACATATACCCCACCCAATTCATATGCCTTCATTTCATTTTTCCTTGCTTTTTAACAAATTACAACACATGATGATTAGTATATAACACAAAATCCTTTGACAATGCTTAGTGTCTCCACTTCTTGAGTGTTTGCATAATTACATAGAAATCATGATCACACAAGCTATATTTATTTTTTCATTATTCAAATTTTCACTGTAATGTGCAACAGGTGTTCTTTCTTAACTCAATATTGCTTAAATGGCTATATCACTAGCACTTGCTATTGACTTGAAATACCTTTGCAAAATTTGGAAATGTCGAAATTGGGTTTTTCATGTCACCTTTTATTTAATTCCACAAAAATATTTTTGTGCATGTTCTCCAAATGGAACTATTTTTGTCTCATTGCATTGTTTCTATAATAGATGCATAAATACCATTAACTTTTTTGATGAAATTACGGTAAAAACTAGCCAACCCATGAAACAATTGTGCCTTAAATGCACTTTATGGTGACATACAATCCACTATTGTATGAACCTTCTTTAGGTCCTTCTTCAATCCTTCTCTAGAAATAACAAATCATATATATACTTGTTGTTCTTGCATAAAACTACATTTCTTCAAATTAATCATCAAATTTTCCTCTTGTAATCTCTTCAAAACTTGTCTGATATGTAGCAAATGTTCCTCATGCATTTTTTTGAAAATTAGAATATCATCCAAGTAAGTGATCATAATTTTCCTTAAAATTATTTCAGGACTTCATTTGTCAACCTTATGAAATTGTTTGGTGTGACATTTAATTTTAACCACATCACAAGCCACTCATACAATCCCTCTTGAGTCTTAAACATTTTCTTCTATTCAAACCCTTTTCTTATGTGAATTTGATGGTGTTTGCTCTTCAAGTCAATTTTGTTGAATTACTTTGATCTAATCAAGAAATCCATAATGGCATCCGTGTGTGGCAATGGAAACCTATACTTGATAGTGATCTTGTTGATAATCCTCGAATATGTAAACATACACCAATCAACTCTATTATTTGGTGCTAAGAATGTCTACAAAATGCATGGAATCATAATCTCTCTAATGTGTCCTTTATATGACAACTCATACACTTTCCTATGTATCTTTTCTTTCTATCGTGGTGTCATTCTATAAGCCACCTTTTCAATAAAAATTGAACTTGGAATTAGGAACATGTGGTGAATTATATCTCTCATTGGTGGAAATGCTTTAGGTAATTCACTTGACACAATATACACAAATTCAATCGTCAACTCTTTCACTTATTGTAGTTTTTCTTATTTAATCTTATCCCATTCCACTTAACATTCTTTTCAGTGTGGTATGCACTATAAGTGCACTATTTTTCTTTACCTCATTTAGGAATTGCTTTCTTGAAAGTAAAACCACTTTCATATTTGTTTCTTCACTCATTTCCCATAGTGGGTTTATTTACACTTCTTACCCTCCTTTTCCACCTTATATGTGTTTGCACGGCCATCATGTTGCTCCTTATGATTTAAATGCAATGTACTCCTAAAAATAACATGACATGCATTCATGGGCATGACGTCACACAACACTTCATCTTCATATCCTCATATCTATAACTTACTATACATTTTTCTATCACCAAAAGTTGGTCAAAAATTATAGGGATTTAGATGCTTGATTCTTTTCAATCCCAATCTATCAACCATCTCATGCATCACTAAATTATTTGTGCTTTCATTATTTACAATCATCTTATATACCTTCCCACCGAATAACACGTATTCAAAATGGACTCTTCCTCCGCTTAAGACCAACTTATTTTTTGACATATTTTAACAAAAAAACACTTCTTCACTTTATGGTTATTCCTCATGGCATGGCATACCATATTTTTCTAAAGAGAAAAGACTAATACTAAGACGAGGGTGAATCAATATTATATTAAATTTTACCTATTCAAAACATAAACATCCATAACGGTGATGATAATCACATAAAATATAACAATTGTAAAACACATGATTTATGTGGAAACCCTTTCAGGATAAAACCACATAGAAAAGAATGCTTGTATCTATATCCAAATCTAGCCCAAAATATCTCAAAATACATTCGTATAAACCAACCTACTAGAGACACCAATCCCCAATGTTGAGAACTGACTCAACTTATCTATAGGCACCAACCTATTGGAGACACCAATCCCCAATGTTGAGCACCAATTCAACTAATTCATGAGCACCAAATCAATGAATTTGTGAGCACCAACCCACTAGAAACACCAATCCCCCAATGTGAGGCATCAACCTCAAAAATACACCAATCCACCTTACGTAGTTTTTTCTTCATCATAATGATGGAAATTTCACTTCTCTTTATGCACATAAATCATATCATACTTTTAACATGGACGTTGGTCCAATTAATGAAATCAAATATATTTATATTTCTTCTCTTTTCTAATGTTCACACCTTCATCCACTCACTCCACTTGCACTTGGGATTTAATTCTCTTGTTAGTTATAGATATGCACTACTTACTCTTCCTTCCTCTTTAATATTCTTCCATTCCATTCTTGTGTTTTTGTTTTTCCTCTCTAGTGATCCTCTAACTACATCATCTTCTCGTGAGTTCACTCTTTCTTCCTCTTCAACAATTCACCTTTTGGATTTTCTCCTCCTTATCAATTTATACATTTTCTCCATCTGCTCTTAGATTTTTTTAATAACCCTCATAGTGTTCCTCCTCTTATTTTATACTTCACTTTATCCTTTCTCTTCTTAATCCACTTCCTCTACTTTTTCAGCTTCATCTACCTTTATAATTGATTATGTGACTCTTCACTTCTTGAGAGTTAAAACATGATTTGACTCTTTCAATGATTAGTGTCATTTGGCCTTCCACTTCAACTCGCTGTGCATATGTTGCATATTCATTTCATAATTTTTGTGTAATGGTTGTGCGTTCATTGCACACTCTAATTATTCCATACAAACACGATATTTAACAATTTTTCTACATGATACAAATTTTCAACATCCTTCTCTACTTTCTCTCAACACTTTGTTGTATTCTCTAGAATAGCTCACTCACACTTATATTCCATGCTCTCCATGACCGCCTATAAAATTACTCCATTTCTTTCCTCTCGAGTCTTTTACCTTTTATCACCAACTAGAATTTTTCCTTCATATTTTGTAGTTAAACCCAATAATTAACAACATGTAGGATCTCCTACATAGCTCAATACCGGGCCTATTTCCGAGCATTTTAATTAGAAAATAACTTTGTATGCATAAGAACACTATTGAAATGTATCCAATTTGGGACTATTTTAGATTTATCAATCTTTATCATTTTTGAAAAATTATATGTATAATTGTTATTTAAATCGTGAATGGAAATCAATCAAAAGTATCTTCATAGTTAACAATGGTTTTTGTAACAATATATGTACTATGATGCTATCAAAGCTGTTGGGATATAATAAGCAACATTTACAACCCACTTCTCATGCTTTTGCAGATCTATTGGACATATTATGTTACCCCTTAAAGTGGAAAACACACCTATACTATCATCTATTCAACATAATCCATAATTGAAATCATGTAAATATACAACAATGGCTTCTCATCAAAAATTAAAATAAAATTACCATATCCTATAACATAAGCTTAAAGTGACGCAATTTTTTTTATCTCATGAGATACTTCATCGAGGCATACACCTCCTCAAATAGTCCATCCTGCACATTCACCTACAAAGAAGACATTCTAATAATGTGACACATAATTCCATTTCATATTATCATTCAAGCATAGTCTCATATCTTCCCATATATATGAGTTAGTCATTGGATAGCTCATTTTTGAACAATTTCAATAAATATCATTACAAAAAAAAAAAAGAAAAAATAATTATAATTTCCAAAAGCATTCAAATATTCTAAAAATAAAAAATTAGAAAGTGAGCATAGAGTAAGATATTAGTTTTCTACGTTACATATGTTGTTTGTGTTTATGTGCGTAAGGGTTTGACAAGAGTTATTTCCTTACTTATTATTAGGTGTAAGAATGTTATAGGTAGAATATTTTGAATAAATTAATCCACATTAATCATAAAATCCATAATATAGCAATTATGTTAATCAAAAGGAAAACCCGAAGGATTGAGATGTTCAATGTAACACAAATTCCCAAAAAAGGATAAATCCTAATGTTTAAAGTGTTTGATGTAACACGTGTTCATATAAATGTAATGATGGAAACTAGTTTTATATAAACACGCAATACTAACATCCACCTACAATGATAATTGGACTACATAGATTTAGGAAAAGTAAATAAACATTTTATGTGATTTTGGGGTAGAACATGGGTTGATGTGGATTGAACTTCATAATTTGAGAGATCTAAAAACAAAGATAAACATAAAAATTAAAAATATACAGTGCCTTTTTGGTGGTGGCGTAAACATGGTGCAAAAATGGAGAAAAATAACGTATGCCAACCTTTTACGTCCATTTGTACCATCCTAAGAACAAAAACATAAAACAATAAAAAAACTATGTGAAATTGATCTTAAAAATGGAGTTGATTGTACTTTATGTATTAGTGATTTATTGAAATACATGGTGTTTAACATACTCCATACACAAAACAATGACACTAATATTTTTGAAAGATTTCAATTTCTTGAGAATATGATGCAAAAATTTGACACTAATATTATCGACAAATTTCAATTTTGAAATAGTGATGTCAAATTCTAATGTTCATATTATGGGTGAATATCAATTTCAAAATAGTGAAGAAAATTATGTTGACATAGAATATGTTGATGTAAAAATCAATGATGCAAAATGTAGAGATTCAAACAATCTCACCTAAATACAATTTTTAAAATATTTGACACATTATTTTTGACGCAATATTTTATGATGCACTTTTTTACACTAAACAATGATTTATGTATTGTAATTGTCACTTAGTTTCTGACATTGAAAAAATCACTTAGCAGTAGTGATTCTAATGTAAAATTGCATCTCAAATACTCTTACATCGTGCTCAAGAAAAACATTATAGGCTTAAAACCCCATGATTGTGACAAAAACTATGATGCTAAATTCATGAAATCTACTAGTGATTGACACAATTCTAAAACATTGGTAATTGGCGGCCCATGAAAATAAAGTAGAACAATGTCTCTAAAATATATCTATAGAGTGATAATCCCTAGAATACAATTGTTATTTTGAATATTGAACAATAGAAGGGGATATATATGTATGCATATAAATTTATTCGAACAAACTCTCACTAGACATTAAAAAATGTAAGAAGACTAAATTTAGATGTTATCCTAGAGTAACATGTATCAAAAACTTCCTAGAGGGTTGCTTCTTCTTCTTTAGTTCATCCTAATAATTAACAACATTTAGGATCTCCTCTAAGGCCCCATATCAGGCCTGTTTCCCAAACATTTTAATTGGAAAATAAGTATAGATGGACAAGAACACCTTATTGAAATGTCTCTAGTTTGGGACTATTATAGATTTATCATTCTTTATCATTTTTGAAAAATTAGATGTGTAGTTGTTATTTGAAGAATGAATGGAAATTAATCAAAAGTCTCTCCATAGTTGATAATGGTTTATCTAATAATCTATGTACTATGATGTTATTGTTTAAATAGTTGGGATACAATAATCAATATTTATAGCCCCACTTCTCATGCTTCTTGTGGATCTATTGAGCATATTGTGTTACCCATTCAAGTGGAAAACAAACCTACATTATCATCCATTCAACATAATCTATGATTGAAATCATGTAAATCTATGTCAATGGCTTCTCATCAAGCATTACAATAAAATCACCAAGTCCTACAACATAATCTTAAAACAACACAATCTCCTATCTCACACAGTACTCCATCAAGACATACACCTCCTCGAGTGGTCCATCCTACATGTTTATCTACATTAGGACATTGTAATATTGTGACACATAATTCCACTTTAGATTATCATTTAGGCATAGTCCCTAATCCTCCCTATATGTATGACTTAGTCATCAAATAACTCACTTTTGAACAAGTTTAACAAACTTAATTATAAAAAGTGAAAAATTAAAATACTTGAAAATCTAAAAAATATTCAAATATTTTTAAAATATAAAATCAGGGCTTGATCATAGCTTGAGATACTAGTTTTCTACTTTATATATGTTGTTTTTGTTTACACCCTAACATAAATAATAATGTGTAAGGGTTTGATAAGAATTATTTCCTTACTTATTATTAGGTATAAGAATGTTACAGGTAGAATATTCTAAATAAACCAATCCACATTAATCATACAATCTATAATACAACTCTTATGTTAATCAAAAGAAAAACCAAAAGGATTGCAATGTTTGATGTAACACAAGTTCCACAAAAGATAAACCCTTACATTTAAATTGTTCGTTTTAACACATGTTACTCAAAATGTAATGATGGAAACTGGTTTTACATAAAAAAATACAATACTAATATCCACATACAATGATCATTATGTAATTTTTTTAAAGTGCATTCAATTTTATGATCTATTTTTGTTTAATCTTGCATGTACACTTTCTCTAACTTCTCTTTCCTTATTCTCCTTCTTATCCACTTCCTTTCTTCCCAAAACCCACAAATGCAATTTTGAATGCATATTTGTATATGCATTTTGGTTTTCAATAAGGTTAACCTTAGTCCTCACCAATCATTTAGGAGGGACTCTTTCCCCTTTTCACTATTGTTATATTTTGCACATGTGTAAAATCACATGCCAACAATTTTTGGTGAATCTACTTGGGAATACAAAATTTTCACTAGTGCTAGAGCTTGGTCATAATAGTTATCTTTTTATGCATTTAGATTTTCCTTCAAAAATAAATTATTTGAGTAAATGAGTCTCACGAAAAATCCTCTTATCTTATATCCTTATAAATGTGTGATTCAAAATAATCAAGAAGACATCTATGCTAATCTAAGGTTCTTCATTTGGAGAAACCATCGAATAATAGATGAAGAATAAGATCATACCAATGAAACAAGAATAATACAAGTTGTGTAAATTAGATGAGAATGAGAAAGGATTGAAGCTCAAATAGTTGCACACATTCCTTTATCTATGATTATTCCATCAGTTCAAATTATGGTCTATCAACCCAATCTTGCCTTTGAAGAAGTAACTAAAGAATATATTGTCGCAAACCTTCAAGTCATTACATGGAATAATCGTAAGATTTTTGGGAAATATTTGAGAGTTGAGAAAGTCATTGATCTCGAAGTATATTGTGCCCAACTTACAATAATGTCGCTAAACTTGTATCCATAAAAATACCAAGACAATATGTAGTATGAGTTGTTCAAGGTGCTGATCCACAACCTCCTCAACCTAGAAAACAATAAATATTGATCATTTCCTTCAAATTGGCTGAGAAAAGATTCGTAAGAGGTGATAAAGAAAAAGGAATTAGTGACCCAATCTTTTATTTTCAGCAAAAAAGTGATTTCAAACTTTCTCCTACAAAGAAGAAAGGTTCAAGAAAGTAGGCAAGTCTCACTTCATGTCCTAAAAAGAAGCCAAAAGAAGGTGTCTCAGCCATTCAATCCCTTATTCTCCCTAATACATTCCTTCCATTACACACTATATTTCCTAGGATGGTTTTTTTTACCTTGGGGAACTGCCATTGGTCCATTGGATCTTAGACAACTCCATGATCTTCTTAAAGACGCTAGGAATAATTACCCAAAATTCAATGGTGGTGGTAAAATATATCCTAATGACCACATACCATTATTTTTTTCCACATGTGGTGTCCTTTGAATTGGACAAAAATATGTTATTGTTCACTTATTTGTAGAGAATCTATAGGAATATGTTACTTGATTGATTTTATCATTCAAGAACAGGTACTCTAAATAACTGGGATACTATGAAACGAAATTTTGAAGAATGGTTTAAGCTTGTAAAAGATGAACATGCACTCTTATAACAACTTTCCCAAATGAAGAAAGAACCATATGAACCCATACGAGACTTTGTTTCTAAATTTAATAAATTGTTGAAAAAATTCCTCGAGGATCTCAACCTACGACAGATAATCAAAAGTGTTTCCTCATCAACACACAACTTCTAGAAGTTGGTTTCCTCTCTAGGAGAGCTAGAGTTGAAAACTTAGATCTTGCATAAAATCAAGATATAAAAATAGATGATGATCTCATCATGGCAAGAAAGCCAAATAAAATTTATAATAAAATAAAAATTCAACATGATGGTCAAAAATCTTTCGAAGCTCTGATACAAAACTTAGAAAATGATATAGAGGTATTAAAGAAACAAGTTACAAAAAAATTGGTACTTATTAGGATGTGGATTTACAACTTACCTCGGGTGACACATTTTTCTAGGCATATCACTATCATGTACATGCCCTAGGTTTCATTCCCTTATTTATTTCCTGATTTGGTTCTGAGTTAATAGTTAGTTCCTATTAGTGACTGATTACAATTAGAAAATGACTGTGTAAATGTTGAAAATGCTTTGTAACTATTTTCCCCTAGAACAAGAGCACCCATGTGGGACACCAGCACCCATAAATTCCTATTTTTTATAGGAACTTATGTCCATACTGAGTTTTGTAGCCAAGTCTATTTTTAGCCCTATTTTATAACTGATTTCTGTTATATTCTTGTTGTCTGTGTTTTAGTAACTACTTTTTGTGACTACTAGGAGGGTGAAAAGGTTCACCCAATGTTTTCCCCCACCCATTTTGGGTGTGTGATATGAAAAAAATTGAATGGAGTCCAAACAAGGAAGTATGAAACTAATATGCACATCTAATATAGGAATCCTACAGGGGGAATAGGGATTACACATGGTAGTTACCATTGCACAAGCAAAACGAGTGGAAAATGCTAGCATATAAGTTTTAGTGACAAACAAGCAATACCCATAGAAATATTAACTAGGAAAGAACATATAGGAAAATAGAAAACAAGGACACAAAAAGTAGTTGGTTGCATAAACGGGACACCACTCAAGATGTCACAAAACAATCGGAGCTGTCAAGGCTTGTGCAAACAAGGTAGCAAAAAAACATAGTACATAGATTACAAATAGTGACAAACAAAGTATAAGTAAATCAGGTAAACTTGATTAGAAGGAGTCCTACAAGGAAAATGCTACACATGAAGCACCCGTTAGTATGTTAGAAAAGATAAATAGTATGTAACAATGTAATATCTGAGTATAGGAATGAAAATGTGAAATATCACAATGATAGCACTTGATAGTAAGTGATAAAAGGTAGATTCCCCCAGAAACCTCATTAGGATTGGTAATGGATAGTACCAATCATCATACATCATGGAACAACCTGTAAGTGACATTTATTCACCTCAAGATACCATGTGAATGTGCATACAAGTATGAAAGATTATAAATCATACTATGAATTGTTGTAACATGATAAGCAAAGGTGCAAAATATAGTAATATAAGCAATGAAAAATGCATCCAATCAAGATCCAAGATTTTTTTAGATTTTTGAATGAAAAAATATAAAATAAAACTAGCTAGAAGGGGGGAATAAGGATACCCTAGGTGGGTGGGTGTAAAGTGAGGTCCATGTGAAGAATGCCCTAAACATTCAAGTATGAACCAAGAAAAAGAGTGTGTGATTGGGTGGTGTGGGTGAATTAGGATGCCCCCAAATGTGAATGCCAAAAGGATCTATGAAATAAGATAAATGGACAAGGGCCCATAATCGATGATTGAAATAACTATGCAGATGTACATGATCTAAGACTTGATGTTCAAGGGAGGGTGCATGAGGCCAAGTATATGAGATAGGTATAGACTGAGCATGTAGGGAATAGAGCATGAAATATGTCTAGATGGAGCATGTGAATCATGTGACCCATTTGAAGAGTTTTCCCCATGAGGTGGGCTATGAATCTATAGATGCAATAAGGCATGTGAGTAATATCCATGTGTGAAGGAAACTAAGATGGATGTGTAAAAGGGGCTATAGGAGGAACATGGGCTCCATATACCATAGGAGGTGTCAAGGCTAAGGATCCATAATTAATAGGATAAATGCACTAGGAGTGGTCATGATCTACAAATGTAAAAATATGAACACATGTGAACATGATGCAAGGACCTAGTGTCAAATGAAAGTGCATGTACCATAGTATGTAGAGTCATGCATATGGAGAAACTATAATATGTGTAACATTAAGAAGCATAAGAGATATCAGAGAATGATGGAAACATAGTTAGGGGAAAACCATATGGAGTCCAAGATCCCAATTACATGAGTATGAAGTGTAAATGCAATGAAAGTTTGTCCATTAGGAGAAAATAAAATAGATGTAAAATTGGGCTTATTGGCAATAGTGGAAGGAGTAAGTACAAACATAAGGATCAAGATGTGAGTCAAAATATGTGTAACATATGTAATGTTAGGAGGCTCGTTAGTAGAAATGACAAGTAATAGGTGCAATTTGGGAAGATTAGAAGCAATAAAGTAGTATGAACTAGCCCCTATGATCATAGACAAAAATGTAGAAAGAGGGGAATGGATGGCCCCCATGAATGTAACAAGATAAGGTGTAGCCATAGTAAATGAATCATGCATAGGATATTGGAAAGTGAGAGCATTAGGAATCATTGTAAAATCAGTGTACGGTGCTCTAACTTATGATGTGAAAGGTGCGGGGAGAGATGGTACATTGGAAGCACTAAGCATATGATCAATAGAAGTGCATTGAGAGTGATATATAATGTGAGGAGTATCATGGATTCCAATAGATAATTGATTGTGTAAATAATTACAGCTAGGGCACATCCCAAGAGGATAAGGACGTGCAATGTAGGTAATTTCATGAGCTTCATGTATGAAAGAAATATCACAAGGAGTAGCAACATGAGGTGTGGAATCTATTATAGCAGTATCCATGGAAGAAGGTGTAGTAAGGGTATTGTGTGTTATGGCATGGGTAGAAATAAGTTCATGTATATTATGTATTTAAGGTTGGCCTAGAAGGATCTTTGGAAGGAACATCGTGAGGCATAACATGACATAGACCACTAAGAGTGAAATATCTCATAGTAAGGGGAAGAGAGATTGTACCCAACACTTTCTTAGGTGTATTATTAAATCCACAGATACAAAGAGTAGATGGATTGAGATGAGTAGCAGAAAGTCATATTTGATGGAGGAAGGAAAGATTGTATACATTAATTCAAGATCCACGACTAACTAGGACATGCTTAATAATGAGATTATGAATTTAAACATGGGTATAAAATGAGGAAGAATAAGAATCAAAGACATGGGAAGCCATGAAAGATATGATAATGGGAATGTAAGGAGTGGGTTCACAAAATGATTTAATAAAATTAAATATAAAATAAGGAAATTATTGATCAGATAGATAAAACAATAAATAAGAAAGATCAAACAAAGAAAATGTAAGCAAGAGTGTTAGATAGGATTTCTAGAATAAATCAGCTTGCCACTGTAGGTCTGGACTGATTTTGGGTTGGTGAATGATTTGAATAGGCATATTATGGGTTGTGTAAACTATGATTCTAAAATTGGCTTGTGACGATATTAGGTACAAGAGTGTCTGGAATGGGACAAGGCCACTGGGCATTGGTGTATGTGGTAATAATCAGGATCTGATTCTTTATATGTCGTTTCTTGTCATTCCTTGTTTGTTATAGGTCATGTCATGTTCATTATATTTTTTATCTGTCACACATGTACCTATAAAACAAACCCTAGCTACCTGCACAAGACTCAAGTGCACATTAGATGAATAAAAATATGCATATGTTTGAGTCAAAATGACCTTGGTGTTCACTCCAATGTGATTGTCACCGAGCGTTGCACTACATTTCAAGCTCCATGTAGTTATTATATGTGTGTGATTGAAATATTATCCCTTGAGCTAGGATTCTATAGTTCCAGGTCACAATGAACATTGGGCTATAACTACTTTGTCCCAATGCAAATGTGTGGTAAGGAGTTCGAATAAACCCCCTATGTAGTGAAGTATGTAGCCCCAAAAAGCAATCCTTGATGTAGTAGATAGAAAATATTAGCTCCTTGTAATAGTATGTGCCTCTTGAATTCTTTCCCCCTTAATGAGATTAAATAAAACATGTATATATATATATATATATATATATATATATATATGATTCCTTTTCTTAAGTTTCTTCATTAACAAGTGAAAGGTTGACCAAGGTTGATAAAAGAAGACAAGAGAGAATTCAATATATATATATATATATATATATATATATATATATAACATTATATATATATATATATATATAAAGGACATACGTACCCTAAGGGGATAGTAATTTTAGGGTGCTCCCTATCCCTAATGGGTGGTCCTGTATAAGATAATTAAAAAGATAAATAGTGAAATCAAAGCTAATAAAGATGTCGGTTAATATGTAAAACATCAAGTTACAAGTCAAAAATAAAGAAGCAATAAGGATGAAAAAGATATACGAAATGTTAAAGAAAAGTGAAAGGGTTATTAATGACTAGTTCTCTTGCTTAGGAATCATGCATATACATAAAGTATTTAAAATCTATATGTACATATAGTAAGTGTGTGATTTAGTGACTATAAAAAGAGAGTCACTTCCAAACCAACGATCTCATCCATTTATGGGATAAGCGAAGAGAACTTAAAGGGAGCCATGGAAAATTTGATTCATTATGGATTGTTCCCTTTAAGATAAGGCACTTTTGCGCAGAGATAATACATATTATCTCGCATATCCTAATGGTACTCATCTACCATTTCCCTAAAGTGGGAAGTATCTCAAGCACTACAATTAGTAACGGTTGGTGGTCCCCAACTTTGTATATAGGTGAATTAGGGTTTATGTTGTGTTTTCCCCATTTTCTCATGTTTTGTTTGTCTTTTCTCCCTTTAGTATGGAATCTATGCGAGATCTTTTTTTTTTAAAGTCTTATATGGGTTCATTGTTGCATCCTCGTGATTCATTGTCCCAATAAAAGCGGTTGTTGTCTGAAATTTTTAATTTCCAAATTTACAAAAAATTAAAACTTTTCACGTTAATGTGTTGTGTCGATTAACTAACCCACTCTATTTAATGAAGCCATTATCTTTCTGTTTTTCCAATAACTTGATCATTAAGCATCACAACGTTGCATCATCCCATTCTCGTTATCACCATTGTCTTGCCTCGCCTCACATACCCTCTTGCTTTTTGCAAATTGAAACTAATCTTTAAATTAATGATTTTAATTTAATTATTTCAAATTAATTAATAATATTAATTTAGTTAATAATATGTATTAATTGATTTTAGATAATTAAATTAGTGTTATTAATTTTATGCAATTAATTAGCTATTAATTAATGTTATTTATTATTCATTAACAAGTTATTAATTTTATTAATTGAATTATTCATTTAGTTATTAAATTAATGACGTTAATTTGATTAAAAATGTTAACTAATTGATTTAATTAATTAAACCACTAAGTGGAGAGTGAAGTGAAATTGAAAACTCCTGACAAGGCCCTCGAGATGTTTTTCCCAATTATCCACGAGGAAGTTTTCCAGGCCAAATTTGAAAAATGGAAAAATTCAACTCGCTTCACCACTTTCCATTTATCATTATCTCCCTCTTCCGCATTAATCTTTACACTTCCCATAATTAATGGAAATGGTTATCAAAGGAACAAAATCAAGGATAATTTTAGTGGCGAATATTCGTAATATGGCAAAAATTTCATTTTAGGAAAATTTGAAAAGGTGATTTTTTTCGGAGCGGGTCGGTGTCCTGTTTGCCTAAAATATACAATATATTTTTTTTTGCGGTTGGTTTTGCCTTCATTTGAAAACATCTCCTATAAAAACCTAGGTGATTTCTTTGGGTAGTATACCACAAGTAGCTTACCAAATTACCAATACCGTGAAGTTTGAACTCACATACTCTTAAGCACCAGAGATTTGTTAGCCTATTAGGGTTAGTTGTTGACACGCGACAGGGATATAGTTGACATGCGACAAAGACATATGCGGATGCACGACAAGGGATATTGCGGCAGACATGTGACAAAGGGTAAGCTATTGGACGTGTGAGAGTAGAGAGAGTTGATGCGCGACAGGGTATAAGTAGTTGACACGTGAAAGGGATAGAGTTGACACGCGTGACAGAGACAGTTGACGCCTTGGTGACATGCAACAGTTTTAGTTGACGCCTTGTTGATGCGCGACAGGGATTATTGATGCGCTATTGACACGCGACAAAGGGTTAGTTATTGACACGCAACAGGGAGTCGCTACTTGGTTCTTTTGCTGACGTATGGCTCGTTTAGAATAATGGAAGGTGCTAGTCCTAAGAATGCGGAGACCCTAAAAGTAACTAAGAAATATTAGAAATCACTGTTCAAGTATTTTGGAAACTTTGTGGATACAGATATTGAAAATACCAACAACCATAAAGATGCCACCAGAAAGAATTAGAATACTGACTATGTGGAAGGTATTATTGAGGTGGACATGCATTTTGCATGTATCAAACAAATGACACCTACGATAATATGCCAGATCTTAAAGATATTCTTCCTATTGGGGTACAACCAGAATTGCATCAAGATATCACACATACAAATACTTAGCAAAATGGAACACATAAATCAAATTCAAATTCGGTTCACGAAAGAGGAAACCAGGTGATTGTGATATTGCTCAAAATTCTACTCAAAAAAGTAAAACATTGAAAACAAACAAGAATATGTGGACCATTGGTAGGTCATACAAGTTTGATTGGGCAACTAAATTTCTGTTTATCAAACTTGTACAATCATCTAATTATAAAGAGATCCCATCTGAATGTACATGTACAATATGTACGTGGAAATTGGGAAAGCAACAAAAAATGCAAATGAAGCTGGACACTATAGAAAAACATTGTGGAAAACAATATTTGACTGTAACGGGGGTGGATGGCTAGAAAATCAAAACACACAGGTGGAAAACTAAAAAAATGCATGCATGTTAGATACACAAGTGGAATATGAGGTAGAGCAGAAAAATGCAGACATCTCTTGGAAAAGGGAGGAACGATCACATCGCATATTGGTAAGATGAATCAAACAAATCTACATGCAAAACTCATACAATTCTCTACTCTATTTCACATACTAAAAAAAGGAAGACCGATTTCAGATTTCCTTGATTTCAAATTTTTGTATCAATATAATGGAATGCTAAATGTACCTCAGTCTCATTGGTCTGAAAGTAGTGGATGGGAAATGGAAAAATGCCTTTTAATGATAGAGAAGGAAGATTTGAAAGAGAATGTAAAAAAATCAAAGTTTATCTCTCTTTCAATTGATGAAGTGACAACAGTCGACAACACTGCATGGGTATGTATCCACGTCTATACTTTAGAAAATCATATAAGGACACCTCATCTGTTGGGTGTTATGAAAATGGTTAAAATCTGTAATGTCAAAAACCTACATAAAATAGTTGTTTCTCATTTGAAAGATATTGTTGGAATGACTGATTATGAAATGGCTACGAATTTGGTATGCGTTGGAGCAGATGGTGCATCCGTCATTTAGGGTCACCGAACAGGCCGTGTGTTAGATTATAAACAACAATGGCCCCATATATGATACCAATTCATTGTATGGCTCATAGAATGAATTTAGCGTATAAAATGGTAAGCAACCACGAAAATGTTGCTAAATTAGAAGATCTTATAAGAGAACTTCATGCCTATATGGCAAGAAGCCCAAAACGATTTCTTGAGTTCCAGAAATTTGTAATTGGAATTACATATGGCAAAAAAATTCTGAAAGATGTTGAGACTAGATGGATCTCTTTGTATGAACTTGCATGCAGAGTTCATGAGGAGTATCCTTCATTGGTTGGTTTCATGCACAAATACCATCATGAAGTTAATAGGGTGAGGGACTTGTTGTTCCATTTAACTGATTTGGAGACATTGCTTACATTGGTTGGTATTCTTCTAATGTTGCAGGAGATCAATACACTGATGAAGCATGCACAGGGAAGATTAATCTATATTGTGGATTTTATACGGATGAGAAAAATGGTATGTCAAAGTATTGATATCTTGTATTGTTCCCAAGATAGTTTTGATACACTTGTTTTTGAGAATTGGAAAGCTTTATTAGATCTTTAAAATTCCAATAACTATTTGAGATTTAATATCCACGATCACCTCTACATCATTGTTAATGGGAGGGACATACCACTGCATTTTGCAAAAATGTTAAGATATTACAGGATCGAAATGAGAAGATGTTCTCGTGACATGTAATCTCTTTGAGTATGTTATAGTTGAAACAAGAATAAAGCTTAAAAAATTTCAGAATCCTTATCATCAAAAATTAGAGAAAGTTTCTCCAAAGATAAAATTCTTGAAGCCATGGGTGTGATGAATCCCAATTTGTGGAATACTGAAGGTGGTCGTGCTGAATTTGTAAGAAAGCATTTCCATAAATCCATGGGTACAGTAATGGAACATTTCGCAAAGAATTCAGAGTTCAAGGGTATGGAAATCAAAGGTATACTGAATGCTGATTTATTAAAATTTCAATCAACAAATTTTACAACAATGAGGAACCAATATAAAAATTTAGACGAACCTTCTGAAAGTGGTGCTATTACAAGGCTGTGGTGAGGAATCTATCAAAGTTCTATCTTACAAGAAGATATTAGTGAATATTTCAGATTATATGAGTTATGCCAAACAATGATTTTGGGGTCTGTGGAGGACGAAAGGGTTTTCAATGCACTATCATTTATAAAATCAAAACTGAGAAACAGGTTGGATAAAAATCTGGAAAGTTGCATGAGGTGTTATGTTTCTCGGTACTCCATGGAAACCTTTCCTTTCGACAGAGCAATTGCGCATTGGAATTCCCTTTGCGAAAGAAGAGGTGTGAATAATACAACTACAAGTACAACTGTTCCCAACGTTGAGAGTGGAATTGGTGCATCGTCACACTCTACAGAAGAGAACATTGAGTTTGAAGAAGCTATTGATAATGGATTGTTTCAAATTTAAATAGGTATCTTCTTCACCTTAATCTTATTGTTTGTCACTTTAAATTTTTTTCAGCTCTTGTTATCATTAAAGATGTTACAGGTCTATATATTTACATTTATTTAAATATAATCTTTTTCTTTTTTTGAAAACGTGGGTTGACATCCATCCGAGGAAGCTGGTACTTCTAGGATACTGACAATGTCAAGAAACTCACCCATCTATCTACTAATCCATTTCTCGTGTTGAGTTTTCTTAAAACAAAGATCTAGCACATTACTAGTGATGATTTCACAACAATCTAAAACACTAGAGGTAAGTTAAACCCTATCATATCATCTTTCTTGATTTCTTACAATTATGTTTAATTTATTTTTTATATTTGCAAAATGCTTTGATATATTTTTTAAACTTTGTGGGATAAAATGACACAATTGAATTTTACAGAGGAAGATATTTCCATACTATACAATTCATAATCCACGATCCATTATACAATTCGTCATCCACGATCGTGCTAGAAGCTAAATCTACGTCCACATAAAATTCATCATCATCCATATATATCATATCATTATCATAATCCTGACACTACAATTATTATTAAAACAATTATTTATCTATTTTAAATTTAAAGAAATGTCTCTGTCCTAACACATTCCATTTTTTTAAAACAATTATCCATTATCATCATTCATCATCATCTATATCCATTCTAATGTTATCATGATCATATCATTACAAGTATAGAGAAGAAGAATTATCGTGCTTGAAGCTAAATCTACATCCACATACAATTCATGATAATCCAAGTAAACAAGAAACATACGTCATCATGATTCATCCCTATCTAATGCAATCACCATTAAGAGTAAACCAAAAAGCATAAACTCCATATACAATCTAAAAATTCTATACATAATATATAGGAAGTTAAAAAATTAAAGATTATATAGTATTTCAAATTTTAAAAGGCTATCAAATCCAGATAATAAAATTCAAATACCATGACCACAACATTCAATGTTTCAAATTTTCAAATATAGACTCAATATTTCAAGTTTCCACACTCAATAATAAAAATTTTCAACCCTCTTTTTCTGTATCCAATTCAATTCCTGTGCTCCTTTCCCCAATGGTTTCTTCACCTGTGGCTTTACTCCTTTCCCCAATGGCAGAAATAACCCCAGAACTTATGAGATCATCCGCAACACTGTCCAAATTTTTAAAATTCTTTCTTCTTGCTTTGTCGCATCTCCATGGGACAAAAATTTGGATCAGCTGTTGCCTTAGCTTTGAATAATATTTTAGGGTCGAAGCCGTGCTCTTTAATTATCCACTTCAGTGTATTGTTTTGTTTGTTAACCAAAATAATATTTTCCTTCAAATTCTTCGTTGTGGATAAACTGTTCTTTCGTTGTTTCCAAGTGAACTTGGAAAACCTTTGCTTGACTCTTAAAATTTTCATATTTCAATTGCACAAAAAAAGTAATGTCAATTCAACATATAACTAAAATAAGAAAATTTCAAATTAACAAAAAATATTGTTTGAAAGTGATAATACTTACGACCACTCTATCTCTCTCGGAATTTGTAACTACTACCGGTTTGAAAGTGATAATACTTACGACCACTCTATCTCTCTCGAAATTTGCAACTGCTACCAGATCCTTGTCCTTAGACCATTTGTTAAAATATGCCTGGGCCTCAAAGCACTAATATTTTCCAATTTGTTTAATGTCTTATCCAAAATTTCATCTTTATAGTTGTTGTTATACGTGACAGTCCCACTTCTTACTTGGGTAAGTAAGGAATCCATCTTCGCAGGTTGATTCTGGACTGCAGTGTATAAACTATCCCTTTGCCAATAATTTTCAAAATGACTAATAATCTCATTGATAAGTACTTTAGCCCTTCTCTCCCATTCTATGAGCTGACTGATATGAGGTAGAATAAACTCACCGACATGGGATTGACAATCATAACCAATTAAGTTCTCCAAAGGAAAAGGTAGCAACTGTTCACCATCTGTATCTGATGAAGATGATCTTCGTTGGAGAGGTATGGGGGCTTTCGGGTTGATCAACTGCTACTTGTTTCTGCCTTTGGGTGGCCTGATCCTATTTGTGATAAAATTAATCAAGATTTAGACAAATAAATTTAAATCGAAATGTAATTCAATATGGTAAAGTATGTTGAAATTGAAGTATACCTGCTGGCCTTGAATCATCTCACAGTATTGAAAAATCAGTTGGGTCATTGCTATCAATGCCCAAATAATCTTCATCTAAATTTATATTATTCAAAACCGATATGCCCGTTGCATTGGGCAAGCCACCAAGTGAGAGGGTTGGAATTTGAAAGGAGGAGGCAATGTTTAGTGTCCTGCTAGGGGCCAGAGCAATTGGCATGCGTTTACCAATGTTCTTTTTCCCTGTTCCTCTGGTTGGAATTTTAAATATTATTGGTTGAGGGGGTCGGTGCCACTGTTTG
This sequence comes from Taxus wallichiana var. yunnanensis, assembly GCA_018340775.1. Classification (NCBI taxonomy): domain Eukaryota; kingdom Viridiplantae; phylum Streptophyta; class Pinopsida; order Cupressales; family Taxaceae; genus Taxus; species Taxus wallichiana. Next base: position 690,887,236 of record CM031235.1, on the reverse strand, counting down.
AACAGAAGGACTGTAATGTGCTGAAAAGTTCAAGAAAAAACATGAAAAACTAGAAAACAATCCAAAAACTATGAAATTAAATGATGTAGTATTCAAAAGTTGTACCTTGTTGTTGAGGGGTAGTTTGTCATAGTGCTAAGGGTGGCCATGTAATTGGTGGTTGTTGAGAAGATACAAATGCATGTGACTATACTGAGTGAGTTGGGGAAGATGGTTGAGTTTCCGAAACACGCGTATGGTCCAAAGTCCCTAAAATGTCATCAACATTGAATTGTATGTCAATTCAATTGGTTAAAATTTAAATTGGAAAATAAAAATACAAATTTAGAATTTGTAAATAATATATGAGAAGGTATTACTTCTCTGGCATTTAACGAGTTCAAACTATTGAGGGTTTGGAGAGGAGTGAGCTTCCATTTCAGATTGGGAATCTCCTGAAGCCTCAACATGTTGTTGGCCTCTTCCTCTTGATAACGCCTTTTTTGGGGAAGGGCTTCAATAAATCTTCTCTACAAACCGTAAATTGTTAATAAGCAGTGTAATGTCGAAATACAAACTTAATAGTTTATACCTGTTGTTCTTCAAATGGAATTGACAACTTCATCAACTCCTCATCAGTGTAAGTAGGAATTGGTTTGTCTTTTAAATTTAAAAGAGCCTCGTAATAAAGGCCAAGGAGATAGTTTGTGGAATAAATGACAGGTTTTTCTGAAAGCTTTGCATTTGTTATGTCAGTTCTTATTTTTTTGATAGATAGGTGCACCAATCAAATTTTTGTTTTGAGATAGTGGAAACTATGTATGCAATGGCCCAGTTTGGTATATCTATTTTCCGACCCTACAAAACTATTCTGGATTGAAAAAAGGAAATCATTGTAGCAAGAAAGTGGTGTGCAATTACTTGCGTATCCACACCACGCCTGGATTTATTGACATGAGCTATAAATGCCAAAAAATGTGGGAATTAATATAACATTAAATTGTATCACAATCAAAAACAGAATAAAAAATGATGAATGAAAACAAATTATACTTACAATCAACATGGAAACCGAACATTGATTCCAGATATTTCTTGTCGTCTTCCATGAGTGTTGCCTTCATTGTAACAAAGGGTAAATTTCTGAATGGAAGGCCCGTAAACCGATGGATGTCAGTTGCGTTGATACCGAATTGAAACAATCGGTCGTCATTCAGAGTAACATAAAAAGGCCATCCTCTGTATTGTACGATGAGAGAAGGTAGTTCAAAATATCTAGGTCTGTTTCGAAATGGGGCATCTCAACGAGCCCACTAAACTCACATGCATCGATCAAATCTTTATATTTAGAAGACATCTTTAAAATAGTATGGATGTGGGGGCACAAAGGATTCCTGTAGATGATCTTGCCTGTGGATAGGACTGGATTTTCTTCTTGATTTTTGTCCTGAGCTTGCAGTTGGGAAGCACTTGAAGTAACCATTGTAGTTGTGTATACAAAAAAATCAAGATCCAGAAATTTTAAATGAGAAAATGATTGACAGGAGGGTCTTTATATGCCAAATCAAGTGGCAAAAAGACCCATTGACGTGCGTCAATTCCCCTTGTTGACACGCACCAATGACTCTTGCCGACACACGTCAATGGCCCTTGTTGAAATGTGTCAATGGTTCTTGTTGACACGTGTCAATAAGGGGCATTGACATGCATAAACAAGGTTATTGATGCATGTCAATAGGGGAAATTGATGCACGTCAACAAGGGTCATTGATGCATGTCAATACGGGTCATTGACGCGAGTCAACAAGTTGTGTTGACGCGTGCGTCAATGGTACTTGTTTACGCACATCAACGGCCCCTATTGACACACGTCAATGAACCTTGTTGATGCATGTCAACAAGGGCCATTGATGTCATGTTGACACGAGTCAATGGTTCTTGTTGACGCGTGTCAGCGTCAATGATGCATCGAGACTTGAAACTCTATAGTGTCTTCGGCTTAAAAATCTAGAGAAAATTTGGTTCTTAAATACTATCAAATTCACCTTTCGTTGAAACTAGTTCCAGGGATATTCACCATGTATTTTCTAGAGGTGTCTTAAAATGAACCCTGCACAAAATTAATTGACTTCTTCTTCCCTTCTTCATATACAAGAAGCACTCATTCCTAGCATCCACAAATGGAAGATTTTAACTAGCTAGGCCTATCTCTCATGCAAGTTCACATAATAGGGAAAAAGTATTTTCCATCACGTCACTGTTAGTTTTGTCGCATAGCCATTAGTTTTAACGGAATAGGTAACAAGGTATTACATTGTTACATATTCCATCAAATTTCTATTTGTAGTTTTTAAAAAAATGGCGCCATATTGTTGCAAACATGAGTGCGTAGCAGGATGGTGGGGCACGGGAAATAGGGCACGGGGTCACAGGTTCGAGGCTAGCTGGGTTCAAGAATAGAGCGCACCGATTAGAATTTTGGGGTTGACTACGAACCTGCGTGATGGATAGGCACAAATATTTCAACCTATGGTAGAGGATTGCATTAAAAATACCAAATGGGTGGAAGCCAATGATATATGGATAAAGAGGTGTTTGTCGACGAGTGGAAATAGAATATTAATCTACCATCCCTCTCAAGTCTTGGAAATGGAAAATGAAGAAGTTTGAGTCATATAAGCATAGTTTTAGAAAGTCTGTTGTTGGATTCTAGGTGGGGAACGTGTACAGTCTTAAATTATTTGCATTTGAAGCAAATCTAAAAATCTTGAGGATAGCATCCAAGCCAAGACTCCATGTATACAAGGCAAAGAAATTAGTTAGAGCCAACAATACATACAAATAGAGAAAAAATACCATAACTAGTTAGAGCCATCAAAGCTTATGTATATGTACATGATTTGTATTAATAAACTTTTATTATGGTTGTTATTGAGTGTTTACTATATTTAGAAAATCTATACAATTTTCTTAAGCTAAATTATTTGGGCAAATTTAGCTTACACTTTATGCCTGAAATTTGCCTTATTTATATTTGTTACAGTTTGCTAGATTTTCAGCACATGTCTCTAAATGATTTTGAGAGTGCAGATTTGCTATTTCAAAAACTAAATCCCAAGCTGCACTTTGGCAGGATAATATGTGAAAGGGTAGAAGAAGATGGACATGACCAGTGCTTTGTCATTACACAATGTTTTGAAAATTTGACTTAAGTTTTTTCTCTTTATGGTTTTCATCCACATGATTATGTATTGAGTTTGACCAGATCTATCTAATGAGTATTGTGTGTGCTTAAATGTCATTTTGGTTAGCCAAGTTTTAATATTTGGGTTCTTTCTGTTTGGTTTATTTGATGTCTGTAATGGGTAAATTATAAATATATGAACATGATGATTAATCGATTAAAGTTTTTGGATAATTGTTAAATCTGATTTTAATATTTTAGTTCTTTCGGGTTGGTTTTGGTGAAAGCATAAAATTTGTGATGATAATTAATGTGTACCGAAACTCTGTCTTTGTTAAGCCTGATTTTAATAATTTTTTGTTCTTTCTGGTTTGGTTTTGCCCAAAAGTATAAAATCTCATATGATAATTAATGTGTGTACTGAAACTCTGTTTTTGTTAAGCCTGATTTTAATATTTCAGATCAAATTTAACAACCATTCAAAGTTCTAACAATAATAATCTATGATGTTAGATTATATAAATTAAGTAGAATGATGAAGTTTATGGTTATATGATTTGATGGAGTTTTTCAAAACCCTTTTCCCTATTTTATTGTGGATTTTAGAAGTTTTAAATTCTCTTTTTGTAAATTGTGTGGTATTTTTTATATGTAAGAGAATCTGCGGTTTGTTATTTAAAAATAAAAAATATGTTTAATTTTAAAATAACTGTTACAAAATATAATTGAAAAAATCTTTTAAAAAAAACTGGTCAAATTTAAAAACCATTCAGGTTTCAAATCACAATAACTTAATGTTGGATCATGTTGGGACATGCACTAACTTGATTACATATCAAGTACTTTGGTCAGAAGTACATGGTTATTAGATTTGATCGAATCCTCTTCAGAAGGATTTTCTTCCTATTTAATTATGGATTTTGAAAGTCTTAAAACTCTTTTTTGATAAGTTTTGTTTGATTTTCTTGGATTAACAGTTTTTGCAAATTGTCATTGCAATTATCTTAGTTGTGGATAAGTTCAAACTGTAAAAGTTTATGTCTATTGTTGTATAATAAGTTTACGGCTGGAAAAATGTCCCAAATCTAGAATCGTTAAGTGTCAATGGGTGGGGTGGAAAATCAGACAACCCTCTCCGACCTCCATGGCGGGCCTCCATATTTACCATTGCCCCTTAATGTCTTATCTTTTGTGCTCTCTTCTTACTGTTACTTTTTTATTGAACATTTTCTATTAAATCGATCTAATTATTAAAAGTATTGCCCACATGATGGCCATTATTCTCTAAGTGTTTCTCCATTAAAAATTCTTTTCAATCAAATAAAAAATGTTAATAATTGAAAACCCATAAAAAATACCATATGCCAATTAATATATATGTCCTTTAGTTTTGTTAATAGTTAGTTCTCATGGTGATCAAATCATCACATTACGATTTCTGTCAAAGATGGAAAAAGACATTTTAATGTGGGTGTTGTTTGATATTTTCTTATCAGCAAAAGCAAGTGATTTTCTAATGTGGGCATTGATTTTTTTTGGTGCTACAATAGGATCTCCTGGTGACCTTGATGTGTCTGCCACATATACTATAAGTGGGGATATGGAATTAACACTAGAGATGGAGGAAATACCAAGAAACAAGGCCACTCCTGTAAGCCTTATCAATCATGCATACTGGAATCTTGCAGGGCAGGACAGTGGAAGGGACATACTTAACCATTCTGTCAAAATATGAGCTTCCCATTATACTCCCACAGACGAGACAGGGGTTCCCATAGGCCAGATTTCATCTGTGAAAGGAACTCCCTTGGATTTTACTAAAAATGCTACCATTGGGATCAGAATTAATAAGGTTCCAAGCATTAAGGGCCCTCCTAAGTTTGATCATAACTATGTTCTTAATGGTTACAAGTCAAAAGAGAAGCTAAAAATTGCTGCAAGAGCTAAGGATCCATGGAGTTCAAGAGTGCTTGAGGTGTGGACAACTGCACCAGGCATGCATGTTTATACTAGTACTAAGGTCAATGTGGGAAAAGAGGTGTGGTATACAAGCCACTTTCTCAATTCTGCTTTGAGACTCGGGCATTTCCTAGTTCAGTCAATCAGCCAAACTTTCCATCTGTGATTGTGCGTCTAGGCCAGATCTACAGGCACACCATGGTGTTGAGTTTTTTAGTTGATAATTTGTACTAATGAGGTTTGGATTTAATGGCCTTTCAATAATGAGAGTGTTATTATTTTTTAAAATAAATTTAATGGTAAGATTAAGATAGTTTATGGAAAGAAAATATTTTTATTAGAAGTGATTGATATATCATATTGATTGAATAAGATATATATAATAATTTTTTTATCAATTTACAAAATAAGGTTGTGCTTCTGGGTTGAAGAAGATAATACCTCATTAAAAATTCATGTCATGTTTTATATTCGTAGGGTGTGCCTCAAGGGATGCCATTTTGTTTTGTTTTGTTTTTAGGTAACATTAATATCATTTATGACTATTATATTGTAAGAAGAAGATATACAATTAAAAAATTAGGCCATGTTTTATGTTTGTTGGGGTTAAATGTGATGCTTTATTATGTTGGACATTATTAAAATATTTATTTATCTATCTATTGCACTTTTACATTAAGTCTAATGTCTTAATGCACATAGTATTTATATATGTATCCATGTTGAGATTCAATGTAAGGGAAAATACTAAAGAAGTACCAAAAGTATATAGAATCGTAAAAAGAGTGATAGAGACAAAGAGAGGAGAAGAGAAAAGACTGAAGGGAACTTGAAAAAAATGACAAGAAAATGAGGGTGATAGTAAATGTCTAATCTTGACCAATAATTAACAAATACACAATTATTCTAGAATCATAAATTTTTACAACACATAATCAATCAAATATGTTTAATTGTCACAAACATAGTTTTATTATTATGTCGAAGGCGTAGCATAAGTGAGATTGACCCACCTAAATCTGACATGGCAAATACAATATTGATGGATAATATTCACGCCGTACATAGACGTCGATTTTAATCTTGATCATTTATTGTGGTTGTGAATTTTATCCTGATCTATTACACATCCTGGCCCAACATCTTCATTCCAAATCCCAGTTACAGCCGGAATTTTCTAACATGGAAATCCCCAAAAAAATTATGTTTTGCACAAGGAAAAATCAGCCATTATGAATAAGACAGACAGATCACCATTTTAGAATTGAATGCTTGAATGCCACGTGCCAATAATGGTTGATGCGTCCGAGGAAAGGCAATGTGCATTATGGCGAGAGTTATCCTCCCTAAAGAATGTACCAATGTATATGTAAAAACCCATGCTATGCATCATCATGGCCATCATGTCATCCCCTACCACGTGTCAAGAATTTTTGGACTTAGTTTTTTTTAAAACAATTGTTTTTCAACATTGTTTCCTCCCTAAAGAATGCACCTATATGTATATGTAAAAACCCATGCTCTACCTTATCATGGTCATCATGTCCTCCCCTACCACATGAAAAACACAGTGTGTGTGTTTTTCAACAACGCACAAATAAACCCAACTGGGATCGAACTAGTGACCTCTCAGTTTCAAGAACACATTTCAAACTAGCCCGTATACCACCTGCCACATGTTGCTTTGTGATTTCATTGCACTTTGTTTAATGTCACCAACAACACTGACGTGACCACTGGCATGCGGGTCCCACCAAATCATGTGGATGCATGTGCATGGTTTTTTTATGGTTTGCAGGGCATGCGCGGTGCATTCCTTGGGAGATTAGCTTCCAAAGGTGTGCAGTCTTTGGTCTTAGCATATAGGTATTAATTGCCATCTTTATTGCATCAAAATGCCATCGATATGAGGTTATAAATTTATTATCAATGTTGTAGATGTGAAATAAAAAGAGGTTTTCCATAAACATTACACCACTTTCAAATATGAAACTAGCCAATATTTTTAATTTTTTATTTAGTTTTTTCCTTTGTTTGGTAAATCTTAATATTTTTTCTCATCAATTTATATTTGTAAATATTAGTACGATAAAAAATTGTCTTGTTATATTTATTGGGTTGGGTTCTCTTATGATATTATGGTACACAATTTTTACAAGTCGCATGTGATAGTTCTATAAAATATTTGAAAGTATTTTAGGTCTAAAAATCATGAAAATCATCTAAATGACCATTAAATGGAACCCTTATGTAGATGTAGTTGAAAATATCATTGACGAGTGACGTTGACCATCAAATTTCATCCCTGATACCATTCACATGTTCACATCTATTTAGTCGACATGAATTAAACAATGTTAGCATACAACCTTCGTGTGCACGCAGAGCTCTGGAATTCAATTCATAAAGAATTCCAGATAGTCTTTCCTAGGCATTTATTCGGTCTCTTTTTGGACTAGGACAAAAAGGGATTCAACATATTTGGATGCAAAAAAAATTATTGAGAGAAGGGTCTATTTTGTACTATCTTAGGCATCCCAAGATTTAACATTTGAGCCATTTTAAAGTGTGTTGGACACAGCCAAAACTGGGAACCATGGCTTCCTTTTTATCAAATCTTCCCCATCATTTCCTTTATTTCCTTTTTCTCTAGAAATATTCAGATGACAAAAAAATGCCAATGAATTAAAAGGGTCTGTAGTACTTTATTCTAAGAAAAATGTAGAGAATGTAGCATATAGAGGGACTTTTTTCCTTTTCTCTTTCTCATGCTCCTGCTATTGATGTTGATAGGTGGTCCTTCTAGCAAACTCCCACCTTCCCTAAATTTGGTGAAGTCATTTTCCTGCAAATGTTTGGGTTATGATACACAACACGTGCCTCACAAGGTGCTAGCACCTGCGACGTATGAGAAGGGGAGAAACCCTTTTTTTAGTCGATTAAATCTCTATTGTATCAAGTATAATTTTGACTCTCTCGTCAATACCCATTTTAAAGCGCATTGGACACAGTCAAAACTGGGCACCATGGCTTCCTTTTTATCAAATCTTCCCCATCATTTCCTTTATTTCCTTTGTCTATAGAAATAATTAGATGACAAGGAAAATGCCAATGAATTAAAAGCGTCAGTAGTACTTTGCTCAAAGCAAAACGTAGAGAATACAGCGTACAGAGGGACTTTTTTCCTTTTCTCTTTCTCTTGCTCCTTCTATTGGTTTTGATAGGTGGTGCTTCTACCAAGCTCCCACCTTGCCTAAATGTGGCGAGAGGCATTTTCCATGTGAATGTTCAAAGCTTTATGATACACAACATGGGCCTCACAAACTACTAAAGACTCTACTACCATGTACAAGAAGGGGACAAACCCTATTTTTGGTCGATTAAATATTTATTGTATTAAGTATAATTTTGACTCTCTCGTCAAAACCCATTTGATTAATTATGTGGATTTGATGGAGACACCACCACATGGAAAAAAAAACTCCTTGTAAATGAGAGAGAAGTTTGCACTCAAAAACTTAATTGGCTTAATTTTATGGTTGTTTTGTTACAATTTTATATAATGATCAGATTTTTTTAATCTTCTTCGTAGCATTCACTTTTTTAATTTTTAGAAAATTTTGACAATTGCAAAATAATTGAGAAACAACTGGATTTCAGGTGACAATTGGTAATGAGTAGAGGACAAAGGTAGAAGAGCATTGTTTTTTTTTTTTAATTTGGTGTTATGCAATTTTATTTTGGTGATTTGAAGACCATATTTTGTTTGTTTCGGTATGTGTGTTTTGTGTTGTTTCTTGGTCTTACATATTCGTTTAGTATTTTTTGTTTTATATTTGTCTGTTTGGCTTGTTTTTAAAGCATTTTCCATCTTTAAGGCAGAAAAATGTTTCATCTAATTGATCAAAGCATTAGATGGGATATAATAATCTATGATGTGTTTAAACTACATAATATTATTGAAAATTATTTTAGATTTTCCATAATTTATAGAGTCATATAAAAATTGCTTCATTTTGTTCTTTAATATTTTATATTGATCTTGAAGTAAATATGTAAAAGGTTAGTTTTTTTATGTGTTTTCAATTGTATGAGTTTTTTTGGTGGGTTTTAAACATCATTTTATTTTGTATCAATTTAATTTTTTTGATTGGTAGTTAAAATGTATCTAACGCTCATATGACCAACTATTAGAGGGATTTAATTATTGTGATTGGAAGCCAACATTACAATTGGGTTTCAAACCTAAAATCTATTGGATTGTAAGTAATGGTGAAGGAGACTCTACAAAGCCTCCAAAGCAAGGGAGAATGTGGATGTCAGGTTCAATGGCCCAAGGATTATCCCCTTAGGCATGAGTCATCATGAAACAAACCCACAATTCAATAATCCTCTATTCTTTTGAAAAAATAAAGATTGAAAAAGTAGATAGGTCAACACTAATTTATACACCAAAAAGATAGGGCAGGAAGGAATTATCCACAAATATTACTGCATCATAGCAGTTGTTGAATTTGTAATGTTAACAAGTAATTAAATATTTGTCAACCATTTCTTGCTTTTTAAGATATTTCCATAGCTTACCTTGTCTCTATGACCTACACACCCCACCCCCTTTGTCCATAAAACAATTGATAAAAATGGCGCTCGGTTAACATGTGCCTGGTCGTAATAAAAAATATTTTTGCATTGGTTCCCCTTCAATTTTGTCTCCCCTTGAATTTTCTACCCTCAAACCCCTTCCTGGTCACCCCTCATTATCTTTTGATATTTCACTCCCTCAAAGTTAACTCCTTTTATGCATCACATTCGGCGTTTCCATTGCACAATTCACATGTGATTGCTAGTAATAAGTCGCACACACTTTATATGGAGAAGAAAATTTTGAAGAAGACAAGGTATCTAGAGGGATAAAATTCAATTTAGCAGCATTTCTAGCTTCAAATGTTGAATAGTGTTGTTGGTTTACGTGGATGGTTTTCCCACTATTTTTCACCAAAATATTGTGGTATACACTTTAACAGAAAACCGCAGTTTTAGCTTCTTTAGTGTTTATTTGTAAAGTTGTAGATACCACTTTATTGTTTTAGGGTTCTCCTTATATTATTATATAATCTAATAACATATGTCATTTTATATTTATTTTGTGTATTATTCATAGTCGTGTCATTAGAAACATGTTGTCGTTGTCAAAGTTAAGTGTCGAAAATCCAAGTCTATCATTCTTGTCAAATTCAAATAGGCGATCTTAGGTTTTTTGTTAATGTCTTGTGATGGTCTTATCGTGGTGTCAAAAGTATCAAAAGTGTCATAAAATTATAAAAGTTACCTTACAGATGCATTTTCGATGATACCCGATATCTAAATTATGGAAGGATAAGATGAAAATAATTACATTTTTGATAAAGTTTATTAAGGTTATAAAGAAGGAAAATGTCCCTAGCTTTAGGGGCTATTCCCATTGACCCCACACTATACTACAATAGGAGCACACCCAAGATTCTTCCCCATGACCTCAGAAGGGGCGGTGCCCCTTGACCCCATTGGGAGATGCTACCCCAAATCCTTGCTTTAAAATTTGATAGCCAAAGCAAAAATTGGTGAGGAAGTCATGTCGATAGAATATGGTTCCATCTTGATGAGTAATTATTATCATTAACTAGAGGAAGAAAGCACATGAGGATGGAGGTTGAACAATGCCCTTTCATCGGTCACCAACAATAGGGACGCTTCAATCTGTGGTGACATTTTTAGTCGCATGTAGTGTGTTCTATAATTGTACAAGATGTTTTGGCTTCATTGGGATCTGTTTTAGAGTTCATGTTTTGTGTGGATTGTTGAATAAATTGAAATTTCACATTGTGGGGAGGTATGAACCAATATTCCATTTCCATTTTTGCACTAAAACTACTTAAGTCAAGGGTAACTTCCTATCATAATGACATATTTCTATGTTATTATAGATCTAGTGGAAATGATCAACAAATAGTGGCTACATTTGATAACATTGTGTTTTTATGTGATGTAATGTGAAATCTTTTCCTATGTGAGTAGAATTTCCTATGTTTAACCCTAATGTAAAAATATAGTATAGAGAAAAAGCACTAGTGTAATGCAATTCATGGATCTTGAAAAGGTTCGTGGAGATCCAAAAAACCACATGAGGTGAACAGATGGGTGAATTCATGTACACGTCCGATTTGTGGTAAACATGTTGAAAACCATGGAAGGTTGAGCAGAGATCCCTTCATTTATATCAAGGTCATGATTCACAAATACGAGCATGTCATAGACGTGAGCATACCAAAGTTGAGAGTGTGAAAGTTTTTTTACCATGTTTTCACTAAGGAGGAAGGTTAGGAATTAGTGCTTTCTTTAAAGAGCTTATGTGTTAGTTTGTTGGTGTTCTACAATATTATTTTATGTTATTGGCGAGTCATAAAAATTCTCGTAAAAAAAGTAATATGATACATGAATGTAGGGCTTGACTCCTATTAAGGAGATAAACAAGCTTATATATATACATATTTTCATATTGTATTAACAAAGTTTTATTATTATTATTATTGAGTGTTTATTGTATTTAGAAAATCTGTATAATTTACTTCATCATGAGAAAGCAAGAGTATCACGATTTTTTACGAATAGTTAATTTGTAAAATAATTAATAAACGAGATAAATTTATGTTGTAAAATTGAAAATTTAATAAAATCTCATTTTCCCTCTCTTGCGGTGTACCGTAGACAGTGACCTGACACCAAAATTTTTATTTTTATTGTTTATTCCTCTCAAGTTTTACTTTAAAATGTCAACATCCAACAAAGTAACGTTGAAATATGAGTTACAAGGTGTAATACACATGTCCGTACTCATTTTGTACTACAACCATATAACTAACACCAATCTTGGTCACGTTAATATGGGTCAATTCTGCGGTGAAAATCACTTCAAGGGTCATATAGTGTTTTGTTAGTGCTTGTACCACAGAGGTCAACCACAATTATCAACCTCCCTAGTGTTAATTGCGTGAAACCTACAATCCTGAAAAGATATTTGTTTTTAATAGCAGCAATGAGCTCATCCTCTTACTCACTCCTAAGAACATTAAAGGGATACTCATAATTCTAGAATAAAAGATAATATTGGGATCACAAAGGAATCTGAATAGAAATACTGGGACGAACACCCACTAAAATTCTCTAAAGTTATGAATAAAAATTGGTTAGTGACTAAGAGGAATCGTGTCAATCATCTTCCAAAATAACTTCCTTGCATTGAGTTCTAAGTGCAAATTAGAGATATGATCACCTTACTCAGCATATTATTCGATGTCCCTTCTACTCATTATTTCCAACCGTGGATATACAAATTCATTTGTTTCGTCCTTGATCAAAAGCTTCACATTGACCGGTTATGATCATAAGCAACACATTGCACAAGAAGTTGATTGAGTTAAAATTGAATGGTCATTTCTATAAAAATTCCTATCTTGTCTATGGTGTGGCACAGAGGATAAATTTATCAATTCTACAGACTAGAGGCATGATGATACCTGGTCAAAACAATGCCTTTTTCTTTTTCCCACAACTAGAATTCCAAGCAAGCATGCATCGTTTCGAAGGTTCAATGATGCTTTCCACTTTTACGTCATCAAAATGATCGAGAAAAAAATCAAAAGAAATATTTTTAGATCAGGAAAAAAGATGATTTCAAAATGGGGCAGATGGTTCATCCAATTTCTCTCATATTCATAACTTTATATCTATGGATGCAACAGAGTGCCCTACAAATTGTCAAAGTATGTAAGTGATAGGTGGGCCCTCATGGATTTTTCTTGACATCTTGCATCAATAAATCGGGTTAAAAACATAGATCTTTGTTCATTTCCCTATCTACACTGGTGTGTACAAGTGTTCATCTTTCCACAGTACATAGATAATGGATAAGTAAATGACTATTGTGACACTACATTTGTGAGAAGGTGATAATTTGATATTTTTTGATTCATGGAGCCCAAAATATGGACGCCTTTTATAAGTGGAATACTATTGGGATAGTTATGTGGATGAATTTGAGATCCAAATTGGTGATTAATCTTGAATGACACCGAATAAAATAATCACATTTAGAACAAAATATATCCCAAGAGTATTTGTTGATAGTTGAATCAACATGATTGATCCTACATATGATTCTATTGCATCATCACCCCTTCTAAAATTCAATTTGTCTAGAAGAGATGACATGTCACTTGATGACTAAATTCAACAAGTGATCAAGAGGAATCTTTCTTGGTATGAGAAATAATTGGCCGGATATACCGAAAACGAGAGAAACACACATGAAGATTTGTGGCCAACGAATTAAAGTGAGAATAGAATCAAAAAATCCACTCAATCATCCTCTCACCATTCTACAAGCTTCATCCCATACACAAACAACTAAGAGGCAATGGAAATCAAAATCAACTCAAGATCATCCTTTGATGACTATTGAACCTTAGTAGAGGAAGTAAGAAAATGAGGGAAAGAACCATGTTTCGGAATCTCACAATCAATCCAAAATTCATCAACTCAACAATTCAAATTCTTAGGGGCTCATTGAAAACACCACTTTGTAGTTCATGGTATTGGATCAGGCACAAGTTCCAATGATTCAAATCTCCAATTTGCTTGAGCCTTCACATCTCAAAGATATTTCACAACCTTATCCCATGCATCATGAATATATTGTGACAACTCCTTGTCATAAACATGAAGACTTAATTCAAGTACCACCTAAATTTGAATTCTTTCCACCAATGTAGGAGCAACTCCCACCCAATGCAAAAAATTTATGTGGTGATTTCATTGAAGAAATACCCTCTTGGATACATGGGGAAATGAAGAAGCAAAAAATAATTGTCAATCCAGTCATGATTGATATTGAAGTTATTACGTCAATCAAATGTTCCTTCACTCCCAAGAATCCCAAGGTCATATCCAAAGTTACATTCATTGAGTATGGAGTTTAGTATGCCGATATAGTAACACTAATTGCTAATAAGGAAAATAGGGAAATGATTGTTGTTGATTACAAAGTTTTTAGAGTAATGCCCATAAAATAAACCATGGAAAATGATGTTGTTCATGCCTATCATTTTACATCAGATGGAAAATAATATATCTCGTACCATCTAACTCAAGGAAGAGAATCAGTAGCTAATTTCATATGTACAACACCTCATCAACCCAATTTATTCTATTTTTCAAATTCCTACTTGAATGACAAAGTGCAAATCAATAAACACTTATGCTATTTAAATAAATAAACAATATGGGTCATGTAACCAAAACATGAATTGAAAATGTTTTTTTACAAGGTTTGTGGGTTATTAATAAAGCCATGAGAATATACGATAAGGTTCATACTCATCTAGAATCAATTCTACATTTAAGAGAGTGTCTCGGGGTCAAAATAACAACTCTTGATAAAATTTCTCCCAATATCTAAGAACTCGTACACATTTTATTCTCATCTTTGGTCAGCAAGGGAATCCTAGGTTTTAACAAACATGGACGTCACATCGAGTGGTTGAATTTTTCCAAGTTCATAAAGATGGTGCTCAATGATGTGACAACAAAATTTGATGATGTGAAAGGAAAGGAGAATTAATAAAGTTTACAATCCAAGAATTCATCAAGAGATACCTTAAAAATCATTGGAAAACACATTTAAAGGATCTTTCGTGCAATATCTTAAAGAGCAATTGAATAATCTAGTCAAGCATCAAATTATGGTCCTGATTTCATTGATAAACTTTCCAAACTCAAAAATTTATTAACCAAAACGGAAGGAGAAAGGTCGAGTTTCATATAGTTTCTAGTATGATTTTGAAAATGCAAGTCATCTTTGAGACTTTCCTTGCATCTCATTATTTCTCTGATGAGTCAAAAATGATGGAATCACTAGAGAAATTCAGAAGATTCAAGATGGTGAGATGTTTGGACCCATTATTTTCAAAATGATGTTTCAATGTTTTAACAAGGTTTCCCTTGGTGATTAATGAGTTCATTTATCATACAATCAAGATAGATGGACTCTTGGCCCAATGGATAAGGCACTAATCCTAGGTGTCATGTTTGAATCCATGTGTCAATGTTTATTCTATTTGTTACCATGTCACTTTCTAATGGGGTCCACATGTACCCACTTGTTTGAAATATTTATAATACTTTATTTAAGTCACCTAAATCATAAATTTATTTTAATAAAGTGACTTTACTTTATTAAAATAAATTTAATAATTAAAGTGACTTAATTAAGTCCTAATGTGATGTCATAAGAAACCCTAACTACTTTGTATCCAAATTTTGGGTTATAAAAGGAAGTTAGAGCTCATTTGTAAAGGACTTTTGGATAAAGGAGAAAACTAATTTGTATAGAGAGAAATAATAAGAAACTTCTTGTTCTTGTGTGAAGAGAAATAAAGGAGAATTTATGGAGAACTTCATGTCTTGTACTTGTTTCTTTTATTAAGCATATGTTACTCTTATGTTTAATAAATGTGAAATCTATTGTTCTCTATAGATTGCATCTTTGATTCAAATGTCATTCATTATGTTAGATTTTAAAGTTCATTTGAGTTTATGATCTATGTTTACTTAATCTTTCATTAACCCTTTCTTACTTCTTCTTTCACTTTCTCTTGCTTCTCTTTCCTTCTTCTCCTTCTTCTTATCCACTTCCTTTCTTCCCAAAAACCCCAAATACAATTTTGAATGTATATTTGTATATACCTTTTTGGTTTTAAATAAGGGAAACCTCACCCATCATTGAGGAGGGACTCTATCTCATTTACACTATTTTCATATTTTGCACATGTTACGGAATAGTTATTTCCCTATCATTATTATTATAGTACAATAACTTGTTGAATTCCAAATTTGATTTATATATATATATACATCCTTTGTTTTCTCAAAGTTTGATCACACCATTTGATAATTCATATTCTTTGCAACACATGAAGTTGCTTAAATTAAGTCATAAGGACTCCCAGTGACATTATTTCCAACCTCAAATTTTGGTTTTACTCTCATATGATTTACTTTCGCGTCGCACTAGGATCTCATTATTACTATCGTTTTAAACACAAGAGTTACAAAAGTACTTATCTGACATATTAAAGAAGCACATGGTTAAGCTTAATTCCAGTTTCACCTAGGGCTTCAATCTCTATTATAGGTGTGATTAAGGTTAAAAATGTATTTACCCTATAATCCTTTCGTGAAAGATCAAGGCACTAAATTTTCACAAGCCCAAGACAAGACATTTATCTACGAGGGACAAAAGGGTTCACTAACGAGAATGCAAGACATAGAACAACTATATCACAAACTTCATCTAGGTCGCTTGGATCCAACAGGGATTTTATTCACTGATGAAGTTAATTTCTAGATCTAATTTCGTAAGGCCCAGGAAATTCAATAGGGTAAAAGGGAGTAATATCTCTACCTACTCCACAGATGGGAAGGTTACACCACTTAGTCATTCCTTCTAACAAAGACTCATAAGGAGACTTCCAAGGCGGTCTTCACCACTCAGCTTAGTGTCGGACCTGAAGAGAGGACATTCTTCTCGCGGTTACCCTAACTAGAAGGAAACCACATACTATGGGTAGGTGGAACCATGTCATTCCTAAAATATGGGTTCATGAAAATGTTGTTAAACCTAATGATTATGATGGTAAACTCCAGCTAGGGGTTTTATTTACCTAACCTAGGAGGTCTCATTGAGTGCAAGCTTAAGGTTGTTCTGCGATTTAATTTCTTATATGGTAAGAAAAGAATCCCACATGCAGGCAAGTTATGCACAAATAATTTATTAATGTTGAGTGTTCCCATCAAAGCTCTTTATTAAGTTTGCAAGGTAAGAAAATGACCGAGTAATTAATTTAGTCATTTATTGAATACTAAGAAAGGACTACAATATATTAACTTCAATTTCATTTACTATGTATAAATCAAACCCCCCCCGTTTTTTTGCCATACAAAACTAAAAGCCAAATTGAACTGGTGATTAGATGCACATTTCCTAAGTATCCCTAAAACTAGCATATCATACATATTAACAAATCTCAATTATAAATTTTCAGTAACAAAAGAATACATTTGAGCTTATTCATTTTACAATCGACCTATAGAAAAATTACAATAATAATAATTAAATTACACATCACCTCTTTCGTCGTCGTTCTTCATCCTGCAAAACCCACGTGAGCATGATATCAGCGATAAATCGCTGGCATGGCATCCACCCTAATCAATCATAATTTTCATTCTTCAGTTTCCCTTTTACATATGACAATAATTACATTTTGAAATCGAAATAAAATAAGTATAGAAACATGTATCCATTGCATTTAATTTTTCTTCATTTTATAAACCTGGAGAGAGAAAGAGAAAGGAAGAGAGAGAAAACATCATTTTGTCAAAATTTCTAATACACACAACAAGTTTCATTATAGTATTTTTAAACAGTTATTTACGTGTGTTAAAATTTTCCAGGGTGATTTGGTAACCCTACGAGGATCCGCAGCTTTCTACTTTTACATTTTCTCACTAGCTACAAAATGTACAAAATGGGCTCGGAGGATAAGAAACTACTTCCAAAGGTTATCTTCCGATGAGCACGCACATCATAATTAACTTTCTACGTGTCCCCAGATATACCAAGAGTTCATTGCAAATCGACATAATTGAAAAAAGAGCGCACGTTTTGCGTTTGCGGCTAGTTTTCGGGGCCACTAGTAAATCGTCGTTCACCCTGATTGTAAGATGACGAAGTTAGCTCGAGGGCCCAGAAAACCGTGTCCAAAATGACGTTCGATGGAGGAAACACGCAACGAGACATCTCCTACTAGTTTCCCTATATGAAGAGAATTCATCAGAGTCGACGGGACTGAAAACTAGAGAACCATTCTTAAACGGCAACAAGTTCTCTGGAGCGACAAGACGAAATTGGACCAGTTTGACTACGTCAAACTGCGATCGAGGCCTACAAAATGGCTTCGCCAAACTATCCTGAAAAGTGATCTTTCCTATACTGAAAGTTCCATGCAGTTTTCTAGTATAAACGCTAGAGGTTTGCGAAGATGGAACGTGATTTCTCTTTCGGGTTTCAAATAGTGGTCCAAAACGAAAGCCAACTTTCTCTTGTTGTAAATCAGTGTAACAGGGCTCCTACAAGAGCGTCAAAAGGATGTCATATGATCGTTTCGGGTCAAACCAAAAATCAAGGTGACTCCTTGTATACCAAGGTATGCGAATGAAACTTCACATCTCATTTCCAGAGTTGCGAAGGGTACTTAGTGAGTCTCCGAAAATTGTAAAATTTAACTATTTTAAGTAGGAAGAAGGTCAACTTAATCAATGGAGAGTCAAATTTGTCTGGTCGATAAAATGATATTGAAGCGATCAAAAGGGTAAGAGTTTTCTAGATCATCTCGAAGCGAGGGTGATAGTTCATGTTTTAAAGTAGGCGAGTTATAATGGCTTTGAGAGTTGCGACACGACACTTTATTGTTTTGTAATGAGTTGAAGAGACATTTAGCTATATTAAAAATCTAATAACTTAATATTCTATTTAGTTGTAAAAGAGAACTAAAACATGAGAATTATGAGAGGTAAGGGAAGAAGAACCATGCCTGGAGAACGAAGTCGGTCGAAGCTGCGAGGCTTCGGTTCAACATCTTGCTTGGCACTTCGTCAACCAGTTCACGAGCCTAGATCTAACCTCCACCACGTCACACCAACTTCCCGATCACTTGAAGTTTTCCAACAGAGTAAGTAGTTGCTTGTGCGTTTCTAAAACCTTTTGAACAGATCCATTATGTGCATATCTTGCAATCCTGGCATTCCATGAGACAACATTTCTTTGAGGCGTTTTGTCAAACAGTTGACTTGCCTTGTGTAAGTTTCCACCATTTGCATACTTGTCTACTAGCGCATTTGCAACTAAAAATCCTCTAACATTATGCCTTGATGGTTGTTCGAGGCCTGCTCTAGAGCTCCCATTTTGACAGAGGCTACGAGGATGCTGGGACAAGGTTGTGGAGTCTGGCTTTACAGGTACCAATTGCATTTGCTTGAAAGTTTCCAAGGCCCTTTTAACAAACTCATTTCATTTTTTTTTCGCAAATCCTGCCATCATTGCAGTCCATGAAGCACATTTCTTTCAGGCATTGTCAAACAGCTCGCATGCCTCCACATTTTGCATATGTATCTGTCAGGGCACTTGCAACTGAAACACACCAAAAGAAACCCCTTCTCCATAATGCTTTGATGGACGTCCATACTCTTTTTCAAGAGCTCTATTTTGGCACAGGCAGTGGGAATGCTGGCAAAGGTTGTTAAATTTAGCTTTACTCCTACTGTTTTCATTTGGTTGAAAGATTCTAAAGCCTTTTCAACAAATCCATTTTGTGCAGATCCTTGTGGGGGAAAAACCCGTGTCTTCTGTACGCTGCAAAACATGCATCCCATGAGAGTTGTTTCATTCTTTCATTTGGTCAAACACTGAGCAGCGTCCCCAAAGCATTTTCCAGTTTTCATTAGGCTTTGGATAAATGCCCACGCAGTTAAAAAAATATCATGTTTGGCACAGGCTGGGAAGATGCTGGCGCGGGTAGGGAAGCTGGGAGGCTGGGAGGAGGCCGCAACACCCATATACTCTTCCTCCAACTCCAAGCGGCCTGCAAGATGTAATTTACTGGAATGCTTACACGCATATCAACAGACTACAAAGAAAAAAAGCTCCTTCACCACACTCATGTGGCAGGACAACGACTCCAACTACAAAAAAAGAACCAACACATCAACCAAAAAAACTAGTTAACAACCAATCAAAACACTCCCATGTCAGGCATTTCATTCCCCCAAAATGTGTTAAAACATGGCGTGAAGAAGACAAAAAGGCATAGTAGGTCAGAAAAAGCTGAGCATGTCAGGAGTGGTTGAAAAAGTAGCTAGGAAGGATAGGCGGCTAAAAGTGAGAGCTACATCTGACGTAGAAATAAATACTTTATTATTTTATTTTAAAATTGTGTGGGGCACTACACAAATTCTAGAATGTACTTGGTGCATTTGTTATCCCAAATGACATAGTAAAAAATTCATTTAATTGATCTTGAGTTTTGAATGTTGTTTTCAATTAATCTCTTTCTCTTATGTGAATATGCTGATATCCACTCTTCAAGAAAATGTTTAAAAGTATCTTGCTCCACTCAAGCAATCCATCAAGTCATCCGAGTCTTGGTAATGGAAACCTATATGTGATCTTGGTATTATTTCCGGATTTATTTTTACTACACATTATCCATTATATGTTCTTATTTTATACTAATATTGTTTATAATTTACACAACCTCAAAGATTCTCTAATAAACCATTTTTCTAATAGTTTTTAACTTTATTCTTCACATTTGCATTCTCTTGTGTTTCCAATATATATATATATATATATATGAATTTTATTGGTAGACTAAATCCTAGGATTAAATAAATTTGATGACTTATGATCCTCAATAGTGGCAATCCTTCTAGTAGATTATTTCAAACAATATTCGGAGCTCGATGATCCACTTCTTCACTTATTGTGGAATTTTCTCTTCCCTGCTTTTTTCTTCACCCAAATTTTGTGCAAACATTTTTCAAGAGAGAATACAAACACTTATTTATTTTTCTTAGGACATGGTTTCCCAGTATCAACATAACTCTTAGATTAGCTTCTACTTCATCATTTTCATCCTTTAAAGGACTTGGCATGTTTTTCTCCATATTTTTCCACCAAAGTATATGTATTCACATGACCATCAAGTTGTGTCTTGCATAAAATTTTGAATGTATTCTACGTAAAATATGAAAAAATCCATATGCATTATGTCACATATTATCTCATCTCTATATGTGCCAAATTGGAAATGTTGAGCATTTATCCTTCACCCAAATTTGATGTCCCTTTAGAAACAAAAAACCTTGTAGGGATTTAAATGCACGATTCTCTTAAAACCAAATTTATCTATCATTTCTTAGGAAATAATGTTTCCTGTATTGTCACTATTTATAATCAACTAACATAATTTACCTCTGATTTGTATAATAATATGAAAAAAATATTCCTTTGCATGGGATTATTATCCTCTTTCTTGTGATTTAACAACACCCTCTTTATCATGAGTGCTTTTATAGTTTCAAGTTCATTGATGGGTAAGTGCACAAAGTTGGGGGGCCAAAATGGGGTCTTAAGTGGATGCATTTTTCTGAAAAAAAAGCTTCAACTTGTATGAATTTTTGAAATAGTTACACTCAAAATTGGAAGATGTTGTAGAATATGAATCGTAGCATTTTGAGTCTAGTTTCTAAGCTACTAAATTTTATTGAAAACGGATAAGTTTAAGTGGGTCAAACAAATAAAATACCAACATATGCTCCTATTTTTGTTAAAAAAAATAATAGAATGAATTTCGTGCCCCTCACCATTTTTTGAGCACCATTTAGTATTTTTGAAAACCCTTTGGTAGAAAGATAGCTAGGAACATCTAGTTTGGGCTCCATTTTTTTATAGATTTTTTTATTTATGATTTTTATAGTACAAAAATTGTATGTTTTGAAAAATAATGGAGCTCCAAACTCGTGTGCCCCCCAACTACCTCAAAAATATCAAAAATTAGTTTTTTTTTTTTTTTTAATATGTATAGAATTATGCCTAGTTTGGGCTAGTATAATTTTTAAAAATTTCGATCATCAAAAAAAGATACACAAAGTGAAAGATAGACATATTTACACTTCAAAAATAGCTATAAAAAGACATAGTTAGAAAATAAATAAAATGGAAACCTTATATTAGCCAGAAAATTTGAAAAATTATTATTTTAGAAAGAAGAAACTCTACTCTACGTTGTGGTATAATTTTTTAAAAATGGATCAATTGTTTTATTTTGATTTATCATAGAGGAAGTGGCTTTTTTACATTTTCTTGCAAAAACACGTTGTTTGTTGTGTTTGTATAGGACCATGCCTCAGGCTTGGGGATCCAAACCGAATCCCAAGCCTTGAGGCATGGCTTGGGAAAAGAGAAAACGTAAAACGCGTACACTTTAAAATGTGTATGCATTTTTATTTATTTTATATATTGTGGCCCCCCAACATCCCTTTCATCTCTTTCACAGGAATTCTGCAAACATTATGTTTTGTCTGTAATTTTCTCTACATTCTTGCATGATTTTTTAGTAGTTCATTTTTTCCCTACCCCACTAGTTGATTTTTTCTAATCATGGGTGATAAACGTCAAGCTAAGGACAAGAGGAAAGTCAAGAACAAGACACCGGAGCAATTGGAAGAGAAGAGAATAAAGAAATTGAAGAGAATGCAAAAACTTTGAGTAAGGCAATGTACATACGCTATATCAAATGTAGCTAATGTATTAGAAAATGGGGATGAAATACATAATAAAAATGTAGAGAATAATGATTTTGCAATGAATAATGATTTTGAAATGAATAATGATATTGAATTAAATGATAATGTTGGTAAGGATGAAGAAATTGATATGAATCTAATTGTTGAACCCTTACCTGAGAATCCAAACATTAACCTTGAAATTTGTATGAAAACACTGAATGAAGAAAGTAACCTTGTAAACGAATCTTCACCGCTAAGAACACCTCCTTCCATTTTGCGAAGAAAACCAAATCACTTAATTTAAATTGATGAAAACATTATAAAACCAATGCCTAACAAAATGTCTAAAAGAAATGCGAGAAGAAAAACTAGTGGAATTTGGGATAATTAATTTGAGAATTTAAATGACACACAAAGATGTCAATGATTTGTTTCATTGATAAAATTAATTAAGATGAGACCTATAATGAAGACCCTGGGGTTAAGAACATATAATGTTGTTGATCAAAATGCATTAATTGTTCAAAACATACATAAATCATACCAAACTGTAGGTGGCAAAAGATGCACCAAAGATAGTAATGTTACATGGCGTGCACTTACTAATTGTATAGTAAGTGATAAAACAATTAATAAATGCTTGATTAGAAAAACAAGCAGTTCTTTGAAGCTAAACAGAAAAACACTAATGAAAGCAATAGAGAGACGTAAACATCTTGAGTTAGTCAATAAAACTGACTATTGGGATTTCTCTAGCATACTTCCACAAAAAGACAAGAATACATCTGATATTCTAAAAGAATTAATTGTAAAATTTTGGAATGAGAACACAAGGGTGTCACCGAATAGAAGAGATACAGTAAAAAGAAGAATAGGTTCTCGTAATCATGAATCGTGTGTAAAACATTTCTTAGATATGACTCAAACAGAATTGTTCTCTAAGTTTAAGAATGAAAATCCACAAATTAACATTAGCCAAAGATTCTTTGAAATGAGCAAACCCTTTTATGTGAAAATCAATCACTCACGTACCACTTGTTATTGCAGGCATCATGTTAAATTTTCAATGCATTATGATGTTTTTTGTCAAATACGTCATGTTTTGCATATCGACATCATGTTACAGAGCGTGGAATAAATGTCCCATAAAAATCTTCAAGGGAATTCATTCGAAAAATATTTTATGAAAAATCAACAAGATAATTTTTTTATAACAAAGTATGTTTGGATGGAACGTGCAATGTATGCGGTGGCTTGCCAAATCTGAAAAGTTGTATCCATGAGGATAGTACATATTCAATAGGAAAAGAATTGGTTGGTTTCACAAAATATAAATCAGTGTCGTATTAGTTAAAAGATGGAAAATAATCTAAGAGGTACGAGCTTGTTACAAAACAATTACTTGTATCAGAATATATGGTCAAATTCAGCAAGATATTTTTTTATGAGTATGCAAGGCACACACATAGAGATCGATGGTTGGATAAACAATTCAAGTTAAGCAAGGACACATTGCCACTTGGTATTATTGTTTTAGTAGTTGACTTCACAGAGAATTACACATTGCAGCCACAAATGGAGGTTTAGTCTCAATATTATAACTCAGTGTAAGTTTCTATTTTCATGCATATAACATTCATGCACTCTCCAGAAAGCACTGAGCAAGATCGAAAAATATTAAGAGAGTATCATTTCTACATCAAGTGATGATAAGAAACATTCTATAGAATATGTACAAGGGTGTTTCCAGTGTTTTATGTGAACTTGAATGAGAGGAACATTAGTTTCGATCAACATTACATTTGGTCGGACAACTACACATCACAATTCAAGAATGCATGAGATGTTTTATTGGCTAAGTAGGATGCACAAAGAAAGAAATGTAAAACATATCTGGAGTTTTACTGAAGCAGGGCATGGAAAAGGAGAGCATGATGGTGCAGGAGCATGTGTGAAAAGAGCACTTGTAAGAGAAGAGTTAAAGTTCAAGGATGGTGCTAAATTTACAGATGCAAAAAACATTGTTGATTGGTGTGTCAAGAATATGGGCCATGAATCTAAAAAGAGATCAACAGTTCATAGATATTTTTGGATGATAGAGGAACAAAATCTGGTAAAATTTGAAGATTGTATGATAGTTGCAGATCAAGTTATATGCATTCATTCCATAGTTCGATGCAAATGCTTGGACTATTTATACTAGGTGCATGACATGTTTTTGTATATCATGCATTGATTTTGCGTGGATTGAATGTGAGTCACAACAGTTGGTGGATGAATGGACTTTTAGACTTCTAATTCCACTCGACACACATCAAGTTCCACAAGCATTACAACTTGCAGGGTCTTCAGATCAAATGACAACATCACTTGACTTTGACCAAGTCTCTGATTTAGTGCAACAAGGTACATACATATATGTACATGCCATGTTTTAGATTTATAAATTATTAAATGGTCAACTCTTAATGTATTTATAAATTGACTGAATAGTTTTACTTTGTGATACATAGGGCACGTTTTTGTAGTTATTGTGATGAAATTTAATGAAGAGGGAACAAACTACTTCTTGTCTCATTGTGTAAGGTGGAAAAAATTTGACTTCAATAGTCATTGATGGTGAAGACTGGAGTATCCCAATGGATTAGTGGTAGTCATGGAACTTGGCTTCGATGATATCCTATTAAAAAATCAAACATTTGGTTGTTTGAAGACTATGAAGTACATTAGAAGATACTTCACTATTCAAATTTGGTCCTTTAACAAATATTAAATTGATCAAATATCAAGGTTGACCATCAAACAAAAATCTATGGAAGGTTCGTGAATCAGATCATGAAGCAATTCTTGCTCTTTATGTCAAGAATAGAGTTGATCCTAGCAGTTCATTGAATTGAATTTGTAAAGGCATGTTCTTCATTAATTTAATTTGAATATTTACTTAAATAATTTTGTTTAAATTTTGTATGATTTAAAATTCTATTTAATTGCTTACTAACATGTTTATGTAGGTTAGTGGTGCCAAAAAAGCTTCCACCTTCACATGGTTGGCATTGTCAGTAGAGAATTTATTATTCTTGAAGCCAAGTGAAGCTAAGAGAAATTAAATATTAGAAAGGAACAACAAACAAAAATTATCATTTCACCACCTATATTGTATGAACCACCTATATTATTCAGGTGATTGGCAATGGACTACCTTACAATGACTTAGTATGAATGGAGATGGAGAAAAATAAGAGAGGATTTCTTAGAGGGCCCCAACATGAAGGTCTCAGATTTGATGAGACATCTCTAGGTGCCACGGAGTCCGAGAAATCACTCGTCAAAGATATGACGTGTTTGGGCCTCAGGGCTTTTAAGGGACTACGCCCGAACTAGGTAGCCCGAAAGCATGGGGAGCATAGGGAACCAAAAAGAAACCTCCATTAGTTTTCACCTAGCCACCCCGATGTGTTGGCATAATTGGTTCGGTCCCAAGAGCTTCCATTTGCAAACTACAACGTCTGACAACCCTACACTGACTCAGACTGCACTATTTCACTAGTTTGCAAACAATAGGACAGTGAGAGAACTTAATGGTGATGGATAAAACCGTAATATAATTTCATAACAAGATGTGACATGGAGGCCTTGGATCTAACGAGACATCTCTAGGTGCCACGGAGTCTGAGAAATCACTGTCGAAGATATGGCGTGTTTTGGCATCAAGGCTCTTAAGGGACTATGCCCAGACAAGGTAGTCCGAAAGCATGGGGAGCATAGGGAACCAAAACAAAGCCTCCAATAGTGTTCACCAGCCACCCGATGTGTTGGCACAGCTGGTTCGGTCCCACAAGCTTGTATTTACAAACTATGACCTCTACGGAAGCCCTACACTGACTCAAATTGCACTATTTTGCACGTTTGTAAACAATAGGACAGTGAGAGAACCAAATGGATATGGATAAAACTGTGATAGGATTTAGTAGAGGGCCCTAACATGGAAGTTTCAGATCTGACAAGACATCTCTAGGTGCCACGGAGTTTGAGAAATCACCCATCAAAGATATGGCATGTTTGGGCCTCAGGGCTCTTAAGCGACTACGCTCGGACGAGGTAGCCTGAAATCATGGTGATCGTAGGGAACCAAAAAAAGAGCCTCCAATAGCATTCACCGGGCCAACCCGACGTGTTGGCGTATTTGGTTCGGTTCCATGAGCTGTTTGCAAACTACGGCGTTTGGCAACCCTACATTGACTCAGACTGCACTATTTCGTGCGTTTACAAACAATATCACAACGTGATAACCGGATGGAGATGGAGAAAACCATGAGATTATTTCATAGAGGTCCCCAATGTGGAGGTCTTGGATCTGATGAGACATCTCTAGGTTTCACAGAGTTCGAGAAATCACCCATCGAAGATATGGCATGTTTGGGCCTCAGGGATCTTAAGCGACTATGCCCGGATGAGGTAGCCTGAAAGTATGAGTTGCGTAAGGAACCAAAAAAAATCCTCCAATGACATTCACCAAGCCACCCTAATGTGTTGGCATAGTTGGTTTGGTCCCATGAGCTTCCATTTGTAAACTACAGTGTCTGATGTACCCTATATTGACTTAGACTCGCACTATTTCGTGCATTTGCAAATAATAGGACAACGAGAAACCAGAATGGAGATGGAGAAAACCACGAGAGAATTTTGTAGAGGGCCCCAACATAGAGGTCTCAGATCTGATGAGACATCTCTAGGTTCCACAGAGTTCGATAAATCACTTGTCGAAGATATAGCGTGTTTGGGCCTCAGGGCTCTTAAGCGACTACACCCAGACGAGGTATCCCAAAAGCATGAGGTGCATAAGGAACCAAAAATAATCCTCTAATAGCATTCACCAGGCCACTCGACATGTTGGCGTATTTGGTGTAGTCCCACGAGCTTGTTTACAAACCGCAATGTCTAACATCCCTACATTGACTTAGACTGCACTATTTCACACGTTTACAAACAATAGGACATCGAGAGAACCGAATGGAGATGGATAAAACCATGATATTATTTCATAGGGTCCCTAATATGGAGGTCTCGGATCTGACGAGACGTCTCTAGGTGCCACTGAGTACGAGAAATCACCGTCAAAGATATGGCATGTTTGGGCCTCAGGGCTTTTAAGGGACTACGCCTGAATGAGGTAGCCTGAAAGCATGGGCAGCGTAGGGAACTAAAATGAAGCCTCCAATAGTGTTCACTTGGCCACCTTGGCATGTTGGAATAGTTGGTTTGGTCCCATGAGCTTGTGTTTGAAAACTACAGCGTCTTGCAGCCCTCTGGCGACTCAGATCGCACTATTTTGCACGTTTGCAATCAATAGGACAACGAGAGAACCGAATGAATATGGATAAAATTGTGATAGGATTTTATAGAGGGACCTGATGTGGATGTCTCAGATTTGATGAGACGTATCTAGGTGCCTCTAAATGAAGAAATTAACCTTGTAAACTAATCTTCACATCTAAGAACACCTCCATGTCAGTGTAGGGCTGCCAGAGGCTGTAGTTTGCAAATGGAGCTCGTGGGCCGAACCAAATATGCAAAAACATTGGGGTGGCTTGGTGAACGCTAGTGGAGGATTTATTTTTGTTCCCTATGCTCCCCGTGCTTTTGGGCTACCTTGTCCGGGCATAGTCGCTTAAGAGCCATGAGGCCCAAACACGCCATATCTACGACAGGTGATTTCTCAGACTCTGTGGCACCTACAGACGTCTTGTCGATCCGAGACCTCCATGTTGGGGTCCTCTATGAAATCCTCTTGTGGTTTTCTCCATCTCGATCCAGTTTTCTTGCTATCATATTGTTTGTAAACGAGTGAAATAGTGCGATCGAGTCGGTGTAGGGTTGGTAGATGTTGTAGTTTGCAAAAAGAATCTCGTGGGATTTGAACCAAATATGCCAACATGTCAGGGTGGCTAGGTGAACGTTAGTGGAGGATTTTTTTGTTCCCTATGCTCCCTGTGCTTTTGGGCTACCTCATTTAGGCGTAGTCGCTTAAGAGCCCTGAGGCCCAAACACACCATATCTTCGATGGGTGATTTCTCAGACTCCGTGGCACCTAGAGACATCACGTCGATTCGAGACCTCCATGTTAGGGTTCTCTATGAAATATTCTTGTGGTTTTCTCCATCTCCATATGGTTCTCTCGATGTGTTATTGTTTGCAAACGCGCGAAATAGTGTAGTTTGAGTCAGTGTAGGGCTGCCAGAGGCTGTAGTTTTCAAACGGAAGCTCGTGGGACCAAACCAACTGTGCCAAAACATTGGGGTGGCCTAGTGAACATTAGTGGAGGCTTCATTTTGGTTCCCTATGCTCCTCATGCTTTCAGGTTACCTCGTCTGGGCATAGTCCCTTAAGAGCCCTGAGGCCCAAACACGCCATATCTTTGACGGTTGATTTCTCGGACTCCGTGGCACCTAGAGATGTCTCGTCAGATTTGATACCTCCATGTTGGGGCTCTCTATGAAAGCATCTTGTGGTTTTCTCCATCTCCATCTGATTCTCTCACTGATTTTAGTCCGAGTCATTGTAGGGCTCGCTAGAGGTTGTAGTTTGCAAATAGAAGCTTGTGGGACGGAACCAAGTGCGCCAACACGCGGGGGGTAGCCAGGTGAACGCTAGTGGAGGCTTTGTTTTGGTTCCCTACACTCCTCATACTTTTGGGCTACCTCGTCCCGTGTAGTTGCTTAAGAGCCCTGAATGACTAGATTGGCTTAAGAATGAATTTGATAGGGGTATGTCTAAGAACACACTGGAGTTATCAATCGCCTAGTAAATATTTCTTATTTATTTATGGATGGGATTTAGCTGGCCTACGGCTTAGTGACTTTCCGTTCATTAATAATTTATGCTATGATAAACCCATTGATGCTTTCAAAAGTGCCTTAAAAAGGATAGGGGTAGTCATCAAGCCTAGTGAAGGGTGTGATGTGTTTTCCAAATAACTTGAAATGCCTATAGACTTAAAGGTAATAACACAAATTGGATAGGATTAGACAATCAAGAATCATTGATTGTCTAAATTAGAATGTCATTGCATCTAGAGACATTCTCAAGAATTGGAGTAATGTATATGGAGAGACATTCTCAAAATATCAACAGATGAAAGGCATCAAATTGTGACGACTCTCGGGTGTTTTAACAGGGGAGAAGACTACGAAGCATAGAAGAATGTAGTAAGTGCATGATAAGATAGGAACCAGTACAAAGAGACCATGAGCAAGAAGAAGCACAAGTAAGGTAAATACACATATACACATTGATAAATTAAATGAATAATTACTCAGATTAGGTAACTCTTTATATACATACATTATATAAATATTGATTTTCAAAGTTTGATGTATATTATACATTGAAAATGATAGTACATGTACATCACCAATAAATGAAAAAATAATCCATAATGTCTTAATATTGTCAAGTCCATATCATATTAGTTTCATTTGAAAATAATCTTTAAATGTAAGGTCTCATACAAAATTATCAAGTTCCAAATAGTATTTTAATGTGCATAATAAATACAAAAATGCCCAAATAGGTCATATACCATCAAGTTCAAATGTCATATAGGGATACATACAATGCCATGCACATAGGCATACAAAATTAATGTCATGTAAGACATATATATTTCCTACTCAATAAAATCTATCCCAATGTTTTTTTGTCAAAACTTTATTTATATATGTTTTCAACATGTATTTATGACCGTGCTAGAATGAAAGTATTTACATAAATACAAAAACTTACCGCAAGTTGTTCGATCACACCGAATTTGCATCTCACGCTCAAATGAGTCATCAAGAGCTCCTACAGTATGAACGGGGGTACGAAGATGATGAGATGGAGGAGTCTGTGCCCTCAAAGTCAAAATGGAGGGGGTTGAAGTTCCCTACATACACATAAGATCAGAAAATCTAACATCAAAATTAGTGAAAATATAACTAAGTACATGTATGTACATAATGACAATATTTTAACTAATTTTATCAATATAGAACTATTTTTTTACCCTACCACGCCTATGAATCAAATGAACAGGGCTGCTACCTGTCATAGGTAACTCCTACATATACACAATGAAGGACATTATTAACATAATTTAATAATTCTACAATGAAAGAAATTACTAACATGTAATTTAACATAATATGAATTACACAAGAAATTTAACAAAATTTACGTGTTGTTTAAATACCTTAGTGAGTTGCTGCGCAGATGAAATCACAACAACAACACCTTTATCTACTTGTCGCAAAGATGGTGGGGTGATGGTGCTCACCTCCCGTGGTCAAGATGAAGATGCACCTCCCGTGGCTGTATTGTAATATCAATGCATATACATGTACAAATATAATTATTTGAAAAATTTAACATATATAAGTAAATCAAGTACTCCAAACTTTTTGTAACACACATAACAAATTTACTTACGAAGGTGACACCGATGAATGTAATCCAAATGTCTCACTCAAAAGGACATCTGACATAGTGACATTATCATGTTCACCCCTAGCACCAGGTGCACCAAAATCAGTACACATGAAAGTATCGTCCTCCTCGGGCCCCAAACATATGCTACCACATGACGAGCAAAGATGTGGCCTCATGCTAGTACTCCCTGAGGGAATACACTATGTACTTCCGCAAGCATCTGGCTCAAAAATCTCCCTCATATATCGAACAAGGGTCATAGATAGCCCCTGAAGCACATGGAGTGTATCAATCTCTATTGTATTCTTCACCGCTGAGGGAAACTCTCAAGGTGAGGGGGACTTTTGTGTGGTGAGATAACCATAGGAAAATTTTGGAAAAATATCTTAAATTTCCCCTTTGGAGGAGATTTTTGGGGTTTCAGGTTTTTAGTGCATGAAAGCATGTTTCTTGCTTGTTACATGTCCCATGTTCCCAAAACCTGAAACCCAATGGTCTTGTCAGTATGTCGGGTTTTCGGAACCCCGAGCATCAAAACATGTGTTATCTAATGCATGCTTCATGTCATGTGTTTCCCAAAACCCAAAACCCGATCGTCGCCTTTGTGTTAGGTTTTCGGAGGTTCAAAGCATCAGAACATGCTTTTCCTATCACATGTTTCATGTTCCATGTTCCCTAAAACCCTGACAACCCGAAACAAAGCCAGTGTGTTAGGTTTTGAACTCGAAAGCATCTCAACATCTCATGCTTCATGCCTCATGCTTCCCGAAACCCGAAACCCAAAATGAACTAAATCCTTTGTATCAGGTTTTCGGAAGCCCCAAGCATGATGACATGTCATTAATGTCTAGTTGTCTGGTAGTTGGCACACATGTCAGGTGAGGTGTAATTAATGCTAGGGTTTTATAAATAGTCAGTTTTTACACGTCATTTTTACCTTGTATGATTTTTGATGCATTGGATTTCTATGCATGCTTCTTCCTCCTCCAAACCCGATTGAGCTTCTTGATCGATTTCGTGATCCATCTTTGATTATTTTTCAAGTTTATTGAAGGTATTTCTCTCCTCTTTCTACTTTTATGCTTTTTGGGTTATTTTTGAGGTGTTCATAATGGAGTTTTTCATTTCTTTTCTCTTCCTTCTTGGTTTAGGGTTTTGGGTTACTTTTCTTTGTTTTTATTACATTCCCATTGAACCTCTTGTTTGGAATTCACCCTTAGGGTATTTTTTTATTTTCCCATAGATGGTACCCTATAGTTTTCAAAAGGGTTAAAAAATTCCTAACTAGTAACATGACGGGATTTTTCATGTCCTGACATCGTAGAAATATGATTGCATTTTTTTTTCAGGTTTTACAAGGTGTCGACATCATTCAAGTTCCACCTTTTGGGATTCTCTAGGTGCTTGACATCCCCAAGTTCTCCTTTGTATCAGGTTTTGTAGTGTGCCTGACATCCTCAAACTAGTGTATTAGATCTTTTGGTTTTGTGTCGACTGATATTATACACCAGTTGTTTTCGAGTGCTAGAAATCATTTCTCCATCGAGTGTTTTGGGTCTTCCACCATTCTTTGAGTTCAGGTGGATATTATCACCTGCTCGACATCATCCAAATTCTACCATTCTTTCAAGTTTTTCAAGGTGTTCGACATGGTCTATTTCCCGACACACAATCTAGTCTATCGGGTTTCAAGGCTGCTTTGCAAGTTTCAAAACCGAATAGTAGGGTGGTCTGTTCACTTGTTCAACAAACATCCAAAACCGATTGCTCTTTCAGTCATTTTCAAGACTCCTCATGTCGGACCCTAGCCCTTCTAAGTCTAGAAAGATGAAGTAAAAATATCAGAAGATAGATTCTTCTTCTTATATAAGTTGCAATTATGACATCTAGGACACAGAGCTTGGCAATATAGACATGGAAGACTTCTGGAAAAGGATCGAGGATTCTTCTCATAATTCATGGATGAAGTCAATCAATAGGCAAAGTGGTCTCCCACTCACAAAGTAGGGTTTCAGTATCATCCCAATGCCTTGAATTCATTCTGGCATGTGCTTCTCACTATGACTCAACCTCCCGCTCAGTGAGAAATCAAGCAGGAGAGTCTATAGTAAAATTAGATGGAGATTACTTGATCAACTCCTAAAGTTTCCCAACTTTACGGAATATGTTGATTTAAATCTTAAGTCAGCACAGAAATCTTGGGACAAAGATCAAGAAGACTGCATCAAGCACGTGAACAAGAAATTCTTGATCAAGGCTAAGCCAATTGTTTCTAGGTTTCCTAAGATGGTCCCTAGAAGTGATTTTATACTTGAAGTCAGTGATATCATCACCCTACTGAGCTAGTTATTTGGGCTCCCAGAGTCAAAATAATTCCAAGGGTGGATGTATCAGTTCATGGTCATCATAAAGAAGAATGACCAAGGGATTGATTGGGGCACCTTAATAAGTGATGAGATAGACTCTCAAATGAAAATGGTCTTGTCTACTAGCAAGTTCTACATGATGTCGTACATCACCTATGTAGTAGTAGGTATGAGAAACTACCGGGGTTGGATGCAAAAGGGAACCGAACAACTAAGCACATATATCGGTACTTCCCTCAGCTGATAATAAAAGGATCTGAAGATCAATTTAGAAGAGTGAATGATGCCTTCTTTTATGAAAATATTTGTAGGCTGGACCCTGAGCTGAGAAAGAGAAGAGTTTCTGATGAGGCATGGGTGGAGGTGTCAAAGTGGGGTTGCATATTTTTGTAATTCAAGAAGTTCACCTATCTTTGGGTGGTAAAATTCCAGTGGTAACCCTTTCCATTTTCCTAGGTTTCTAGGTGACAAACTCATCCTTATGGAGTTGGTCAGACAACTGTTGGATTTCCACAAGTTCCAACAAAGCAGACACAAGGTCGTTGTCTCCTTCCCAATTTCCATTGGAAGGTACACATGTTCTATAGTGGTGAAGGCCAAGAATGTGGTGCACGAACTTCAAGACAAAACTGAAGAAGCATATGAAGTTTAGAGAGGGATTTGATATTCGAGGAGTCCTTAAGTCATATGGAACCTTGTATCTGCATGTGCCCCATGTAGAGGACATCTAGGTTGATCTTCGGGATGAGGTTTCCATCCAAAGAAAAGAAAATAGTAGATTGACTCTTGAAGAAGTTTAGATGTTAGATCTGGCCGATATCCTGAAGGCACCATAGACAATGAAAGTGTCTTGGAACCTAGGTATGAACAGTCAGATGGAGATCAACTTGGATTCCCGGCCATTGATTGGTCTGTTGCTGAAAAGGATTCTATCACCGAGAGAGCTGCTCAAACCCTTGTCCACACTAAGGCATGGCTCATTTCTTGGGGAATGAGTTATAAAGAAAAGATATTTTCAAAGATAGCTACTCTAGAAGCGGGACCCTCCAAGGGAGAAAAGGAAAAGGATAAAATCCCTACCAAAAGGAAAATAAAGTTTAAGTTTTTCAGAAGAGGAGAAAAGTAGGGGCTGAATCATCTACTCCCACACAAATAGTTGAGGTATTGGATTCTCCTCCTCCACCATAGAACAAGAAGAAATTATTTCAGAAATCAAGGTTAGTCAACCTCTTATTTCTCCTTTTGTTGATTTCTCATCGGAGGTAAGCCTTGCTCTTGCTTCTCAAGCTTTAGCTTTAGAGTCTTTACCCCCCTCTCCCAATCTTCCTCCACATATTTCAATGCCACTCTCATCAGCCATGGCCAGCATTTTCTCCGGTCTTTCACCTCTCTCTGTTGGACCTACGTTGGCTATAGAAATGCCTCCTCCTTCCGCACCTTCATTCCCTCAGTCTATTCCCATAGTCACTACACTTGCAGTCATCATGACTCTGCAAGAAAATCTTCCTCCACCCACAGATACAACCATGACACCTCCAATAGGAGCAACTTCTTGTTGTACCTCAATGGTTGGTTGACTAGACTCCAAGAAAGAGGAAGGTGGTAGTTCCCCTACTAGCCTTTGACTTCAGTTCACTCAAGGCCTCTCCTACCAAATCTACCAAGAAACCTAAAATAGTTTCAAGGGTTTCAGTAGATGCCTCAGGGCATAAGTTTGTAGAGATTTCCACTCCATGGCCGAAAAAACCAAGGAGAACATAACAACTTCCGATTATCAGATTACAAGGGTGGATCTGGGAAAGGTAACAATAGAAGGGGCACAACAAGATGCACAAGATGCCATGAATGTGCTATGCCAAAAGATGAAGGAAACAAAGGTGAGTAGGGATGAGCTAAAAGAGAAAGTGGAACAGTTGATGAAGTATTGCTTAAGCTCTCAAAGCCCTCTCAGTCAACCCATCATCTTCTACTCCTACTCCTATCAGGTTTGACTTCTCATCAGTGCCTATTATTGAGAAGATCAATGAGAAGGGGAGAATGGTGGATGAATGGATTCAGAGGTTACTCCTTCAAGGAAGGAAAGTCATTGATGATATAGTAGAGGTATACAAATCCTTGGAGGAAATGAAAAAGGATGGTGACAAGATGAATGATGAATTTTCACAGGAGGCTGGAAACCTGAACTAACTTTGGAGGCCCTCAATGCACTGAAGAAAATTCCATCTCGGGTCTTAGTGGAAGAAGGAGTCATTCCACATGGGGATAAACACTTCCAGCTAACCAAGGCTATTAGGTTCAAGATAAAGATTCTCAGTGAAGCTTGCAGCAAGTTGAGAGAATCTAGGATCAGTTGATTGACACCACCAGTGATATCGAAGAAGAGTTGTTCAAGATATTTCCCAAAGTATTGGATGAAGGCTCAACCATTCTACCTACTGATGGTTTCTATAAACAAATTTAGGAATCGATCGAGCAAGAACCAACTTCCATCTTTGATCTGAGCATCATTGATAAATTTATAAAGATCGAGAATGTTTTGGAATCTCTGAGAAAACTTAATAAGAGATTGAAGAAACTTCCTGGCAATGCAAGTGACACACATGAAACTTGTGAGGTTCTAAGTGATTATTCTAGTGTGCTAGATGAAGCTGAAATGCAAGGCATAATCAGAAGTTTCAAGAGTTTCGAGACAAGCAAGTGTCGCTGGAAGAAGACAAGGATGAGGAAATGAAATAAGCAATGATGTTACATGTCATTTCCTTCCAGAAATTGACATGTCTTTTTCATTTCCATTTTGTCACATAGGAAGAAAATTTTGACTTGTTCTCCTACGTGAGAGTCAAGAAAAATAGGACTCTTATTAAATGACTATTTTCTAGGATTTATCCTATTTTCTCTTTGCCTCTTTTTATTATAAATAATGGATGCTTGTGCATTCCTAAAGGAGATTTTTTTGAATATTAAGAGCTATTGTGAAGAAGAAGAAAAACTTTGTATTTTCTTTTTAATCATTGAAGAATAGAAATAGGTGTTATTTTACAAACTTTGTGTTGTGGGATTCATCTATCTTGAGAGATTGTTCTTATGTCCAAAATCTTGAGCTATTCTTTGTTTAGTGTTCTTGATCATTTTAATCGTTTCAAATATTACACTCATTATCTAAAACTCGTATAAGTATTTCTTGATCTGTGTTTTCTTGAAAGAAAATACGTTCCTCTCATTCCCTTCCCACTTTGTTTCATCTATAATATTTTCCCTTCTAATTCTTCCTAATCTAAAGATTGTAACATCTCCATTTCGTGTTGATATGGATTTGGGATTGTATCCCAACCCCAATGGTTAGAATAGTGTGGATATTGTATATATTATTTCTTATTGTGTTTTAGATTAGTAATAAACAGGAAGCCTCACCTATCTTTGAGGAGGGATTTAATCCCATGTACTATGGTTGAACCTCATATTTTGGTCTTGACAAAATATCCAACCAACAGTTTTTGGTGACTCACTGGGAATACGGATTGATAAGACTAAGCTTATCCTATTGGTGTCTGGTGACTCCGTATTTGCCTTATTTTCAAAAAGATCTATTTTCTAGTTCAAGCTGGCAGAAATATCTTCACTCGGTCAAGCTGAGCCAGGGGTGAAACTGATCCATTCTTTGATTTGCTTTAGCAACATAATTTTAGACTTTCACCCAACAAGTGTTGCATCTAGCCAAGCGAGAAGTTCTTCACCTATCCGAAGAACTGGGTTCTTTAAGAACAAGAAGTTTCTACAACTTTCATGCATTATTATTTTTGTCGATACTTAGATTCCTATACACACTTCATTCAGAAGAATGGCAACACAACTATGTGCCTTGGGGTGTGGCTATTGGTCCTCTTTCCCTAACTCCACCATTGCACGATCTACCACATGGGTCATGTAAGAATATTCCTAAGTTCAACGGTGATGGGAAGCAGCACCCGATGAACACATCACTTCATTCTTTGTCACATGTGGCATTCTTGGAGTTGCTCATGAAGACGTCTCTGTTTGACTCTTCATTGAGACATTGCATGGTGTAGCAGCAGAATGGTTCTACCATCTTCCGAATGCATGCATTACCAACTGGACTACCATGGTCTATATTGAAGCAAGGTTCAAACGCTGAAGACTCTCATGCCTTGTTAGCACAACTTACACACACATGAAGGAGTCTTATGAACCCATGGGATTTCATAGCCAAATTCAACAAGCTGATTCATAAGATTCCAGAGCTAGCCATTCCCACTCTTGAAAATAAAAAGTGTTTCTTCATCAACGCTCAGCCCCCTGATGTGAGCTTCTTGTTGAGAAGATCTGTTATCCCCGATTTGGCCACTGCTCAAGCTATAACCACTGAAATAGAAGATGATCTTATTCTAGCCTGGAAAGATCAGAAGAGAATCATCTAAGCCTAAAAATTAGAGTTCTTCTTAGAGTACTACTGATCCTATGATTTAGAAGATGGCCAATGACTTGATCACTTTAAAGAAGCAAATGTCTCAACAAGCAACCAACATTCCTTATCGGGATATTCCTAGATGGAATTTCAACAATGCCAATGGCACTCCCATAAGAGATAGGAATCGGTTGATCACTGCTCCCACTAGGCTGGCCATTGAAGCTCCTCCTATCAACGCAAGTTGAAGTAGTTGAGGAAGATGAAGAACCTAGAAAATCAAGATTCCCATGAAGCTTTTGAAGCTTCAGGATATGTTGATGAGTCTTTTGATGATTCAATGGCAGTGACTCCAACATTGGGTACTTGAATATACGAGGAAGATGAATGTGAGCATGATGGTCAATCATTTGTAGTCTTCACTCGATCTCAATCTCAGAACCCCAAAAATCCGGTTGAAGGCTCTAAGGAGAAAATTAAAGAAGCTCCCGTGGTTATGGCTAAAAGAGGCTCTCCCATCTCAGCGCAAACTGAAAAGGAGACAACTAAAAAGGTAACTTCATCTTCTAACTCTTTTTCTCCTTCCCTCAAGGCCAGTACCTCGGCTCAGACCAGTGTAACCAAAACTGAGCCCTCCATCATTCCTTCATATACTACTTTTGACATCATTGATCATGCAAAGAAAACCAAAATCCAAATGTCAGAAGCCGAGTACCTACAGTCCAACCCTGAGCAATTTGAGAAACTTTCCAAATTCATTAGAAGCAAGGTTGTTATTCCTTCATCTTCAAAAGGCATTTTTCCTAGCCCCACTCAGCCTTTACCTCAGAGTAATATGACCTCTGTTACTTCTTCAGGAAATATTGAACCATTTTATTTGTCCTTACTTATAAATGGTTTTAAACTCAGCAATTGCATAATTGACTTAGGAGCCTCTGATAACGTAATGCCCACAAAAGTAGCTCATGCCCTTGGACTCACCTTGACTAAATCTTATGGGTGGTGTTATTCCATGGAAACCAAACAAGTCCCCTTGATTGGCCAAATCAAGGATGCACAATTTGCATTTGTTGCCTTCCCTGAAAAGAGAGTGAAAATGACTATCCTGGTTGCTGATATCCCAACTGCTTATGGTATTCTCTTAGGAAGAGGTTTTTGCAAAGATGTTGGAGGAGAAATCAACATGGATTGGACCAAAGCTAAAATTCCAGTAAATGGAGTTCCTCGTGTCCTTCACCCGAAACACAAGAAAAGTACCTTGTCACTAAGTCAGATGATCCCAAGGCTCAAATTCTCTTTGAAGATGTAGGCTTGGGTAATTATTTCATGACATCTGAGGTGCCCTCTGTAGAAGTCAAAGAAGAATATCCTAACGTTGTTTGGACCCTTGAGTTGATGGGAGTTGTTCAACTACTGGGTCAGGTGTTGGCGTGGTTCTTATATCTCCAAATTTCAAGATTTTTCCCTTTGCTTTCAAGTTGTAGTTTGATAATACTAATAACACAGCTGAATACGAAGCTTTGTTATTAGGATTAGAAATGGCAAGAAAAAAGGAATCCAAAATCTCCAAGTGCAGGGAGATTCTGAGTTGATTGTGAATCAAGTAAGGGGGACCTATCAGGTAAAAAATGATCACCTAAGACATTACAGGAACAAGGTTTGGGACAACATAGAATGCTTTGATGCTTTTTCCATTAAGGCAGTCTTAAGAGATTACAATGATAAAGTTGATTCTTTAGCCATATCTACATCTCTTCTCCTTCCTCACCCAAAGTTCAAATAGGACACGTATACCATTGAGATTGTGTATCATCCAAGTGTTCCAGATAACTCAACACATTGGCAAGTGTTTAATGATGATCAATAGGTATTGTCTTTTCTTGAGAAAGCTGATAATTTTAGTGAGCTTTATTTTGAAGGATCAGAATCAGCTTTTCGTGAGTCCATCTCAAATTCATATCAAGAGATTGATGGTGAATTCATCTAGCTCAAAGGCAATAAGATTCTGAAGGGATTAGTTTCTCTGGAAGGTCTGTTTGACAAGCATGACCATTTCATTCAAGGATAAAAGGCAAGCTGAAGGTGCTTCCTCGTCAGAGGTAGATCAAGTTATCTAGGCTCTCTGAACAACGGATGGTAAACATTGGAAATGTTGTTCTCCGGAGGAGAAAGAAAGATTCACTTCACTCCTAAAGAGATATATGGATGTCCTAGCATGGTCATATGTAGATCTGAAGTCTTTCAAGCCCAAGGATGTGCAACATAGCATCCCTTTGAAGCCTGAGGTTAAACCCTATAGGAAGAAGCAAAGGCATTACAACCCAAAGATCTCAGGGACTATCCTTGCAGAAATTCAAAAGATGTTAGATGCAAGGATTATTTTTCCAATCCATCATTCCACCTGGGTTGCTAACATTGTCCCTGTCAGAAAGAAGAATG
Organism: Taxus wallichiana var. yunnanensis; assembly: GCA_018340775.1. Lineage (NCBI taxonomy): Eukaryota > Viridiplantae > Streptophyta > Pinopsida > Cupressales > Taxaceae > Taxus > Taxus wallichiana. The sequence goes on along the minus strand of CM031235.1, from coordinate 690,846,978 downwards.
GTGAAATTTGGATTTGTGTTGATTTTAGAACCTCAATCAATCTTCATTGAAAGAAAATTATCCATTGCCCATCATGGACCAAGTATTACAGATTGTCACTGGATCAGAAATGTTATCCATGCTTGATGGATTTTGGGGTATAATTAGGTTGAGGTAGCTGCTGAAGATCAACATAAAACAACATTCACCACCCCATGGGGAACCTTTTCTTACAGGAGGATGCCTTTTGGTTTGATTAACGCCAGAGCCACATTTCAAAGAGCTATGGACTTAGATTTCAGAGATTTGATGGGAAAGGTCATAGTTGTATATTTGGATGACTTGATGGTCTTCTCTAAAAAGTGAAGTGATCATTATGATCATCTGGAGCAGGTACTCTTAAGGTGTAGGCGTCATGGGATTTCATTAAATCCTAAAAATTCCATGTTCAGAGTAACAGAAGGAAATTTTTAGGTCATATCATGACTAAAGAAGGAACCAAGATCGACCCAGAGAGGGTGAAGGCCATCCAAAGCCTTACCCTACCCACAAGCAAAATTAGGGTGCACTCCTTTTTGGGAAGGTCAATTTCCTAAGAAGATTTGTACCTGACTTTGCCGATAAAACCAAGGATATCCTTGGGATGATGAAAGGTAAGAATCCATTTTGATGGAGCACTGAAGGGAAGCTTGCTTTTGAAGAAGTCAAAAGAGTGATTGCTCATGCTCCTATTCTAGTATGCCTAGACTTCAAGAAGGATTTCATCATGTACAACTATGCTTCCACACACATAGTATCGGCCATCCTAATGTAGGAGAATGAAGAAGGAATCAAAGCTCCCATCACCTTCATGAGCTTCCCCTAAAGGAACATGAATTGAAGATGTCACAAATTGAAAAGCATGCTTATGTAGTGGTGAGAGCAGTGAAACATTTTAGGTATTATGTGTTGAGTTCCCACACTCTCATTCTTGTTCCTGATACTATAGTTAAGTCTATTTTGACTCAACAAGAGTTGGGTAGTCAATGGGGTAACTAGATAGCCAAAGTCCAGGAATATGACTTGGACATCAGACCTACCAAGTTGGTATGAGGAAGAGGCCTGTGCCAATTGATTGTAGAAAATAAGTTTGAGATAGAATGTGAAGAAACTAAAGATACTTCTTCAGAATTGCCCATGGTGCTTTTTGTAAGCACAACCGATGAATGGTATGTAGATATCACTTTATTTTTAACTTATGGTGAAATCCCCCACATTTAAGCCAAAAAGAAAAGAGGACAGTTAAACTCAGGTCATGAGATACATTCTTTGGGATAATGGTATATACAAGAAGGGTATTGATGGTGTATTCTTGCGTTGTGTTGATAAGTCTCAGCAGATAAGGTTGCTAGAATCCTTTCACAATCTAGCATGGAGGACATTTCTCTTCCTCCATGATAACTTACAAGATCTTATGGGCTAGGTACTATTGGCCTACTCTCTTTCAAGATTCAACAGAATGGGTGGCTAAGTGTGAAGCTTGTCAACATTTTTTGGCCATCCTAAGCTGGCTACTCTCCCTTGAAGCCTGTGGTAATTGAAGAACCTTTTCGCCAATGGGGAATTGATTTCATTGGAGTACTAAACCCTACCTCCAGTGCTGGTCATAATTATGTGCTCACCACCACTGACTATTTCACCAAGTGGGTGGAAGTTGCTCCAATCAAACAAGCTACCTCCAAGTTGTTTGCAATTTTCTCAAAGAGAATATAATTGTTAGATTTGGCATTCCTCACAAGATTGTTGCTGAAAACGCTTCCAATTTCTCATCACATGAGTTGATTGAATTTTGTTATGGATTTGGGATTACATTGGCTCACTCATCCGACTATTACCCCCAAGGCAATGGTCAGGCTGAATCAAGCAATAAGAACCTGGTGACCATAATCAGAAAGATGGTTGATGAGAATCAGAGGACATGGCACAAAGCATTGTATGATGCATTATGGGTAGATCAGATTACTCCTAAGTGAGCTATTGGAATGTCCCCATTCCAAGGTGTTGTATGGAATTGATGTTGAGATTCCTATCTCTATAGAATTGCCAGCCTTACGGTTGGCTAAAGCAATTGAGGATGAAACTTTTCAAAGTTCTATTGAGAAAAGGATAATGTACCTAGCTAGGCTAGAAGAAGAAATGAAGCAAGGTGGTAGATCACATTGCAAAGATCATCGAGAAAATTCAAAAGGATATTTGACAAGAAATCAAAGCAACATGATTTCCAGATTGGAGATCTAGTACTTCTCTGGGATAAGAGAAGGGAACAGAAAGGGATGCATGGCAAGTTTGATTCTTTATGGAAAGGTCCTTTCAAAATCCATCAGTTGAATGGTGAAAATAGCTTGTCTATCATACCTTGATGGAGAGTTTCTCCTCTACCTTTTAGTGGCCAACATTTGAAGTTGTTCCACCAGTAATGCAAGATGCTCTCTTGCACTATATTATAATTTATTTTTGTTGTGTGTTTTCTTTCTTTCTTTCTTTCTTTCTTTCTTTGTTTTTTTCTCTTCTTCCGACTCCGTAGCCCAATGGATAAAACTTCTTGATTCTGAGTTCTCTTCCTTTGATGTCTCAAAGAAAGTCCCCAACTAGAGCTAGTTGTTATCTCATTTTAGTGATTTCAGCTAAAATTGAGATAACCATAGGAAAATTTTGGAAAAATCTCTTAAATTTCCCCTTTGGAGGAGATTTTCAAGGTTTTAGTTTTCAGTGCATGAAAGCATGTTTCTTGCTTGTTACATGTCCCATGTTCCCTAAACCGAAACCTGATGGTCTTGTCAGTATGTCGGGTTTTCAAAACCCCTGAGCATTGGAACATGTGTTATCCAATGCATGCTTCATGTCATGTGTTTCCAAAACTCGAAACCCGATCGTCACCTTTGTGTCGGGTTTTCAGAGGTTCAAAGCATCAGAACATGCTTTTCCTATCGCATGTTTCATGTTCCATGTTCCCAAAACCACAACCCAAAATGAAGCCAGTGTGTCGGGTTTTTGAAACTGGAAGCATCTCAACATCTCATGCTTCATGCCTCATGTTTCCCAAAACCCGAAACCCAAAATGAACCAAATCCTTTTTGTGTCGGGTTTTGGGAACTCCAAGCATGATGACATGTCATAAATGCCTAGTTGTCTGGTAGTTGGCACACGTGTCGAGCTATGTGTAATAAATTTTAGGGTTTTATAAATAGTCAGTTTTTACACGTCATTTTTACCTTGTATGATTTTTGATGCGTTGGATTTTGTGCATGCTTCTTCCTCCTCCAAACCCGATTGAGCTTCTTGATCGATTTTGTGATCCGTCTTTGATTATTTTTCAAGTTTATTGAAGGTATTTCTCTCCTCTTTCTACTTTTATGCTTTTGGGTTATTTTTGAGGTGTTCATAATGGAGTTTGCATTTCTTTTCTCTTCCTTCTTGGTTTAGGGTTTTGGGTTTCTTTTTTGTTTTTATTACATTCCCATTGAACCTCTTGTTTGGAATTCACCCTTAGGGTATTTTTTTATTTTCCCATAGATGGTACCCTATAGTTTTCAAAAGGGTTAAAAATTCTAACTAGCAACATGGCGGGGATTTTTCATGTCCTGACATCGTAGAAATCGATTCATTTGTTTAGAAATCCGATTGCATTTGTTTCAGGTTTTACAAGGTGTTCGACATCATTCAAGTTCCACCTTTGTTTTAGGATTATCCAGGTGCTTGACATCCCCAAGTTCCACCTTTGTATCAATCTTTCTTAGTGTTTGACCTCTCTGACATCTCCAAGTGTATCAAGTTTTTCCAATCTTGCTTTCTAGGTCTCAGTGTTTTGGGTCTTGAGTGTTAGACACTCTTCCAGTTGCAGTGTGTCAGAGATTATCACCTACTCGACATCATCCAAATTCTACCTAGTCTTTAAGTTTTCAAGGTGTTCGACACGGTCTGTTTCGACACACACAATCCAGTCTGTTGGGTTTCGAGGCTGCTTTGCAAGTTTCAAAACCTGAATAGTAGGGCGGGTCTGTTCACTTGTCCAACAAACATCCAAACCCGATTGCTCTTCCAGTCATTTTCAAGACTCCTCATGTCGGACCCTAGCCCATCTAAGGATAAGTTAGATAAGTCTGGAAAGATGAAGTAAAAATATCAGAAGATAGATTCTTCTTCTTATATAAGTTGTAATTATGACATCCGGGACACAGAGCTTGGCAATATAGACATGGAAGACTTCTGGAAAAGGATCGAGGATTCTTCTCAGAATTCATGGATGAAGTCAATAGCCTAGCGAAAGTGGTCTCCCACTCACTTGTAGTAGGGTTTCCAGTATCAGCCCAATGCCCTGAATTCATTCTGGCATGTGCTTCTCACTATGACTCAGCCTCCCGCTCAGTGAGAAATCAAGCAGGAGAGTCTATAGTAAAATTAGATGGAGATTACTTCGATCAACTCCTAAAGTTGCCCAACTTTATGGAATATGTTGATTTAAATCTTAAGTCAACACAGAAATCCTGGGACAAAGATCAAGAAGACTGCATCAAGCACGTGAACAAGAAATTCTTGATCAAGGCTAAGCCAATTGTTTCTAGGTTTCCTAAGTGGTCCCTAGAAGTGATTTTATACTTGAAGTTAGTGATATCATCACCCTACTGAGCTGGTTATTTGGGCTCCTAGAGTCAAAAGAATTCCAAGGGTGGATGTATTAGTTCATGGTCATCATAAAGAAGAATGACCAAGGGATTGATTGGGGCACCTTAATAAGTGATGAGATAGACTCTCAAATGAAAATGGTCTTGTCTACTGGCAAGTTCTACATGATGTCGTACGTCACCTATGCAAAGAGAGGTATGAGAAACTACCTGGGGTTGGATGTAAAAGGGAACCAAAAACAACTGAGCACATATATCGGTACTTCCCTCAGCTGATAATAAAAGGATTTGAAGATCAATTTAGAAGAGTGAATGATGCCTTCTTTTATGAAAACATTTGTAGGCTGGACCCTGAGCTGAGAAAGAGAAGATTTTTTGATGAGGCATGGGAGGAGGTGTCAAAGTGGGGTTGCATATTTTTACAATTCAAGAAGTTCACCTATCTTTAGGTGGTAAAATTTTAGGGTAACCCTTTCCATTTCCCAGTTTCTAGGTGACAAACTCATCCTTATGGAGTTGGTCAGACAACTGTTGGATTTCCACAAGTTCCAACAAAGCAGACACAAGGCCGCTATCTCCTTCCCAATTTCCATTGGAAGGTACACATGTTCTACAGTGGTGAAGGCCAAGAATGTGGTGCATGAACTTAGGACAAACTAAAAAGCATATGAAGTTTAGAGAGGGATTCGATATTCGAGGAGTCCTTAAGTCCTATGGAACCTTGTATCTGCATGTGCCCCATGTAGAGGACATCTGGGTTGATCTTTGGAGATGAGGTTGCCATCAAAGAAAAGACAATAAGCAGATGACTCTTGAAGAAGTTCAAGATGTTAGATCTGGCTGATATCCTGAAGGCACCATAGATAATGAAAGTGTCTTGGAACCTAGGTATGAATAGTCAGATGGAGATCAACTTGGATTCCCAACCATTGATTGGTCCATTGCTGAAAAGGATTCTATCACCGAGAGAGCTACTCAAACCCTTGTCCACACTAAGGCATGGCTCATTTCTTGGGGAATGAGTTATAAAGAAAAGATCTTTTCAAAGATAGCTACTCTAGAAGCGGGACCCTCCAAGGGAGAAAAGGAAAAGGATAAAAGCCCTACCAAAAGGCAAATAAAGTTTAAGTTTGTCAGAAGAGGAGAAAAGTAGGGGGCTGAATCATCTACTCCCACACAAACAATTGAGGTATTGGATTCTCTCCTCCTCCTGCCGGAACAAGAAGAAATTATTTCATAGAAATCAAGGTTATCAACCTCTATTTCTCCTTTTGTTGATTGCTCATCGAGAGGTAAGCCTTTCTCTTGCTTCTCAAGCTTTGCTTTTAGTCTTTACCCCCTCTCCCCAATCTTCCTCACCACATATTTCAATGCCACTCTCATCAACCATGGCCAGCATTTTCTCCGGTCTTTCACCTCTCTCTGTTAGACCTACGTTGGCTATAGAAATGCCTCCTCCTTCCACACCTTCATTCCTTAGTCTATTCCCATAGTCACTACACTTGCAGTCATCACGACTCCACAAGAAAATATTCCTCCACCACCCATGATATAACCAACACCTCCAATAGGAGAAACTTCTTCCATTGTACCTCAATGGTTGGTTGACTAGACTCTCGAGAAAGAGGAAGGTGGTAGTTCCCCTACCAGCCTTTGATTTCAGTTCACTCAAGGCCTCTCCTGCCAAATCTACCAAGAAACCTAAAATAGTTTCAAGGGTTTCAGTAGATGCCTCAGGGCATAAGTTTGTAGAGATTGCCACTCTCATGATTGAAAAAACCAAGGAGAACATAGCAAAGCTTCCGATTATCAGATTACAAGGGTGGATCTGGGAAAGGTAACAATAGAAGGGCACAACAAGATGCACAAGATGCCATGAATGTGCTATGCCAAAGCTGAAGGAAACAAAGGTGAGTAGGATGAGCTAAAAGAGAAAGTGGAACAGTTGACAGAAGTATTGCTTAAGCTCTCAAAGCCCTCTCAGTCAACCCCATCATCTTCTACTCCCACTCCTATCTCAAGTTTAACTTCTCATCAGTGCCTATTATTGAGAAGATCAATGAGAAGGGGAGAATGGTGGATGAATGGATTTAGAGGTTACTCCTTCAAGGAAGGAAAGTCATTGATGATACAGTAGAGGTATACAAATCCTTGGAGGAAATGAAAAAGGATGGTGACAAGATGAATGATGAATTTTCATAGGAGGCTGGAAACCTCAAACTAACTTTGGAGGCCCTCAATGCACTGAAGAAAATTCCATCTGGGTCTTAGTGGAAGAAGGAGTCATTCCACATGGGGATAAACACTTCCAGCTAACCAAGGCTATTAGGTTCAAGATAAAGATTCTTAGTGAAGCTTGCAGCAAGTTGAGAGAATCCAGAGATCAGTTGATTGATGCCACTCAGTGATATCAAAGAAGATTTGTTCAAGATCTTTCCCAAAGTATTGGATGAAGGAGCAACCATTCTACCTATTGCTAATGGTTTCTATAAACAAATTCAGGAATCGATCGAGCAAGAACCAACTTCCATCTTTGATCTGAGCATCATTGATAAATTTATAAAGATCGAGAATGTTTTGGAATCTCTGAGAAAACTTAATAAGAGATTGAAGAAACTTCTTGGCAACGCAAGTGACACACAAGAAACTTGTGAGGTTCTAAGTGATTATTCTAGTGCACAGATGAAGCTGAAATGCAAGGCATAATCCAAAAGTTTCAAGAGTTTTGAGACAAGTAGGCATCACTGGAAGAAGACAAGGATGAGGAAATGGAATAAGCAATGATGTTACATGTCATTTCCTTCCAGAAATTGACATGTCTTTTTCATTTCCATTTTGTCACATAGGAAGCAAATTTTGACTTGTTCTCCTGCGTGAGAGTCAAGCAAAATAGGACTCTTATTAAATGACTATTTTCTAGGATTTAATCCTATTTTCTCTGCTCTTTTTATTATAAATAATGGATGCTTGTGCATTCCTAAAGAGGAGACTTTTTGAATATTAAGAGCTATTGTGAAGAAGAAGAAAAACTTTGTATTTTCTTTTTAATCATTGAAGAATAGAAACAGGTGTTATTTTACAAACTTTGTGTTGTGGGATTCATCTATCTTGAGAGATTGTTCTTATGTCCAAAATCTTGAGCTATTCTTTGTTTTGTGTTCTTGATTATTTTAATCATTTCAAACATTACACTCATTATCTAAAACTTGTATAAGTATTTCGTGATCTGTGTTTGCTTGAAAGAAAATACGTTCCTCTCATTCCCTTTTCACTTTGTTTCATCTATAATATTTTCCCTTCTAATTCTTCCTAATCTAAATATTGTAACATCTCCATTTCATGTTGATATGGATTTGGGATTGTATCCCAACCCCAATGGTTAGAATAGTGTGGATATTGTATATATTATTTCTTCTATGTTTTAGATTAGTAATAAACAGGTAGCCTCACTTGTCTTTGAGGAGGGATTTAATCCCATGTACTTGTGGTTGAACCTCATATTTTGGTCTAATGATTCCCTCAACCTCTAACTATAACAATAAAAATATGTATTCAATTCAAATTTTAATCTATAATTATCATATTTCAATGCAATTTTGAGAAAATAATTGTGCTTACCTCTTCTCCATGGTACATTGATCGATTTAGATCTTCCCGATGATCCGAAACAATCCTTTGAGCTTGAGATCTAGCTAAATGAAAAAATGCGAGGGCACGGTTAAGCTCTGAAACTCGCGTTTGAGGGAGATAAAATGATAGAGGCTCGAGCCTCTTTTTTTTGGTTTATAGTAGGCATAACGCATACCCATTATAACGCGTACGTGTTATGCTTCAGTAAATCCCAAACCTGAAAATTGAAAACATGATCACGTTATAATAGAACGCGTACGTGTTTGATTTTTTCAGATTCTTGTCCACGTTTTGGCCCCCCAACTTTGTGCACTTACCCGGGGGCCAAAAGGGGGTCTTAAGTGGATGCATTTTTTTGAAAAATAAAAAACTTCAACTTGTATGAGTTTTTAGAAATAGTTACAATCAAAATTGGAAGATGTTGTAGAAATATGAATCATAGAATTTTTGAGTCTAGTTTCTAAGCTACTAAATTTTATTGAAAATGGATTCTTTTAAGTCTGGTCAAACAACTAAAATACCAACATGTGCTCATGTTTTTGTTAAAAAATATAATAGAGTGACTTTTGTGCCCCCTACCATGTTTTGAGCACCATTTAGTATTTTTGAAAACCCTTTGGTAGAAAGATAACTAGGAGCATCTAGTTTGTGTTAGAATTTATTTTAGATTTTTTAGCGAATATTTTTTATTTATGATTTTTCTAGTACAAAAATTTTATGTTTTGAAAAATAATAGAGCTTTGACCGTGCCCCTAACTACCTCAAAAAATATTGAAAATTAGATTTTTTTTAATATGTAAATAATTATGCCTAGTTTATGCCTAAAAAAATTTTATTCAATTTTGATGAATCAAAAAAAGATACACGAAAAAGATAGACCTGTTTAAACTTCAAAAATTATATATAAAAAGGCATAGTTAAGAAAATAAATAATATGGAAACCTTGTATTTGTTAGAAAAATTGAAAAATAATATTTATACAAATAAGAAACTCTTCTTTACGTCATGGTATAATTTTTTAAACAAATCGATCATTTGATGTTGATTTATCATGACGGAAGTTGGATTTTTGTGTTTTTATGCAAAAACACGCGGTTTGTTGTGTTTGTGTAGGTCCATGCCTCAGGCTTGGGGATCCAAACTAGATCCCAAGCCTTGAGGCATGTGTTGGAAAAGGTAAAAATCATAACGCGTATGTGTTATTCTTTGTTTATATATTGTCGCCCCAACGTCCCTTTCATCTCTTTCACAGGATTTCTGCATACATTCTGTTTGGTCTGTAATTTTCTATACATTCTTGCACGATTTTTAGTAGTTCATTTTGTCCCCTACCCCACTAGTTGATTTTTTCTAATCATGGGTGATAAAATTCGAGCTAAGGACAAGAGGAAAGTCAAGAACAAGACACCAGAGAAATTGGAAGAGATGAGAATAAAGAAATTGAAGAGAATGCAAAAACTTCGTGTAGGGCAAGGTACATCTGCTATATCAAATGTAGCTAATGTATTAGAATATGGGGATGAAATACATAATGAAAATGTAGAGAATAATGATATTGAATTGAATGACAATGTTGGTATGGATGAAGAAATTGATATGAATCCAATTGTTGAACCCTTACCTGAGAATCCAAATGTTAACCCCAAAATTTGTATGAAAACACTGAATGAAGAAAGTAACCTTATAAATGAATCTTCACCTCTAAGAACACCTCCTTCCATTTTACAAATAAAACCAATTCACTTAATTGAAATTGATGAAAACATTATAAAACCAATGCCTAACAAAATGTATGAAAGAAATGCGAGAAGAAAAGCTAGTGGAATTTGGGATAATTACTTTGAGAATTTAAATGACACACAAAGATGTCAATTATTTGTTACATTGATGAAATTAATTAAGATGAGACCTATAATGAATACTCTGGGGTTAAGAACATCTAATGTTGTTGATCAAAATGCGTCAATTGTTGAAAACATACATAAAGCATACCAAAATGTAGGTGGCAAAAGACATACCAAAGATAGTAATTCTACACGACATGCACTTACTAATTGTATAGTAAGTGATACAACAATTAATAAATGCTTGATTAGAAAAAAAAAGTAGTTCTTTGAAGCTAAATAGAAAAACATTAATGAAAACAATAGATAGACGTAAACATCTTGCATTAGTCAATAACGCTGACTATTGGGATTTCTCTAGCAGACTTTCATGAAAAGACAAGAATACATATGATATTCTAAAAGAATTAATTGTAAAATTTTGGAATGAGAACACAAGGGTGTCACCGAATAGAAGAGATACTGAGTAATTAGAAGAACAGTTCTCATAATCGTGAATCGCGTGCAAAACATTTCTTAGATATGACTCAAACAAAATTGTTCTCTAAGTTTAAGAATGAAAATCCACAAATTAACATTAGCCAAAGATTCTTTGAAATGAGCAAACCCTTTTATGTGAAAATTAATCACTCACGTACCACTTGTTGTTGCAGGCATCATGTTGAATTTTCAATGCATTATGATGTTTTTTTGTCAAATACGTCATGTTTTGCATACTGACATCATGTTGCAAGAGTGTGGATTAAATGTCCCACCAAAATCTTCAAGGGAATTTATTCGACAATATTTTGTGAAAAATCAACTAGACAATTTTTTTATAACAAAGCATGTTTGGATGGAACGTGTAATGTATGTGGTGGCTTGCCAAATCTGAAAAATTGTATCCACAACTGCACATCCCAATTCAAGAATGCACGAATAATTTATTGGCTAAGAAGGATTCACAAAGAAAGAAATGTACAACATATCTAGATTTTTACTGAAGTAGGGCATGGAAAAGGAGAGCATGATGGTGCAAGAGCATGTGTGAAAAGAGCACTTGTAAGATAAGAGTTAAAGTTCAAGGATGGTGCTAAATTTATAGATGCAAAAACATTGTTGATTGGTGTATCAAGAATATGGGCCATGAATCTCAAGAGAGATCAATGGTTCATAGATATTTTTAGTTGATAGAGGAACAACATCTGGAAAAAATTGAAGATTTTATGACAGTTTAAATTCTATATGATTTAAAATTCTATTTAATTTCTTACTAACATGTTTATGTAGGTTATTGGTGCCAAAAAAACTTCCACCTTCACGTGGTTGGCTTTTAATCGATGAGAATTTATTATTCTCGAAGCCAAGTGAAGCTAATAGAAATTAAATATTAGAAAGGAACAAAAAAATTCTCATTTCACCACCTATATTATTCATGTGATTGGCAATGGACAACCTTACATTGACTCAGACTGCAGTATTTCATGTGTTTGGAAACAATAGAACAACGATAGAATTGAATGGAGATGGATAAAACCAAAATAGAATTTTGTAGAGGGCCCCGACATGGAGGTTTCAGATCTGATGAGACGTCTCTAGGTGCCATGGAGTCCGAGAAATCATGTCAATGTAGTCCCTTAAGATCCCTAAGACCAAAACATGATATATCTTTGATGGGCAATTTCTCAGACTCCGTGGCACCTAGAGATGTCTTGTTCGATCCAAAACCTCCACATCGCGTCCCTCTACAAAATACTTTCATGATTTTATCCATCTCCATTCAGTTATCTCGTTGTCCTATTGTTTGCAAACGCGTGAAATAGTGTAGTTTAAGTCAGTGCAAGGCTACCAGATGCTATATTTTACAAACGGTAGCTCATGGGACAAAACCGTCTACACCAACACGTCTGGATGGCCAGGTGAACACTAGTGGAGGATATTTTTTTTTCCCCTATGCTCCTGTGCTTTCATGCTACCTCGTCCGGCGTAGTCTCTTAAGAGCCCACGAGACCAAAACACACTATACCTTCAACGGGTGATTTCTCGGACTCCTTGGAACCTATAGATATCTTTTCAGATCCTAAACATACACATAATATCCCTCTACAAAATACTATCATAGTTTTATCCATATCCATTTGGTTCTCTCGCTATCCTATTGTTTGCAAACACGTGAAATACTATAGTTTGATTAAGAGTAAGGCCGGACACAATACTTTGCAAACAGAAGCTCTTGGCACAAAACCAACTACGCCGATAGGTTGGTGTGGCTAGGTGAACACTAAGGGATGATTTTTTTTGGTCCCCTATTCTCCCCATGCTTTCGGACTACCTCGTCCGGGCGTAGGCCCTTAAGAGCCCCGAAACTAAAATACGTTATATCTTTGATAGGTGATTTCTCAGACTCCATGGCACCTAGAGATGTCTCATTAGATCCTAAACCTCCATGTTGAGGCCCTCTAAAAAATCCTATCATAATTTTATCCATCTCTATTTGGTTCTCTCATTGTCTTATTGTTTGCAAACATGCGAAATAGTGTAGTTTGAGTCAGTGTAAGGCTGCTAGACGCTATATTTTGCAAACGGTAGCTTGAGGGACCGAACCGTCTATGCCAACATGTTTAGATGGGTTGTGAATGCTAGTGAAGGATTTTTTTGCTTCCATACACTCCCCGTGCTTTCAGGCTACCTCGTCCGGGTGTAGTCTCTTAAGAGCCTTGAGACCAAAACATGCTATATCTTCAACGGGTGATTTCTCGAACTTCGTGGCACCTAGAGACATCTCGTCAAATCCTAAAACTCCATGTAGGATCCCTATATGAAATTATATCATGGTTTTATCCATCTCCATTTGGTTCTCTCGCTATCCTATTGTTTGTAAATGCACGAAATAGTACAGTTTGAGTGAGTATAAGGCTGCCAGATGCAATACTTTGCAAACGGAAGCTCTTGGCACCAAACCAACTACGCCAACATATCGAGGTGACTAAGTGAATGCTAGGGGAGGATTTTTTTGGTTCCCTACGCTCCCGTTCTTTCGGACTACCTCATCCGAGAGTAGGCCCTTAAGATCCCTAAGACCAAAACACGCTATATCTTCAACGAGTGATTTCTCAGACTCCGTGACACCTAGAGATGTCTCGTCAGATCCTAAACCTCCATGTTGAGGCCCTCTAAAAATACTATTGCAGTTTTATCCATATCCATTCGGTTCTCTCACTGTCATATTGTTTGCAGATGAGTGAAATAGTGCAGTCTAAGTCAGTGTAAGGCTGTCAGATGCAATACTTTCCAAACAAAAGCTCTTGGTGCCAAACCAACTATGCCAACACATCGGGGTGGCTAGGTGAACACTAGGGGAGGATTTTTTTGGTTCCCTATGCTCCCCGTGCTTTCAGACTACCTCGTCCGGGCATAGGCCCTTAAGATCCCTGAGACCAAAACATGTTATATCTTTGATGGGTGATTTTTCAGACTCTATGGCACCTAGAGACGTCTCATCATATCCTAAACCTCCATGTTAGTTCCCTCTATAAAATCCTATCATGGTTATATCCATGTCCATTTGGTTCTCTCGCTATCCTATTGTTTTGCAACACGCGTGAAATAGTGCAATTTGTGTCAAGTATAAGGTCAGTAAGACACAATACTTTGCAAACGGAAGCTCTTGGCACCAAACCAACTACACCAACATGTCGGGGTGGCCAAGTGAATGCTAGGGGAGGCTTTGTTTTGGTTCCCTATGCTCCTCGTGCTTTCGAGACTATCTCATTTGGGTGTAGGCCCTTAAGAGCCCTAAGACCAAAACACACTATATCTTTGACGGATGATTTCTCAGACTCCATGGCACCTAGAGACGTCTCATCAAATCCTAAACCTCCACGTCGGGGCCCTCTACAAAATACTATCACGAGTTTTATCCATCTCCATTTGGTTCTCTTGTTGTCCTATTGTTTGTAAACATGTGAAATACTACAGTCTGAGTTAGTGTAAGGCTTCCAGATGCAATACTTTGCAAACAGAAGCTCTTGGTGCCAAACCAACTATGCCAACACATCCAAATGGCCTGGTGAACGCTAGGGGAGGATTTTTTTTTGTTCCCTACACTCTCTGTGCTTTCAGACTACCTCGTCTAGGTGTAGGCCCTTAAGATCCCTAAATGACTAGATTGGCTTAAGAATGAATTTGATAAGGGAATGTCTAAGAACACACGGGAGTTATCAATCACCTAGTAAATCTTTCTTGTTTAGTTCTGAATGGGAGTCAGTTGGCCTACGACTTAGTGACCTTCCATTCATTGATAATTTATGCTATGATAAACCCATGGATGCTTTCAAAAGTGCCTTCAAAAGGATAGGGGTAATCATCAAGCATAGTGAAGGGTGTGATGTGATTTCCAAACAACTTGAAATACATACAAATTTAGAGGTAATAACATGAATTGGATAGGATTAGACAATAAAGAATCATTGAGTGTCTAAATCATAATGTCATTGCATCTGGAGACATTCTCAAGCATTGGAGTAATGTATATGAAGAGACATTCTCAAAATATCAAAATATGAAAGGCATTAAATTGTGACGACTCTCGGGTGTTTTAACAGGGGAGAAGACTAAGAAGCATATAAGAATGTAGTAAGTGCATGATAAGATAGGAACCAATACAAAGAGACCATGAGCAAGAAGAAGTGCAAGTAAGGTAAATACACATATACACATTGATAAATTGAATGAATAATTACTTAGATTAGGTAACTCTTTATATACATACATTATATAAATATTGATTTCCAAATTTTGATGCATATTATACATTGAAAATGCTAGTACATGTACATCACCAATAAATGAAAAAATAATCCATAATGTCTTAAATATTGTCAAGTGCACATCATATTAGTTTCATGTAAAAATAATCTCAAAAATGTAAGGTCTCATACAAAAATATCAAGTTCCAAATAGTATTTTAATGTGCATAATAAATATAAAAATTCCCAAATAGGTCATATACCATCAAGTTCAAATGCCATATAGGCGTACATACAATGCCATGCACATAGGCATACAAAAAAATGTCATGTAAGACATATATATTTCCTACTCATCAAAATCTATACCTCTTTTGGCCTTGCTCAAGAAGGCCCTCCCTTAGACAAAGATGGAGATCTATGAGATGAATTTGGATCATCCGAGCCCATGCTACGAGTCCTCTTCCGCTGAATACTCACTTGTAGATGAGCATGTAAATGAAAACAATGTTTTTTTGTCAAAACTTAATTTATATATGTTTTCAACATGTATTTAAGACCATGCTAGAATGAAAGTATTTACATAAATACACAAACTTACCGCAAGTTGTCGATCATGCCGAATTTTCATCTCACACTTAAATGAGTCATTGGGAGCTCGTGGAGTACGAATGAGGTACAAAGATGGTAAGATGGAGGAGTTCGTGCCCTCGAAGTCCAAATAGAGGGGGTTGAAGCTCCCTACATACACATATGATCATAAAATATAACATTAGAATTAGTGAAAATAGAACTAAGTACATGTATATGTAATGAAAATATTTTAACTAATTTTATCAATATAGAACTATTGTTTTTACCCCGCCATGCTTGTGAATCAAATGAACAGGGTTACTACCTATCATAGGTAACTCCTACATATACACAATGAAGGACATTATTAACATAATTTAATAATTATACAATGAAAGAAATTACTAACATGTAATTTAACATAATATGAATTACACGAGAAATTTAACAAAATTTACATGTTGTTTAAATACCTCAGTGAGTTGCTGCGCAGATGAAATCACAGCAGAAACACCTTTCTCTACTTGTTGCAGAGATGGTGGGGTGTCTAGTGAAGTCAACATCTTTATCAAACATGTATCACATGAGTTAGATGGACATACAAGACTACATATATTTGACTTCAAAACTAATATATATATATATATATATATATATATATATATATATATATATATATTTGCATGTATGTGAAAATTTTACATAATTAACATTCTAAATTACCTCTATGAATGTATGTGTATGCATGGTGCTCACCGCCTATGGTCGGGATGAAGATGTGCCTCTGCGCGCTGTAATATCAATGCATGTACATGTACAAATACAATTATTTCAAAAATTTAACATATATATAAGTAAATCAAGTACTCCAAAATTTTTGTAACACACATAATAAAACATAACAAATACCTACGAAGGTGACGCCGATGATTGTAATCCAAATGTCTCACTCAAAAAGGCATCTGACATAGTGACATTATCGTGTGCACCCCTAGCACCAACTCCACCAAAATCAGTATGCATGAAAGTATCATCCTCCTTGGGCCCTAAACATATGCTACCACATGATGAGCAAAGATGTGGCCTCATGCTAGTACTCCCTGAGGAAATACTTTGTGTACCTTCACAAGCATCTGGCTCAGAAATCTCCCTCGTATGTCGAACAAGGATCATAGATAGCCCCTGAAGTGTGTGGAGTGTATCAATATCTACTCTCTCCTTCACTGCTTAAGGGAAAATCTCAGGGTGAGGGGGCTTCTGTGCGAGGACTCTACCTTGCTGAATATGTGCACGTTGTGCACCTGGTTGATCTTGTGTAGATCCTTTTCCTCGACCCTAGAAATCTCGAAAATCAAAATAATTTGGGATCTCGTTGAGGATAAACTCGCAATAGAGTTTCCTCAGAAATTATAGTGGCACCTCGTTATTTTTAATCAAATTATTATTACACCAATCGATGGGAAACCATTTACATGACAATGGAACATGAAAATTAGTGCGGGGGTCCGTGAATAAGGTACATATGAAGTATTTTGTAATTTATTTTTTCTTTACATCCACATATGACAATTTTTTGGAATAATAAACCCTACAACCCTCTTTGTAAGTTGTCCAATGATCAATTTTCCCCATTGCCGCGTCAACTTGAGCAAGTAATGCCTCCAATGTGTTTGTAAGAGAGGCACGGTGGGGGTTTTTAGATTGTGAATCCCTCATTCTTTTGATTAAATCCTCAATTTCAATTTTGTTTTCAACTATGTGGGATGCTAAATCTTCTTGACTACCTAAGGGATGTTGAGCAATTGTGGGAGGGTTGGGAGGGATGACAGGAATAACAGGGTTTGGTTGTGGTTGATTCCCTCGACCTCAAAATGTAACAATAAAAAAATGTATTCAATTCAATTTTTAATCTATAATTATCACATTTAAATGTAATTTTGAGAAAAGAATTGTGCCTACCTCTTCTCTATGGCACCATCATCGATTTAGATCTTCCTGGTGATCCAGAAACGATCTTTTGAGCTTGAGATCCAGCTGAATGAAAAAATGTGAGGGCACAGTTAAGATCTGAAAATCACGTTTGAGGGCGATAAAATGATAGAGGCTCGGCCCAATTTTTTTATTTATAGAAGACATAACGCGTACGCATTATGCTTTGGTAAATCTTAAACCTGAGAATTTAAAATGTGATCACGTTATAATAAAATGCGTATGCGTTTTTATTTTTTTCAGGTTTTTGTCCACTTTTTGGCCCCCCAACTTCTTGCACTTATCCCTGATGTGATGCACTAAAAAAACTTTAATCATTTTACTATGTAATATGCTTACTTGCATCTATACCACCATTGGTATGTGTGTGGACACTCAAATTATTTATTCCAAACTTCTCTTGACTTGAAACAAATACATGTGAAGTAAAAGCATCCATAGCCTCGCCCTCTTCCTCTAAAGTTCCATTTACCTCTTTTTTCACCAGCATTGTGCTAAAATGTACTGAACTCAACTTCTTGTAAAAATATTAGTCATCCCTACCTTGTCCATGACAACACATGAACTTTCCTTTTTCTTATATCCCATTTTCACAAGTTTTGAATCTTCATTAACAAACTCATGATAATTTTGTGGAACGAAATTTGCCTTCAAATTTTTGATGAATCTATTCTTTCTCTTTATTTTTCTTTTCCTTTGTGCAATCTTTTAGCTTATACATATTCCCACCATAGAGATGCATAATATTTTCAACTTTTTGCTAGAAAACTTAACTCATATGGGATATCTCACACTCTCATACTTGATGTATTTATCCAACTCGTTAATCTAGTTTGGGTTAGTGAATGGAGATGGGGGCCTAAGGGCAGGTCTTAATTAGACCATTTTTTCATAAAAACAAGAAGCCTTAACTTGTATGATTCATTTGAGATGGCTACTCTCAAAACTTGAATATGCAATAAGAACATAAATTGAAGCATTTCGAGTATAGTTTCTAAACCACTAAGTTTTTTTATATGGTTAAATGTTTTGGTGTGAGTGGTATTTTTCAACTTGTAGTTATTATGTGTATTACCACCTCGTTATGTGAGTCATCTCACTTAGGTGAGAGCATGGATCATATGTGTTATATTAGTTATGACAGATTCCCTTATGGAGTTTGTCATATGTTTCATAGGAGTTACATTCCCCTTTCGGAAAGTAAATCCTCTTCTCCATCATAGAGGCATCATTAGCTACATTGGAGTTACTAAGCAGTCCCCTATATGTAAACCTCTCTTCTTGATCTATGAGCATGGGATTGAGGCTTTTGCCTTGCACATCCATGAATTTGGGTCTTGTTTCCCTTATTGCATGCGCATTGCTCTCATGGCTGAGTTCTTTCTTGTTGAATCTTGAAGCTACTCCATTCCATGGTTGAGTGAAACTATTTGATGCACACAAATTCCCTCCATGTCTTCATCCTTCATCCCTTCGTCATGGTATCATAGTTCAGGGATCAGAATTGTGTTTCTCACTTCGCTTGCTTACTACTCACTACCTCATAGTTTCATGTGCAAGCCCTCCTCCTTAATTTGTGCTCTTCTTGCAGTTTTTAAGGGATCTTGTAGTTTTTTTATCTGGTGGGTGTGTCTCCCTCCTAGTTTTTTTATGGTGTATAGGTTCAAAATTTATAGGTTAAAGAAATTTAGAGTTTGGAGGTGCAGTTTTGAGTTTTGTTTAAAGGTTGAAAGTGGGTTTTCAAGGAGTAACTCCGCCCCATCTCGCTAAGTGGGAACCGATTAGGGATAATTTTAGTGGCGAATATTCATTATATGGCAATGTTGAAAAGCTAAAATTTTTGGAGCAGTTTAGTGTCCTGTTCTCTTAAAATTTACGGTATATTTTATTTAGAGGTCGGATTCACCTACATTTGAAAACAACTTCTATAAAAACCTAGGTGATTCGCCAGGTAGTATACTACCACCACTACCTTACTAATACCGTCAACTTGTATACTCTAAGCACCTAAACACAGTACATATTTGATTATTGTTAGTAGTTTGCAGTCAAATGAAAGGTGTTATTTGTTGGCGTGTGACTATAAATATTATCTATAGACGGGCGACAAGGAGATCTTGCTGATGCGCGACAAGGGTTTGCTTATTGACGGAAGACACTGATCTTGTTGATGCACGACTATACTATGGTTGACGCATGAAATATTTTTTCTCTAACATGTGATAAGGATATTTGTTAATGCATGACTTATTGCATTTGCTGATGTTCCATAAAGATTTTTTGTGGATGGGAGATAAGGAATTGTTAACATGTGACAAGGGTTTGTTTGTTGATGTCTAACATTGATCTTCTTGACGCATGAATTTTTTTTATCGATATGTGACTTATTACATTTGTTGAGGCACGACTTAGTTTTATCTTACACATGTCTTATTATTTTTACTGACACATGACTTAAGTTTATTTGACACGTGACTTAGTGTGTTTGCTGACACGTGACTTAGTTTTCTCTAACGAGTGAATTAGTGTATTTGGTGATGTGCGACTCGGTTTTCTCTTATGCGTGAATTTGTTTGTTTATGTATGTATGGCTCAGTTCAAAATAATGGAAGGTGCTAGTGCTCAGAATGAGAAGACCCAAAAAGTAACTAAGAAATATCAGAAGTCCCTGTTCAAGTATTTTGGAAACTTTGCTGCTACAGATACCACAACCACTAGCACCCATATAGTTTCCAATGGAATGAATCAGAGTACAAACTATGTGGAAGGTAATATTGAGGTGGACATGCATTCTACATAGTATCAACCAAATGGCACCTACGATGATACCATGCTAGATCTTAAAGATATACCTGTTGAGATGCCAGATCCTAAAGATATTATTCTTGTTAGGATGTAACCAGAGTGCATCAAGATATCGCACATACAAATACTCAGCAAAATGGAACAAAAAAATCAAATTCAAATTCTGGTTCACGAAAGAGGAAACTAGGTGATTGTGATAATGCTCAAAATTCTACTAAAAAAAGTAAAACATTGAAAATGAACAAGAATATGTGGACAATTGGGAGGACATACAAGTTTGATTGGGATGCCAAATTTCTATTTATCAAACCTATATAGCCATCTAATTTAGAAGATATCCCATCTGAATGTACATGTACACTATGTACGTGGGAATTGGGAAAGTAACAAAAATGCAACTGAAGTTGGACACTATAGATAAACACTGTGGAAAACAATATTTGACTGTATCGGGGAGGATGGCCAAAAAATCAAAACACACAGGTGGAAAACTGAAAAAGAATGCATGCATGTTAAATATGTAATAGAGTATGAAGAAGAATTAAAAAATGCAGACATCTCATGGAAAAGGGAGGAACGATCACATCGCAAATTGGTAAGATGAATCAAACAAATCTGCATGCAAAACTCATACAGTTCTCTACTTTATTTCACATACTAAAGAAAGGAAGACCAATTTCAGATTTCCTTGATTTCAAAGTTTTGTATCAATATAATCAAATGCCCAATGTTCCTCAGTCTCATTGAGTGACAAGACGGTAGTGGATGGGAAAAGGAAAAATGTCTTTTGATGATAGAGAAGGAAAATTTGAAAGAGAATGTAAAGCAAGAAAAATTTATCTTTCTTTCAATTGATGAAGTGACATTAGTCAAACACACCGCATGGGTATGTATCCCCATCTATACTTTAGAAAATCATATAAAGACACCTCATATGTTGGGTGTTATGAAAATGGTTAAAAGCGTGATGCCAAAACCTACATAAAATATTTTTTTCTCATTTGAAAGATATTGCTGGAAAGATTGATTATGAAATTGCTATGAAGTTGGTATGTGTTGGAGTAGATGGTGCATCAATCATGCAGGGTCACCGAATAAGGTTGTGTGTTAGATTGCAAACAACAATGGCCCCTTATATGCTAGCAATTCACTGTATGGCTCACAAAATGAATTTAGCGTATAAAATGGTAAGAAACTACAAAAATGTTGCTAAAGTAGAAGACCTTATAAGAGAAATTCATGCCTATATGGAAAGCAGCCCAAAGCGTTTTCTTGAATTCCAGAAATTCACAATTGGAATTACAGATGGCAAAAAACTTCTAAAGGATGTTGAGACGAGATGGATTTCTTTGTATGAACCTGCATGCAGAGTTCATGAGGAGTATCCTTTGTTGGTTGGTTACATGCACAAATATCGTCATGAAGTTCACAGGGCGAGGGACTTGTTGTTCCATTTAATTAATTTGGAGACATTGCTTACATTGGTTGATATTCTTCCAATGTTGCAGGAGATCAATACATTAATGAAGCATGCACATGGGAGATTAATCTATATTGTGGATTTTATACGGATGATAAAAATGGTATGTCAAAGTCTTGATGTCTTTTATTGTTCCCAAGATAGTTTTGATACACCTTTTTTCGATAATTGGAAAGATTTATTAGATCTTAAAAATCTCAGTAACCATTTGATATTTCATATCCATGATCACCTCTCGAATCAATGTTAATGGGATGGACCTACCACTACACATTTTGTAAAAATGTCAAGATATTGAGGATCGAAAGAGAAGATGTTCCTATGACACGTAATATCTTTGAGTCATTATGATTGAAAAAGAATAAAGCTTAAATTTTTTGAGAATCCTTATCTTCAGAAATTAGAGAACGTTTCTCCAAAGATAAAATTCTTGAAGCAATGGGTGTGATGAATCCTAATTTTTGGAATACTGAAGGTGCTCGTGTAAACTTTGTAAGAAAGTATTTCCATAAATCCATGGGTACAATAATGGATCATTTCACAAAGAATTCAGAGGTCAAGGGTATGGAAATCAAAGCTATACTAAGTGTTGATTTATTAAAGTCTCAATCAACAAATTTTTCAACAACAATGAAGAACCAATATATAAATTTAGACGAACCTTTTGAGAGTGGTTCTATTACAAGGCTTTGGTGAGGAATCTATCAAAGTATTGTCTTACAAGAAGACATCAGTGAATATTTCAGATTATATGAGTTATGCCAAACAATGATTTTAGGGTCTGTGGAGGACGAAAGGGTTTTCAGTGCTTTATCATTTATAAAATCAAAATTGAGAAATAGGTTGGATAAAAATATGGAAAGTTGCATGAGGTGTTATGTTTCTCGCTACTCCATGGAAACCTTTCCTTTTGATAGAGAAATTGCGCATTGGAATTCCCTTTCGAAAATAGAGGTGTAAATAATACAGCTACAAGTACAACTATTCCCAATGATGAGACTAGAATCGGTGCGTCGTCACACTCTACAGAAGATAACATCGAATTTGAAGAAGCTATTGATAATGGATTTTTTCAGCTTTAAATAGGTATCTCCTTGACCTTACTTTTATTGTTTGTCACCTTACATTTTAACTGTGGTTATTTATTCAATTTCATGTTAACTCTACAGATGTAAATATTGACTAAGGAGGATTTTTATCATATTTTGTTTCAGCTCTTGTTATCATTAAAGATGTTACAGGTATATATATTTACATTTATTTAAATACAATTATTTATAAAAAAACATGTTTTATATAATTACTATTTTGGATTTTTCAAATACCAAATTTTGTTTTAAAAATTTGTTTGTTACATGCATTTTTGAATACTAATTTGCAAGGCCTTCAAAGTTCAGATCTGCATATTCTTCCATTGTTATACTCTTCCAGAGACTTCTACTATCCAGACATGTACAAGTTATCATTTTCATTTTCTTTAATCTTTATGTTTCTTCCTTAATCTACACAATCATTATTTCATATTTTTTTCTTTAAAACGTGGGTTGACATCCATCCGAGGAAGCTCTCACTTCTCGGGACTGACAATGTCAGGAAACTCACCCATTTATATACTAATCCATTTCTCGTGTTGAGTTTTCTTGAATCGAATATCTTCTAGCATGCTACGAAGGATGATTTCTCATTTTCCTTCCATATGCTTTGTCACAACCATCTAAAAGACAAGAGGTAACTTAAACCCTATCATATGACATTGCTTGAGTTTTTACAATTATGTTTAATTTATTTTTGTATTTGCAAAATGCTTTGATAAAGTGTTTAAAATTTGTGGGATAAAATCACACATTTGAATTTTACAAGTAGAGAGAGGAAGATTTTTCCATATTAAGATGTTTATGTCATAACACATTCCAAATTTTCTTAAAAAAATTATCCATTATACAATTCATCATCCTCGATCGTGCTTGAAGCTAAATCTACGTCCACATATAATTCATCATCATCCATATCTATTTTAATGTCATCATCCACATCTAATGTCATCATATCATTGATTCATTACAAGTAGAGAGAAGAATATTTTGAGAAGGTTTAAATGCAAAGAAACCTGATACAGAGTTCTAATTTTACAAGTAGAGAGAAGAAGATTTTATTGTATTAAGATGTCTCTGTCCTAAGACATTCCAAATTTTCTTAAAACAATTATCCATTATCATCATCCATGATCATGCTTGAAGCTAAATCTATGTCCACACAATTCATCATAATCCATATCTATTTTAATGTCATCATCCACATCTAATGTCATCATATCATTGATTCATTACAAGTAGAGAGAAGAAGATTTTGAGAAGGTTTAAATGTGTAGAAACCTGAATCCTGATACAGAGTTCATTACAAGTAGAGAGAAGAATATTTTGAGAAGGTTTAAATGTGTAGAAACCTGATACAAAGTTTGAATTTTACAAGTAGAGAAAAGATGTCTCTGTCCTAGACTCCTGACACACTCCAATTATTCTTAAAACAATTATTTATCCATTATCATCATCCATGATTGTGCTTGAAGCTAAATCTAAGTCCACACAATTCATCATCATCCATATCTATTTTAATGTCATCATCCACATCCAATGTCATCATATCATTGATTCATTACAAGTAGAGAGAAGAAGATTTTGAGAAGTTTTAAATGTGCAGAAACCTAATACAGAGTTCAAATTTTACAAGTATAGAGAAGATTTATGTCCTAACACATTCCAATTTTTCTTAAAACAATTATCCATTATCATCATTCATCATCATCTATATCCATTCTAATGTCATCATATCATTACAAGTAGAGAGAAGAATATTTTGAGAAGGTTTAAATGTCTTTGTCATGCTTGAAGCTAAATCTACGTCCACATACAATTCATCATAATCCATATCTATGATTCTATTCTAATGTCATCATCCACAAGTAGAGAGAAGAAGATTTAACTCTATTGGTATTAATATGTCTATGTCATACCACATTCTAGATTTTCTTAAAACAAATAATTAACCATTATCATAATGCCATCACATTCAAATGAAACATAAACACCATATACAATCTAGAAATTCTATACATAATATATAACAAGATATAAAATTCTAGATTATAAAGTATTTCAAATTTTCAAATGCCATCACATTCAAGTTTCAAATTTCAAATCTAGATAATAAAGTATTTCAAATTTTCAAACACCATGACCATCACACTCAAGTTTCAAATTTTCAAATCTAGATTATAAAGTATTTCAAATTTTCAAATTTTCAACCCTCAATCATGAAATTTTCAACCGCTAATTTTTATACCCCTTTCCCCAATGGCTTCCACTCATGTACTCCTTTCCTCAATGGATTCCCCTCCTATACCCCTTTCCTCAATGGCTTGAATAATCCCAGAACTAATCAGATCTTCCATAACACTTGTCTATATTCTTTATGATTCTTTGTTTCCTTTGTCGCATCTCCATGGGATAGCAAATTGGGATCTGTAGCTACCTTAGTTTTGAATAAAATTTCAGGGTCAAATCCATTCTCTTTAATTATCCGATTTAGTTTATTGTTTTGTTTGTTAACTAAAACAATATTTTCTTTCATCTTCATTTTTTGCGAGATAAATTGTTCTTCATGGTTTCCAAGTGAACTTGGAACACCTTTGCTTGAATCTTCAAATTTTCATATTTCAACTACACAAAAAAGTGATCTCAATTAAACATATTACTAAAATAAGAAAATTTCAAATTAACAAAAAATATTGTTTCAAAGTGATAATACTTATGACCACTCTATCTCTCTCGACATTTGCAATTGCCACTAGATCCTTGTCCTTAGACCATTTGTTAAAATATGCATAGGCTTCAACACTAATATTTTCTAATTTGTTTAATGATTTATATAAAATATCATCTTTATAATTTTTGCTATACGTGACAGTCCCATTTCTTACTTGGGTAAGTAAGGAATCCATCTTCGTAGGTTGATTCTGGACTGCACATATAAACTGTCCCTTTGCCAATAATTTTCAAAACAACTTATTATCTCATTGATTAGTAATTTTTCCCTTCTCTCCCATTCTATGAGTTGACTGATATGAGGTACAATAAACTCTTGGACATGGGATTGACAATCATAACCAATCAAGTTCTCTAAAGGAAATGGTAGCAATTATTCACTATCTGTATCTGAAGAATATGATGTCGTTGGAGAGGTATGGGGGCTATCGGGTTGATCTAATGCTACCTCTTTTTTCCTTTGGGTGGCCTAATCCTATTTGTGATAAAATAAATCAATATTCAAATAAATAAATTGAAAGTGAAATGTAATGAAAGTTGAATAAATTACGTTGAAATAGAAGTATACATGTTGGCCTTGAATCATCTCACGTGTATTGAAAAATCTGTTGGGTCATTTCTATCAATGCCCAAGTAATCTTCATCTAAATTTATATTATTTAAAATTGATATGCTGTTGCATTGGGCAAGCCACCGAGAGAGAGGGTTGGAATTCGAAACAAGGAGGCAATGTTTAGTGTCCCACTAGGGGCTAGAGGAATTGGCATGCGTTTACCAATGTTCTTTTTTCTTGAACCTCTGGTTGGCATTTTGAATCGTATTAGTGGAGGAGGTAGCGGTTCCATTGTTTGTACAGAAGGTGAAGGACTGTAATGTACTAAAAAGTGTAAGAAAAATCAAATGAAAAACTATTAAACTATGCAAAAACTATGAAAAACTATTAAAAACTTGTAGTAAAGCATAAAATCATACCTTGTTGTTGAGGGTAGCCTATCATGGTGCTTGAGGTGGTTGTGTTGGAGTAGTAATTGGTTGTGTTTGAGCTATGTGTGGCTGGGATTGCTGAGTAGGGTGTTGAGAAGAGACAATTGCATGTGAGTGAACTGAGTGAGTTGGTGAAGATGATTGACTTTGAGAAGCACGTGTATTGTCCAAAGTCCCTGCAATGTTAGCAACAGTCAATTATATGTCAATTCAATATGGTAAATGGTAAATTGAAAATAGAAAATGGGAATTTGTAAATAGTAAATGTTAGGGTATTACATCTTTGGCGTTTAACTAATGTAAATGCTTGGTAGTTCGGAGATGAGTGAACTTCCATTTTAGATTGCAAATTTTTCGATGCCTCAGCGTGTTGTTGGCCTCTTCCTCTTGATGCCACTTTTTTTCACGAAAGGGCCTCCAAAAATCTTCTCTGCAAATGGTCAATATTTAATCAGATTCCAGATGAACATAATGTTAGTCTAATGTCAAAATATAAACTTTATACTTGTTGTTCTTGAAATGGAATTAACAAATTCTTCATCATCTCGTCCGTGCAAGTAGGAATTGGTTTGTCTTTTAAATTAAAAAGAGCTTCATAATAAAGGCCAAGGAGATAGTTTGTGGAGTGAATGACTGGTTTTTCCAAAAGCGATGCATTTGTAATGTCAGTTTTTATTTTATTGGATAAAAAGGTGCACCAATAAAATTTTAGCTTTCCGATAGTTGCAAGAATGTATGTAATAGCCCATTTTGGTATATCCATTTGTCAACCCTCTAAAACAATTCTGGATTGAAAGAAAGAAATCATAGTAGCAAGAAAGTGGTGTGTAATTCCTTACGTATCCACACCACATCTTGATTTATTGACATGAGCTGCAAATGTCAAAAAATTCATTGGAATTAATATCGATTTGAATTGTATCAAAATAAAAAACTGAAAAATATCAAATGAAAATTGAAAATAGATTACACTTACAATCAACATGGAAACCAAAAGTAGATTTGAGGTACTTCTTATCATTTTCAACGAGGGTTGTTTTTGTTGTAACAATGGGGGAATTTTATATAGAAGGCCTATCAACCGATGGATATCAGCTAGATTGATCCGAATTGAAACATATGACCATCGTCCATAGTAACAGTAAATAGACCATCCTCTGTATTGTATGAGGAGAGAAGGTAATTCATAATGTCATGATCGATTTTGAAACTAGGGCATCTTAACAAGCCCATCAAAATCACATGCATCCAACAAATCCTTGTATTTTGTATTCATTTGCAAAACAGTATGAATGTGGGGGCACAACAAGTTCCTGTATTGTATCTTGCCCTTGGGTAGGGCTTGTGGATTTTCTGATTGATCTTGGTCTAGAGCTTGGGTTGCACTTTTAGTTGCCATTATACTTGAGCTTGAATGTACCTATGCTTGATTCCTTTAAACATGAAAATTCAAAATATGGGAAGTGTAAACATGAAAATGAGTGGTGAGAAGGTATTTATAGGAAAAAATAGGGTTTTCAAGGCTTGATGTCACGCGTTAACAAGTTTTTATCTCACATTAACAAGCTTTATTATCGCGCACCAACAAAACATGTCGACGTGCGACAACAAGCCTTGCTTTTGAATGTTAGAAAATCTTGTTGACATGTGAAAATAAGCCTCGTTGTCATGTGTCAACAAGATTTGTTGACGCATGACAACAAGGCCTTCTATTGCGTATCAACAAGTCTTGTTGTCATGCATCAGCAGTAAGGCCTATTGTCATGCGACATCAAGGTTTGCTATCGCGTGTCGCAAAAACTTGTTGACACGGACTGAAGGCTTTGTTGTCATGCGTCAACAAGTTTGACTAACGCATGACAACAAGCCTTGTTATTGCATGACAAAAGGCCTTGTTGATGCGTGACAGAAGGCCTTGTTGTTACGCGTCAACAAATTTTGATGATGTGCAATGGCAAGCCTTGTTGACATACAACAATTGTGTATCAACATCTACAATTTTTTTCCTCGGTGTAGTTACTCTCGCTTAAAAAATAGTAGCGAAATTTCGGTTCTCAAAAATTGGAAAATTTGCCTTTACGTGAAAGTGGTTTGAGGTATATTCGTCGGGGATTTTCCATCTCCATTTTACCAGAGGCTTCTTAAAATGAACCACGGAACCAAGCATGTCGAATAGCTCATGCTCTGCCTTTATTAACAACACGACCTACCTTACCTTGACAACTCGACTCGTGCCTTGACGGCTCAGTTTTTCCTATGCGTGAACGCGGTTTTCATTAGTTTGTTCTTTGACTCACAAGCTCGTACCTCATTCAATAACTCGTTGTTTTCACCCATCATTGGACTCATGCATTGATCTACAGTTTAGTTTCACTTGGGGTGGCCATTCTTGCACTATTCATTTACATCAGAAGCTTGGTCTGCAATTGATTCTGACCCGTGCATTGGTTTTTTCGGGATCCTGTTTGCTTCACTCTGTCATTGGACTACTCATGCTTGCATGGTTGTTTCTACCTTGGGTTGCACCTCACAGCTTGCATTGTGTGATGGGCTCATGCCACAACTTTAACTCATGCTTCTGGATAAATCTCCAGCTCGTGTATGGTCGTGCTTGCATTAATCCCCCAGCTTTGGTTGTACCTCATAAAACTTGCATCCAGGTTGTGCTAGCTGTGAATCTCTATGTTGTTACATTCATCACGGGTCTTCTAGAGGATCTTTACAAACTCCTAGCTTGCTACAACCTCGGCTCAACACGCGTTCGGTCATTTCATACTTCATTGGTACACCTTAGCCCATACATTACTCTGGCTAGACCTATCCCTCACGTAAGTTCGCAAGGAGTAGTGAGGTGGTGACTTGGGCACTTTCCAGTGTTTTAACAGAGTTTTAAAAAATTAAAAATTTAACGGAACCCATGTCATTTCAATACTTCTCGGTGCTCAAATCTACCTATCTATTCACATTTATTGCTATGAATTTGTCGCGCTGCAGGGAAATACATCATTTCAAAGAATCATTTCAAGTATTTATTGAATGCTACCATTAATTCCTTGCTACCTAAATTATATCCTCTCCATTAAACTATTTACTCCACTTTTTGGCGCCATTGTTCTGTTTTTATTTTATTTTTACATAAATGAATTTATTTAAGTATTGCAAAAAAGAACAACGCTCATATTTCATTCAGTTTTATGGAAGTTAAATGAGATTTCTGAAGGTGGGCTGTGAGAAAGAACATTTCTCAGGACAGTGAGTTTGGAAACAATTTGTACATTGCAAATTAGGTAAGAACATTACATTTTTTAAATCAGCAATAATTACAACTCATCTTGTTTATTAATTTATTAAGTTTTTGAACTACTTTGTCAGTCATTTACCACAACATCATTTTATAGTCATCTATCAAAGTTGAAAGGAATAACAATTCTAGTTAGTGTTTTCTAAATTTATTTGAAACATGGCTAATTGAAAACAAACAAATTATAAATTAAATGGTGATTCAGATTCTTAAAGCTAATATTCAAGGTAATATTTTTCGAGAGAGTTTTAATTACAACGATGACAACAACATATTACGGTTTCGCGAAACTAAATGATGGAAAACATTATTTTTACAAGCTATAGTCATTATAGTGTATAAAACTATGATGCCACATTCTTATGTGCCTACAGGATCTATATCAAAGTAGGTTGCTTTCCCACGTAATACGTTGTTGTGTCAATGACATGCATTTCTAAAGATTGTTTTGCACATCATAGTGTTATGAAACTATTCAAATTTGTTTCATTCAATTACTTTGAAATAATTTCAAATCCATTCCCTTCTACTATGAGCACAACAATTTAACAACATATTACGTTGTTACCCCTGATAATGATGATCTGACTCGTTACTAGGCTACATAAGATACATGGTGTACTATATAAAACTATAATTTCAGATCTTAGTGTGCCTACAGGATCTATATCAAAGTAGGTGGTTTCTCAACGTAATACATTTTTATTTGATGACCTGCATTTTTAAAGTTTGTTTTGCACTGAATAATCTATTCAAAGTTGTCTTATTCAATAAAATTGGAATATTTTCCAATTCATTCTCCCACACTTTAATTTCGACACTACAAAAATGTATTACTTTTTCACCCAAAATAAATGATGGAACACGTTATTTTTACAAGCTATATTCATTATAGTTGGTGCACCTTTTAGCTCAATAAATCCTCCTCAAGGACCATGTCATGTTCTCATATTCATGTTCTTATTCTTCTCTACAATATTTCCCTCAATATTTATTTGTATGCATATACCTATCTTTGTTCCAATCAACATTTAAGTATGACTTCAAAGCATATAACAAATGAAATGTACTTTGAGTAAGGTTTTTGACTGCCCTCACTGTCCACATTTACCTTTTTACTAGCTAGTAGTCCATTTATCCAACCTCAACACTTCATTTCTTCTTGAGTTATAAAAAAACACTCTCTCTTTGTCTCCATGCCAATTGTCTTAACTCAATTATTGTATAGGAAAATTCGTTCTCGAGTGGGGTGAAGGCTGATACTGGGAGCCACTAGCAACTTTGAATGATGGAGGGCTTAGGACCTCAGATGCGATGTGGATCTATGGGCACAAATAAGATAGATGCATGATATAAAGAAGCTAGATCTACAAAACTGAAATAGATAAGATTAGATCACAATATGCGGGGGTTTCCCAGGAAAGTGCCGTTCCAAGAGGATTTTAACTCCCTTGGAGGATGTCAACCCCTGTGTCAGACAAGATAATAATAGATCATGAACAATAGTAATGGAATATAAAATGACAAGTAACTAAAATGATGAGAGGACTTAGCTTGTGCTCTGCTATAGAGATGAACCGGGCATCAAGATGGCAAGATAATGAACCATGGAAAAGATTTCTCCCTCAAACTGGTAGAACTTAATTAAGCTCTTTCTTCTCTTCTCTAGGCCTAGGTCTCTCCAGGTATTCTTAAAAAATATCACTCATCCTCCTTGAAATATGGGGAAAACCCATATTTATAGCTTGGATGTGAGGTTAGATTCAGGTTAAATAATACTCAGGGTTGAGTAAAGTAACCTGAGTTAAGAGATATGATGTGATCACGTGGGGACCATGGCTTGAATTATTAGATGGAGTGGGGAGCATGATTGACATGGTAGGTGAGATGATAGATTCCATTTAGAAAGGGGTGTCGGATGGGTATATTAATACCCATGGATTGAATAATTTGTGAGAGATGGGGATAATGCCAAAAGTTGAATTATCAAATGGGTCTACATGGAGCCCATTTGATAATTAATTAAATAAGGTGATAAAATGGATAGGATTTCATTTAATTTAAGAAAAATAAAAGCAAGAACGAAAATTGCATGAATTTGAGATAACGGAGGGCGCTATACAATAAAATTGTGTCTACATTTTCCCCTTTTTGTTGAGTGATTTACGATAGAAAGCCATGAGATAAAAAAAAAAAGGGTTAGAAGAAATATGTGTCTAAAGATGGATGAAGACATGACCAAAGGCAAGATGCCCGAGGTAAAAAGGATCGCATTAAATAATGAAAAAAATTATGGTGGTGACTGCAATATCACATCGATAGAGGACAAGCTGCTTGTCTCAACAGAGAGGCAGACGACAATGTTCTACGAGACCGGTGAGTGGGTGAAGACCACTACGGTATGGATGTAAGCGAGATGACCAATGGGTCATAGGAAAACATCAAAATATGTGCAACTGAATGTAAAAATATGTGTGAAATCCTTTGTCTACGAGGAATCATGTGAAAAATCATGCGTCTGCAAAAGAGACATGGATGAAGATAATGATGCCCTAGCAAGTGCATGAGAAAGACAAAAATTGAGTTATATGCAATGACAAATATGAGGATGAAAAGATGCCCCAAGATAGGGCACAAAGATGACATAACGAGAAATGGATGTGTAAATAAAAATGCCCCAGGGGGAATAATCATAAATTTGCACATGATGAGCAGATAGGATAGAAAGGTGAGAAAAAATACCCTAAAGGTGTGATAAATATGATGGTAATCATGTTTCATAGGAAAGATGCATAAGTGTTAGAAAATTAGAAGATAAAAGCAATCCTACTTGTTTGATAAGTAGGATAAGAAGTCAAGATAATTTTGTGACAAAGAAAAAAGCAGAGAAAATATTCATGGAAGAGAACAAGATCATATAGGTGATGGCCATTATGGTATCTTCCAAGACAAAAATGTCAAAGGAAGATGGGAAGAGATTCTTAGAAATGGATATGATGATGTCCCTACGAGAGGACTGATGAAGATAAAAGATGTGACAGGGTTCTCAAAAAGAGAAGAGGTCAATGTTGCAAAGAGAAGAACAAGAATGGTAATGAAATATATTGGTGGTACATAAACAAAGAAACATTGGCATTGACTGTGAATGGCAGATGTGAGGGATGTTGAGAAAGAGAAAAGGGAATAGACAAGAGGATTGGTTGATTATGAGAAGAGAAAGAAAGATTGAATATGAAGGTGACAGGGGTATGGAATAGAGGGACAAAGATGAAGGAGGATAAAATAAGGAATGATAGGGGAGGAAGAAGATAACAAAGAAGGATTATAGAAAGCGGTGTTGGTGCTCAATTTGATCTTGCCCGTTTGTCCTTAAAATTCTTCAATTTGCGGGATCTGTCGTATCTTTTATCTCCCTGTATTGATATGTTAAATCTCTTTCCTTCATTTGGTTTCCATGATCAGTTTGTTCCTTTGGTCGAGGATCACTTTAAGTCTAGAATTTTCTTCCGTTCCTCTGTCTCTGTGAAAGAATTTGTAACTTGGGCATAAATTCGGGTTTTTCCTTTCCTTCTTTTTTCCATAGTCACGTTTTGTTTTCCCTGTCAATTTTTGTCCCAACATCTATGGAAACATGGTCCTTTTTGATTGGATGTGGCTTGGTGGGGAATTTTGAAACTCTAAGGCCCACTTCAACTCAAGTCTTGTCCATGTGGAGGGCCTGCATTCATCTGAAAATTTGCCTCTGGGTCCTACCTTAGCATTTGCGCCAAGGAGACACCTGGTGAGCCCGTTATTTTTAGGGTCTCTGCTTTTGGGCACCATCTCAAAGTTGCGCTAAGGAGACACATGGAGGATTCCACTTGATCCTCTTTATACTTAGACTTTTCAAGCAACTTCCTAAGGCCTGGGACATGTGGAGGGCCTGCACCTATTTGGGGACCTGCACCTGAATTTTATTATTGAAAGAGTGCCATGGAGGCACGTGAAGGCTTCCACTCACTCTGCCCTTTCTAGGACTTTTCAACGGATGAGGAAACCTTCTCAAAACCTAGGCACATGGTGCCTTCCGTTGGTCCCTAAAATTCTTTCAGCAACTCTTTCGGACTAAGACACGTAGTGAATCCATGCTTGTTTGGGATCTCCACTTTTGGGCACCATATCAAAAGTGTGCCATTGAGACACATGGAGGCTTCCACTAGCTCCTTCTATACTGAGAGTTTTCAAAGGCCAAAAGGCAAGTTTCTTGGGCCCAGGGCATGTAGAAGGGCCACAATTGTTTGGAAACTTGCCTTTGTAATTCACCTTTGCAGTTGCTCCAAGGAAACATGTGGACAACTCTAATCTTATATTGAGAAAGGGAAGAATCAACGATTGATGTGCATTACTTCTAATTTTATCAGCTTTTTTGCTCCAAGCCTCTTGGAGGTGTGAATACACATTTTTTTCTTACAAATCAGACTTAGTGCATAGGTATGTGGAATAATCCATGTGTGGACACTCATTTCTCAGAGGAACGAATGCAGGTGTCCATGCGAGGGCATTCATTTCTCAAGGTGTTGCCTCGAGGGTGAAAAGGATTGCATGTCAGATCCAGCTATACAGAGCCACCAAAAAATGATTAAAATGGGGATTTCTCACATGACATAATAAGAATGATTAGAAGGACTATCAAAAATTTGTGGCATGGCATCCCAGTCATTAGTTGAGGGTCTGAGAAACGTGATCAGTTCATGATTTTTCCACCTAGCAGTTGCAGTGTAAATTTATTAAACATCACTTTCCGAGACAAATTGGTAAGAATCAAAGGTTCCTCAAACATTCTTCTTTTTTGGGTGGAAAATTTGGGATGAGTGAGTGAGTGAAATGTCTAAATGCAATGAGAATACTCTTGCAAAATGTTGGGGTTGAATTCTTACAAAAAAATTGAGAAAGCCCATCTTCCTAAGAGACCATCTGAGAAACCTGTTAATCTCTTATGTTTTAGATTTTATCATGTCAAGTTGGTTGCAAGTGTATAGCCATTGACAAGCTCTGAGACTGTTCAAAGAAACTTTCCCCTGCTGATGAATCTAATCAACTTTGAATTAATCTATGTCAATCTTGGGAAAATTTGTGTCTACTTTATTTCAAAATGTCTACAAGTAGTTTTTCTTGTTCCTATTGTAATCTTGTGTTAAATTCCCTCTGAATCACATAGGATCTTGTCCTGTGACAGTTTAGTGGCATTTACAATTTCATTTCAAGAAGAGCCTTCATCTTGTAATGAGATAAATAATTTAAAATCACTATACTGTTATTTTGTTGATAAAGATTGTCTGTAAGCCGTTGAGTGTATCTTAGGTGTGAGGAAATGGGGGTCTTTGATGTTTAATTGAGTATTTAGTTCAAATCTTCGTGTTGAATTCTTGGAGATTGTGTGAAACCATGCAAATTTGGGCCTCCATTGATGCACACCTTCTGGTTGAATGAATATTGTAGTTATTATGAAGCATTCTGTCATTTAGTTTTCCAAATGTTGTGAAGGTTGTCAAAGATCTAGAAAATTCAATTTTATCGGCTTAATCTCCCACCAAAAAGTTATTCAAAACAAAGAATCATACCTGAACTACCCCTGTTTTCCCTGTGTGTCCACAAATGAATAAATTCTCTTGCGCTAAAATATGTAGAAGCAACCATGATTCCATAATTTCTTTAGTAACCTTAACTTTGTTTAGAAAATATCACCATTCTTTAGAAGTGACAACTCATGAGAGTTAAATTGTGGTGCATTGATCATATTTTCTCAAGGTTTCCTTTCAAGTTTGTGAAAAGAGGTATATCTTCATTTTCCTTCACCAACAGAAGTTACAAAATGGGTCCTCTCACCCTGGTTGAAAGGCATGACCCAATCAAATCCTTAATGAAGGTGTTATCCATTTCTCCGATGCCCGGGTGATAAAGAGTCAGAAGAATCCCATCCCTAGCTACAAAACAACTCATAATATGATTTGTCTGTCTCTTAGTGTCTTGTTAAATCCGTGATGCTGCTCGGTTTCAAGGAGAATCAATTTGGATGCCAACAAAGGGGAAATGAAGAAGGAAAAACAAAGAGAAGACAAGAAAAGAATAGAG
The DNA here is from genome assembly GCA_018340775.1 of Taxus wallichiana var. yunnanensis. Lineage (NCBI taxonomy): Eukaryota > Viridiplantae > Streptophyta > Pinopsida > Cupressales > Taxaceae > Taxus > Taxus wallichiana. Next base: position 690,811,073 of record CM031235.1, on the reverse strand, counting down.
TAGAGGATGAAATTATGAAAAAGAGAGAGAGTTATTCAAGATGAAAGGTGTGAAGGAGGATGGAGCAGAGGAAAATAGAGATGTAATAGAAAAGCGAAAGAGATGAAAAAGAAAAGAAAATTGAAGGAAACGAGATCATAGTGAGGAAATTCACGGTAAAGAATATGGAACTGACCACATGGAAATGCATGTGGATGATGAGATGATAAAGGAGATGGGATAATGCTGAAGAGTCAAGTTATTGATGGGGAAGTAAGGAGGAAGTGTGAGGTAAAATGGGGAGGAGGATAAAGAGGAAGTGAAATAAGACAAGGATCAGAAAGGAGGAGAAGACAACAAAGAAAATTATACAGAAGAAAGGGAACCAAAGCGAAGATATTTGATAAAGAGTGAGAAACAAAAGGAACGTAAAGAGAAGCTTGAGTGAAGGAATGAAATCGGTTGGAAAATAAGTGGAGATGCATGAGATAAGTTGATGACGAGAAAATACGAGAGAGGGTGCATGATGAAGACGGTGAAAAAATTGGCGAGGAAGAATGGAAGATAGAGAGATGGCGAGGAAAAAGAAAGGAAGGGATAGGAAAGACAATGCCTAATAAATAGATGTTAGGAGAAATCCACCAATAATGATTAGTAGGAAAAGATGGGACAAAATATGAGACGAGGCGAGAAGGTAAAGCGAAGAATGGAAGGGGGAACGCCAATGAAGGGACGTTAGGAGAAGTCCTCGATAATGATAAAAGGGCACAGAGGAAGAAAGGAATGAAGATAGAATGGAGGAGGTCAAAGAAAAGGATTCAGGCTATGTAGAATGGGGATGAGTGATTTTTAGGAGAAGTCCACTGATAATTACTAGCACGAAACAAAAGATGATTATGAAAGAATGTTAGGGGAAGATCAATGACAATGACGGATAAGTATGGTGGTAGATATGTGGGAGAACTCTAGAAGATGGAGTGGAAAGAGTAAAGAAAGGAGGGATATCGATGTGTAGTTAGATGAAGACAAGGAGAGGATACAATGGATGAGAATGAATGAGAGAAAAATGAAGAAATAAGACATGAAATGAATGGAGAAGCAATGGTTAAGTAAGATTACCTAGCGACGGATGATGGAGATGAAAAAAGGGACTAGTATGAAGTGGTGTTTGCATGAATGGAAGAGGACGTGAGAATATGTGATGATGGGGAATGACAAGAAAATGTAGATGGAGAGAATGTGGGGTAGTGGACGAGTGCAGAATGACTGATCATGCTTAAGAAGGAATCTTAAGTAAGATCGCCATGCCGCAGGAGGATTTAAGTAAAATCACCAAACCGGCAGTGACAATATGGAAGGGGAAAGACAACAGTGTATTGGATACAAGTGTGGAAGGGTTGGTTGGAGTAGATGAATACGATGAGAGGCAGGAGATATAAGATGAGGAAGATATAATGGGAGGTGGAAGGGTCAGATGGAAAACCATTCTTAAGAGGAACTCTTAAGTAAGATTGCCTTACGACGAAGATGGTTAAGTAGGATCACCAAACCGAAGAAGAAGAAGGATGATGACAAGATTGAGCAACGTATATCAAAATGGAACAAGAGATGAAAGGAGGTGATATCAAAGTGATAACAAGGAAACAAAGGAGTGTGACATGAGTGGATGGAGGAACATATGTAGTGTAGATAAAGAGTGTAAGGGAAATCCTTAATTGGGATGCCCATGTGGTGGGAGTGATGATGCAAATGTGTCAAGCGGAAAAGGAAGAGTGGAAATACGTTTGTGGCGGTGATTGTCATCTGTTGAAAGAGGAAATGGTGGAGAAGCTTCTACAACGGGAGGATCCAAGGAAGAAGATATACCTTAACTAAAATTTGTTGTCGGTATGGATTATTAAGTAAGGTTGAAAAACTAAAATCGGAAGAGTAAAAGGGAAACTCAAGAGGAAAGACAAGTAAGATATCTGGCATTGTGCAAGGGGACATAAGAGATGAGAAGGGTGATGTGTAGACAAATGGTGATGAGTGGAAATGGAGAGTGAGGAGAAATGGATCAAAGACGTTGTTGAACATGTTGAGAGATAAGGAGTTACAGGATAACAAACTTTCCTTTAGAAGGATCCTCAAGTAGGATTAAGTAACCTGAAATAGTGATCAAGTAGAATTCACAAACCAAAAGTGTATTTACAAATGCATTCATGGAGATGATGGATAGATATAGAATTCATAGTTTGAAATTTGATGTGATTTTTATAAAATATTATCTGGATGAGATGAAGCAGAACATAGCTATAGCGAGGACATACAGGAAACTATGTTTCAAATTGGATTGGATATAAACAAGAAAAGGTTACCACTCAAGGCATTGCACTTGTTGTAGATAGCATGTGTTAATACATAACCAACGATAGTTAGTTATACCAAAAGACCATGAGGGAAATATGGATGAAATATGCTTGTAATCCTAATGTTGACATGAAAAAGGGATCGAAGATGTGACTTGTATGTAGGAAGAGGGTTCTCCAAAGGTAGTGTACCTTAATTCTATGCCCTGCTCTGGGAAAGGGAAAGAACAATAGCAGAAAGTTGATCAATGCGGGAAGCTTTTAGAAAATGTTGATAAAATGAAGGCTAATCAATGCGGAAAACCTTTCAGATGCCATCATAATGAGCAGCCATCCTTCAAGGGTATGGTCTACTTTATACATAATATGGATGACAAGAATAATAATGATAGCCTTCCTTGAGGGATTGGTCTATCTATTTTGATTTTGATTTGTATGCTTTTGTCTTTTTTTTTTTAACGAATAGTTGTCCTTCGAGGGATCAGTTTGTTTTTGATAACTTTGATTTTTCCTTTTACATACATGAATTTGAGTTTCACATGGGGGAGAGCTAGGAATAGCTAAGTAAACCACTTAAGAGGGTATAAGGAATGTACAAGAGACACCCTGGACCCTTTGCATGGCTATAATAGGAGAATGAGAAGGTGAAAGATGTAATGGTTACGGGGTCACATCAAAGTAGTGGAGGACGACATAATTCAAATCATTACAATGACAAATGGAAGGGGCTAAAGATGGAGGAATAATCTAAAGATGTAACTAAGTGATCATTGGTAGATATGCTAACAGTAGACTAGTCATGAAGTGCAATGCATTAAGAGGTTACGTCTCTGGTTTACCACCACGAGAGGGAAGACAGTGAAGTTGTAATAAGATGAGATGATAGCCAAGCAGGAAACAAAACTATGTCCTAAAGGAAACAAACATATGACCACAATGGTGGATTTAGATGAAACTAAATGATGCCCCAAGAGAGACATAAACATAGAAGGACAATCATGGCCTTAAAGGAGGGCTTGATGAAATAAATGGTGTCCCAAAAGAGACACAAATATAGCCACAATGGTGGACTTGATGAAATAGATGGTGCCCCAAAAGAGGCATAAATATAGCCATAATGGTGGACTTTGGCAAAAAGGTCCCTTAACGGAAAGAGTTAAAGGATGTCAAGGGGCGAAGTTCCCTAATAACAAGGAGTTGTACGGATGGGATGCTCAAGGGTGAGGGAAGATTGTTCCCCCAATAAGTTAAATGTGAAGGAGTTAAAGGATGTTGAAAGAGTTTAGATGAGATTGCTTTAGATTTGGAAGGGGTAAACAATCGGAGACCACAAGTGTGCTTGGCAAGATAAGTGGTATTGATGAACAATGGAGGACCTTCCTTTGGAGGAATGTCATGTGCAGGCAGGATATTAAGGGATGATGTGAATGGAGGAATCATGGGAGACCGACAAATGGGATATGAATTGGATCCAATGTAGATGGATAAGAAACTTTCTCCTAAATGAGGAAATCATATTTCTCAATAAGATTGTGGATGATTGACCAAAAGGCCTTACAATGCTCGATGTCATGACCTGGGGTACGATGATAAGCGCAACTGTAATTAGGATTGAACCATGATGGCTTGGGACCATAGAGATTAAAGGATTTAATAGGAGTAATTTTGATGGAAGATGTTCAAATTAAAGGTCGAAGGATATCTACGTAAGACCCCATTGAAGTGTCATGGGGAAGGTAACTCTTGTGGGTTTTGATAGGATATATCAGCTTGGAGTTAAGAGAAAAAGTGGATGTAGATTGGATAAGTGAACTTCGTGTTTTGGAGGACAAATCAAATTTGGTTATAGGATTGTATTGTTTGAATGTGGATTGATTATTGTAAGATGTCGTAGATGGAGAGACTGATCTGAAATAGATGTTGTGGCATTGGATTTTTGAGAAGAGGGAAAACCTGAATGTTTTCGAGGATGCGTAAAAGATTTGTTGGGGATTTTTCCTTGAGCTTTAGACTTCAACTGAGAAGATTTACCTCTAGCAAGGATGAAAATAATTTCAATCAGAGGATTTGATAGCGGTGGTGTGGTTATTAATGGAGAAAATGTCCTACAACAAGACAAGGATGTTAATAGAGAGATAGGTGTTTGTATGATGCGATTAATGATATCTATATGAGATGTGGATTGTTTCAGTTTTAGCATGGGAAGAGTTGATTTTGTAGAGGAGAAGGAAAATAATCTTTATTTGATTTAGGTGGATGTGTTGGTACAGTAGGTGATGCAAAGGGTATCTTTGATAAAGTTACAAATCGAGAGGATTGGGTTGGTGTGATAGAAGGATTAGGTAAATAATATTGGGGTAGACTGGGTGATGTGGCAATGGGTGAAGATACAGGTAAAGCTGTCAAGGTAGGGATAGGTTTATTTGTTGGTATGATAGATATAGGGGTAGCTGGGATAGATAGGGATGTAGGCATATTTGGAATATGTGGAGATGTGGGTGGTGTGATAACCAATGGAGTAGACCTTATGGGTAATGTAATAAATGTAGGCATATTCTCAGGTGTAGAAGTAGATAGGACTGGTTGTTTCATAAATGTTTCGAGGGGTAAGAATGATATGTTTGCTAAAGGGGTTGATGTCGAAGGTGGGGCTGTAAGGGTGCATGTAGTAGAACAGAGTTTAGTTGGGATGGTTGTGAGTAATGTAGGTGTAGTAACAAGTGTGTTTGATGAAGATGCCGGTGAATGAATAGGTGTGAGAGACATAGGGATATGTGTGGATATGAGTGGGGCTGAAATGGGTGCTAAGGAGGAATCTAATGTGGTAGATTGGGGTGTATTCGAAGTGGTGAAAGTAAATGGTATAGTTGAATTTGATGTGGATGTGATAAGGACAGGAGAAGGTGTAGGTTCAGGATAAATAGTGAAAGTTGATGTAGGTGTGATAGGCTCTAAATAAGGGATGGGAATAATATCCACTATGGGAACATGTGGAGTTGGTGATAAGATGGGATCTTGATTGACAGTGTCAACCATACAAGCATTTGATAGTTGAGATGTAAAGAGCGTGGCTTGATTTGTTGGTGGTTGATTAGTTTGTGCAGTTGAGGTATTGATTTGGATATCCCCTTGATTTACAAGTTGTTGGACAAAATCTTTGAAGGAATGACATATCTCAATGTCATGACCTGTGACTTGATGATATTTAGAATAGTGGGCTTCATGATACCAAATAGGCTTAGCTTGTGAATTTTCTACGGGTTGTATGGGAGGAAGTTGAATGGAGTTTACACTCATCAACTTATCAAAAATAGAACTGTATGATTCTCCTAAGGGAGTGTAGTTGGTTGTTGATTGAGGAGATCATTGTTGAGACCATGTGCTTGATGTAGATGGGTATGAGGATTCAATGACCACAGTGTTGGCCACAGCCTTGAACTCATCATTATGTGTGAATGGTTTAATAGATTCAAATTTTATTTAATTGAACTTATTTTAAGATGACCTTGCTCAATGGCATGGGTTTTGAGCTTGCGAGCCATTGTGAAAGCTTCATCAAAGGTTTAGAATGATTGGATTTTCAAATTCGATGATATATGTTTTACACATGAACATGAGAATAATTCGATGAGTTCAGTTTTCGGGATAGTGAAGGATAGTTGGTTTATAACATCATGCCATCGTGCAATGAAGTCGGCGATGGGCTCATTTTCAAATTGTCGAATGGTATATAGATCAATGATAGTGTTTTTACGTGCGATATTGATAGAAAAGTGTTCTAAGAACAACTGTACAAGTTGGGTGAAGGAGAATATGGAATGTTGCGGGATACTATTATACCAGTCCAACCCAGGACCGGACAAAGACATGGGGAAAGTGCGAAGAAGTAGATCATGATCATGCGCAATAAGACAACATGTATGTTTAAATGCGAGAAGATGTTGTTGGGGATCTTCCTTGTTGTTGAACTTAGTAAATGGGGGAAGTTTCCAATGAGGGGGATAGGGTTTGATTGGAACCAAAGGATGAATCAATTCATTACAAATGTGCTCATAGGATAAGGTGTTATTGGATGTTATGGTAAGGGTTTCTAAATTGGCCAACCAATACAATAAGGCGTGAATTGAATCACTCGAGATATTGTAAGGTTGAGATTGGATTGGTTGTGTGGTTTGAAAAGTAGTTCGATGAGGGGAATGATGTGTTTGTGAGTGTGTGGGTAATTGGGGAAGTGTCTGATAAGGTGGTTGATAAGTTTGTGGATAGGATGTTTGTGGAATGGTTTGATAAGACAATTGATTAATTTGTGGATATGTGGACATTTGGGAAGCTGCTTGGCAAGGACTAACATTTTTCATAGGTTGGGATTGATGTATAGGCTGATGTTGAGCAATAGGGGCATGACGGTAAGTGGGGACATGTGTGTTAAGAGTTTGAGATGGCTAGACATGCCTATTAATAGTGGATGAAATAGAATTGTCGAAATGGGATGTGGGTGGAATGTGATCCACCAATTTAGGAGATTGGGAGGATTGAGAAATTGTAGGAGATTTCGGAGTAAGAATTAATATATGGGTTAGGAGGAGTCTCAAGTGTATCGAGAGGAGAGGGAGATGGTGGTGCAACTGGTTTAGGAAGACTGGCTTAACGAGGGATATGGGGGTTGGTGTCAAGGTGGGGAGAATTTTGGATGACATGGTTCTCATTAGGTGAGACCATGGAGACTAGAGATTGGGTGACTAACGACATGGTTTTGAGTTTAGTATCTTGTTGAGTGAGATCATCAGAAGAAGTAATATCATTGGATAGAGCAGATTTTTATTTTGTCTCAATTTGAGAGAGAGCGACAATAGGTGTGAAATAGAGATACATCTATTTATGTATGTTGTTGACAAACAAATCAAGCATAATATTTTTAGCATCATGATTAATTTAGAGGATGTGAGGTAAAACGAATAATGAAGGTTTCTAAAGGATTCTAAGTTTGGTTTCAGATATTTTTGTATTGGGAGATTTACGAGACGGTTTCTTCTTGGGTGTTTAGGTCCCAATCAATTAACTAGGTGAGAGGAATGTTTTGATGTGTTAATTATGTTTGTGCAGTCTCAGGCAGTGTGTGATAGGTGAAATGCAGAGAGTTAAATCCTTACTTAGGCTATGTAAGCAAGCTAGGATGCAAAAGGTTCATTTTAGACCAAAATGAAATGTGACATTCGATGTAGACAATCACTTAGAAAAGGGAAAGTTCAATGCAAAAAAGAGAAAATAGAGAAAAACAAGAAAAACCTGGAGAATCACTTTTCCTAGTTATCTAAGTGCGTGTGATAGTGATGTATTTTGAAAGTGCCAATTAGTGGCCTGAAACACCCAGGTACCCTAAAATGGCATCGTTTACAATCTTGGACAGGGTCGATGAAAGGAGATTGGTGGCGTATTTATGTTTCAATGGTTGTCTTTTACAACATAATGTTGTTGTCGTGAGATCATAGACATTATCCTGTAAGAAGATAATAAATGCTATTAGTTAGGGTAGTTAAAAAAATGACTTTATAAATTGTACAAATGGTTTCGTCATAAATAAATAAAAATAAACTAATTAATTAACAAAATTGTAGTTTAATGTTCTTATTTAATTAGAGTAATTGCGATGCAAAAATGAATTGATAAATTATAATTTTAATCTATGAAATAAACGTATAAGATAAATTAATAAATGTTCAACCCGTACCAAAATGAGAGATGATGGAATGATAAACTATACAATGTGTCAATAAATTCGAAATGATAAGCTATGAAATGAACTATAGAATGATAAACTAAAAAACTATAAGACTAATCTATGAAGTAAATTATTAAATAAAGAGGAAATGCACTCGGTGAGTCGAAATTAGAAATTATTGATTGGAAATATAGTAGTGCGTGTGTGGTCGAGCCATGTGGAGCTCACATAGAGGGATCCTCTTAGTTAGGGAAAGTGTGCATGGAGAGAGGTGAAGACCATGTGGGTCGGTGTAATTTAGTTGGGGGTGGAGGATAGGGTCGAGCCGTATGTGGGGTGAGTGGAGAAGAATCTTCTCTATTGAAGTGAAATTGGGAGGTGCTATAGGGAGTTGGGGAGGATGAGATGTGGAAGGGGAAAGGAGCTCGGGTAGAGGGAAAGATCTATGTGGGAAGGAAAGAAGATAGGTGGAGAGGTGGAAATGGGAGTTCAATGGGGAGCTAGTCAAATGAACGGAGGGAGATGTCGCGTGGATAGAGGGAAGGAAGAGTGATAGTATTAATGTCTACCTACACTGTAAAATATATATATATAATTCACATTTTACTATTATTTTATTGTTTTGTTCGAGGCATGAGGCGAGTTGGCACTAGATGCATGGAAGTGCTTGCGTGGAGTATAGAGATACAGGTGGTAGTTGAAAGGTCATAAAGACTGCTCCAACTCTCAGAAAGATTCAAGTGCTTCTCAAATGGAAAATGACGTAGTGGAATGATATTTATATTACTCCCCCCAGACAAAAAATGATCTCGACTCCACCCAATTTTGTTGTGGAAATTACAATGATATAAAAGATACGTTGTATTCTTGAAAAAACTACTGCACCGTCGTCATTTTTAGTGAGTGGTTTTGATCAACTTGTGAGGTGAGAAGTCTTTGAAGAAAATATTGTATGAATAAGATGAGCACTCACCAGTTAGAGCTCCTTTGAATAAGATGAGCACTCACAAGACATGATTCTATAGAGAATCTCAACCTGCATGGAGGACTCGGTGAGGAGTTGTGGGGAGAGGAAAATGGTGGAAGGGAGATGGAGTAGCGAGCAACTAAGCAGAGGGAATGAGTGGGTGGATTCAAAATGGAAGGGTAGTTCTGAGAGGAGAGAAGGGATGTGGAGATTGGTGGAAAAGGCGAGTAAGTCGAGGACAAGTCATAGACGAAAGATGAAAATGGTGGAAGGGAGATGGAGTAGTGAGTGGATGAGCGGAGGGAATGAGTGGGTGGAGTTGGAATGGAAGGGTAGGTCTGAGAGGAGAGAAGGGATGTGGATATTAGTAGAAAATAGGAGTGAGTCGAGGATGGGTCGTGGACGGAAAGAGCCGAGTGGCTTGGTCAAAAGGAGTTGTGGGGGTGAGAACGGAGAGAGGTGGTAAGAAGAGAACGTGTGGAGAAGGGGAAGAAGCTGGATGTGGGAGATGAGAGTGAGGAGATGAGTTGGGTAGAGGGTCAAGTTGGTAGATAGGTTGGGTCGGGTAATTTAGGATAGTTAGGATTTAATTTAATTTTTTAATATTTCTTTTATTATTATATATTTTAAGAATAAATTACATTTATTTATTTATTTATATTTTATTATTAAATAATTGTTTTATTGCAACAAAAATAAAACTATCGACCAATTATAAACCACCAAATAAAAAATACTTTTCTAAATAACAAAACCACGTATTTCGTGATGGAGAAAGATGATAAAGTGTAAGTAACATGCGAAACAAACAAAGATAATACTCAATCCCGTGAACAGGTGAGTCGGAAAAACAAAAGATACAAAATATAAGATGTGACAAAAACTAGAAGAACAAGGTTAATTTCCGGATTTATATCCCATTCAAGTAGATTTCAACAGAAAACAAGAAGAGCACGTACCTCCTGGTGATTTCAATGAGCGACAGTATTGACATGAAATCGATGAATACTAAGATATTACAAACAAGCAAGTTAGAAACGATGAGTAAAATAACAAACAAAATGACCAAATCTAGGATCTGGTCCCATCGGGCATGCCAAAATGTTGTACACAAAACTTCGTTCTCGAGCGGGGTGAAGGCCGATACTGGGAGCCACCAACTTCGAATGATGGAGGTCTTAGGGCCTCAGAAGCAGATGTGGATCTACGGGCGCAAATAAGATAGATGCATGATATAAAGAAGCTAGATCTGCAAAACTGAAACATATGAGATTAGATCAAAATATATAGGGTTTGTCTAAACGCAGTGTCGGTTCCAGAGGATTTTAACTCCCTTGGAGGATGTCAACCCTCATGTCAGATAAGATAATAATAGATCATGAATAGTAGTAATGGAATATAAAATGACAAGTAACTAAAATGATGAGAGGACTTAGCTTGTGCTCTGCTATAGAGATGAACCAGGGCATCAAGATGGCAAGATAATGAACCATGGAAAATATTTCTCCCTCAAACTAGCTAGAACTTAATTAAGCTCTTTCTTCTCTTCTCTAGGCCTAGGTCTCTCCAGGTCTTCTTGAAAAATATCAGTCAGCCTCCTTGAAATATGGGGAAAATCCATATTTATAGCTTGGATGTGAGGTTAGATTATAGGTTAAATGATACCCAGGGTTGAGTAAAGTAACTTGAGTTAAGAGATATGATGTGATCATGTGGGGACCATGACTTGAATTATTAGATGGAGTGGGGAGCATGATTGACATGGTAGGTGAGATGATAGATTCCATTTAGAAAGGGGTGTCAGATGGGTATATTAATACCCATGGATTGAATAATTTGTGAGAGATGGGGGATAATGCCAAAAGTTGAATTATCAAATGGGTCTACATGGATCCCATTTGATAATTAATTAAATAAGGTGAGAAAATGGATAGGATTTCATTTAATTTAAGAAAAAGAAAAGTGAGAATGGAAATTGCATGAATGTGAGATGACGGAGGGGCGCTATACCAAAAATTAGTGTCTACATCAACAACACTCTTCTTTGAACCTTAAATATCCTTGAATTCATATATAAAACTTCATCTTTGTTTTCCCTTGTGGAGATAATCGTTTATGAGAATGTTAAGCACACGATTTATTATCAAACAAGGTATTCAAATGATAGCATGCAATGATCAATTCTGCCCTTCATAGGTTTTATCCCACATGTGTATAATGTAGGATCATCAAAGTATCAAATACTATTATTACGTTGTCACTTATACTAAATGATGGAACACTTTATTTTTATAAAACATAGTCATTTATCTTTGTATAAAACTACAATGCACCATTCTTATGTGCCTACAGGATCTAAGTATAAGTAGGTTACTTTCCCAACGACATGAATTTCTAAAGATTGTTTTGCACATCATAGTGTTATGAAACTATTCAAATTTGTTTTATTCAATTACTTTGAAATAATTTCAAATCCATTCCCTCCTACTATGAGTATAGCAATTCAACAACAAATTACGTTGCTAACCACGATAACGATGATCGAATCATTACTAGGTTACGAGATAATACACGAGTGTACTATATAAACCTATAAATTCATATCTTATTGTTCCTATAAGATCTTCATCAAAGTAGGTGGTTACTCAATGCAATACGTTGTTACTTTGACAACCCACACTTTTAATGTTTGTTTTGCAATAAATAACACTCCAAATTTATTTCATTCAATTAAATTGGAATAGTTTTGAATTCATTCCATCACACTTTAATTACAATAGTGCATCAACGTATTACGTTGTCACCCAAACTAAATGAATAAACATGTTATTTTTACAATCTATAGTCATTATATATTACGAATGAATCCTCCTTGATCAGGTTGATGATAATGAATTTGTTCTAGCCTATATTGTTTAGGGTGGTGGCATGTTTGAGACCAAAAATGATTCCCATACTTTCATATTGATGCTTGTGATGATTTGTGATACCCTTGAGAGCTATTTTTGGGTGTTGATTCTCTTCTATAAGGTAGTAGCTGATTTTACACAATTCTCAACCTTGAATAACTTAGAAAAGATACTCTATTATCTAATCGATGATTTGGTTCTTCGCAACCTTTGGCTATTAAGTTATATTCACCAACTTATTTTTGCATCTATAGTTTTGTCTTTCATGAGAAAAAGGATAGATCATGATCTACATAATTCATGTTTCTTTTTCATATTTCATGTTTTTGCATTCATACTTTTTCTGTTGAAAACATGAGTGGAAATCATTGAGGGAAGTGCATGATGCTTTAATTTTTGAAGAGGAGTTTTTGGGTTTGCATGTTTCCATCTTCTAATCTTTAGGCTGCCTATTGAAAAGAAAGAGGTAGCAAGAGATCATGTGAGAGAGAAGGATTGGTTTTACAATAAACAATATTCAAATAATTCTAGTTTTTTTAGTGATATGAGAGTGAAATTAAGATGGCTAGCTCAATTTTATGAGATTCTTGATGTCATTTTTACTCTTTTTGTAGACCTAATTTTTTTAATAATGATCCTCAATTTCTTGAACATATTGAACATTTGTGAATGCAGGTCTTATCATTTTAGCATCAGCTATAATATAACTATCAAATGGTTAGTGCTATTGTCTAATTGTATAGTTTGTTATCTTGAGCATTTTTTTTCCAAATTTTAATAATGTGTAGTGTTATTAGCATTAATGTATAATCAGAGAGACTCAAAGTGGAAGTGCTTGTTAGACATTCCTATCAATGTCCTCGGAAGGATTGTTCTTTGCATTAGATGCGATTTGGAGTAAAGTTAAAGATAAGTGGAGTGGAAGGGGATTTTTTGCATGGGTATAAGTTGGGACGAGTAGATGATTTTATTAGAGGGGAATGTCAGCGGACATCATTTCCAATAAGTTATTACGAGACATTGGAGTCATTCATCACCCATCGGGAAATACGCACTTGGTTCAAATTGATAGCACCATCGGTTATATAATGTACGATGTGGCAATATTAGCTAATGTTTTTAATGTAGTTTTAAATTTTTTGTTTATTTTATTATGACTCACTTTTATTGAAATTTTGTAGATATTGGTGTAGCTATGGGCCTGAAGACTTTAAAGAAGAGGATGATTTGCCATATGATAAGTCCAAGGTTCGAACTAGAGGGACGGAGAGTAGACCTAGACGTAAACATATAAAATGTGGTTACCAATGCAATTTTAATGTGCACATTCTTATGAAAAGAAGTGAATATGCACTTATCACATATCCTCAGATGGATAATGTGGATAATAACAATCATATATGCCATGGCCAACAAAATCACAAATTTGAAGGGACACGAGCTTATTATGCACCACATATTAGTAAGGAGTTGCAAGAATGGGTAGAAAAGTTATTGTTATTAGGAATGCCAGTTGATATTGTGTTGCAAAAGCACCATGAAATACTTCATGAGAAGCTAACCTTGTTTGATGGGTAAAAAACGTGATGATTTCTTGTCTTCACATGATGTTCAAAATATTAATACAAAAATAAAAGATGCAAATTACATGTATGATAGAAATGATGCCTAAAGTGTGTGATTATGGCAAGATCAAAATCCAAATATATGTTTTAAATACCAAGAGTATGAAGGAAATGTTGAGGAAGATGGTCATGTTCCATTTATCATGGGCATTCAAATGCCGCAACAACTTGAGTGGATGTTAAAATATGGCCATAACAACATACTTGTAATGGACGCCACTTTTTGGGACCAATGGAATGAAGGTATTCTCTTTTGCATAATCTTATCAATAAAAATTTTTTTGCAAAAAATATGTTACATTTTCTTACCAATAATATACTAATTCACATTGTCATTGCATTATCAACTCTCCATAGTTCAAACTCTATACCATCCTTGCATTTGATTCCAAACACATGGGCCTACCGATTGCGTATGGGTCATAATGTCAAGAGCTACAACTAATGACTTAACCCAATGGATGAAAAAGCTGGTGAATAGAGCACATGCTCATATGCTTGAGTGGAAAATAAATTCTTTCATGGTAGATGATGCTACAGCTGAAATCAATGTTATTAGGTTGTATATTATTCTTTGTGCATATTGTTAGAATATATAAATTTAACTTATAGATAATAATTTTGCTATCAAATTTTTAAAATTCTCATAAAATTCATTTTCAAATATAGAGAAGTTTTTGGGTGCAAAGTATACTTATGTAGCTGGCATGTAAGGAGGGCATGGTTAAAGAATCTTGTTGCCAAGGTTAAGGAAGATCCAAAAAGACGTGTAATGTTTAATAGGTTGGGGAATAATGCACCATTCAAATAATGAGGAGAGTTCTATTTAAATGGCACAATATTTTGTTATAGAATTTGTGGATGAGATAAAATTTATTAAATATTGGTAGGAACACTTGCTTCTAAGAATTGGAATGTGGGTGAGACATATACGCACTTTAAAGCATGTTGGGTGAGAAAAAAATGGTGCAATAGAGGCATATCAATCTATACTTAAGAGTAAGTGGTTATCCTCCATTCGAAAATCATCTCATCACAAGGTTGGTGGTGATACATCAATTAATCGAGACTTGTTTTTATATATTATTGGTGGAGTCAATGTTGTAAGGAAAGTGGGTTGTCACTGTAACTTCAAAGTGGAGAAACTATAAAATAACCAATGGCTGAATGCACAATCCATTCCTGATTATTATGTCACCTTCCATACCTTTGACTCACGCTTAGCATGGGTTCGTAGCCAGACGGATGATACTTATCACTATGAAGTATGATATCAAACCCCACATTTGGCAATGTGTGAATGTGGAGTGTCAAAGAATGGGTACTTATGTAAGCACGTAATTAAAGTGAATATGATGAAAAAGAATTTGGTGAGAGAAAACTTTAATGTTCAGGTATTCTAGGCAGAATGATTTTCAAGATTTTCCAACATAGTAATTTATTGTATCTAAATTCTATTAATTTTGATTTTTATTCACATCTATGATTTATTATACTAATTTGTAATGTTCTCCAGGGTTTATTTTGTGCTCCAAATGTTACATGTGGAGATGAACATGTGGTTGAAAATCCTTTTGGTCAAGCATGGAATCCTCCAAACACTGTGAAGACTTTATGCATGTTTTGCAACAAGATAAACATCCTATAATTGAAGAAGATGAACACTTGAGCCCACAAGTGAGAAGGATTAGAACAATAGTAGATAATAGTCTTGTTGGTCCTCTAAACAAGTCATTTCTTACTTTATTAGAGAATACACTTGTGGAAACAACAAACCGATTGAGGGGAAGCCAAATATCTTCTATTTTAGGTATGCAACATCCTGAGGAAAAACCATTTAGACCTATAGATGATGGATTCAAAAATAAATTTCATCGAGAGAGAGATTTTATAGACATTGAAGGCTCCCTTTTCCAACAAATAGGAAAGCTAGTTTTCCTATTGTAAAAAAGAATCGTGTATCACGTCGACTAACATGGGAGGATGAATTAAAAAGAGTTCAGCAGAACGAGATAGGAAAGGGGGCTTCTTTGAAGAACGTGAAGATGCGACCAACATAAATGGAATTCAAGGGTAATTTTATGGAACAACTATTGTTATATAGTCTTTGTATATTTTTCCCATTTTGATAGTCCACAAGGTCATATTCCTTTTGGTCTTTTTTCAACCACAGTGTGCAATGTCTATATACTTGTGTTTGATATGCAAATATATATCCTTGAATCATAGACTTATATCTTGTAATCATTCTTCCTCATATCAATGTCAATATTTTATCATTTTCAAAAAAATATTGCAGATATTATATTTTGTTTTTGTTGCAGAAATTAAATTTTATGTGTTGTAAAAATTATATTAAGTTTTTGTTGCAGAAATTATATTCATTCCCTCATACTTTGATTGTAAAGTTCAACAACATATTATGTTTTTACCCTTGAGAAATGATTAACAAACACATTATTCTTACAAGATATGATCATTATAATATCTAAAAGTGTGATACCATATTTTTATGCTCCTACATGATCTATACCAAAGTAGGTTGTTTCTCAACGTAATACATTGTTGCCTCAACGAAATGTATTTTTAATGTCTATTTTTCATTTTATAATTTTATGTATCTATTAAAGGTTGTTTCATTCAATTACTTTGGAATAATTTCCCACTTATGCCCTTCTAATTTAATTAAAATAGTTCAACAACGTACTATGTTGTCATCAATAATAAATGATGCAAGTTTCAATCTTTTTACAAATTTGCCACTTTTTAACAGAGGATATCCATTTATCTCTTTATCAGAGTTACCCTAATCATGTCTATGCATTTTTTTAACAAATCCATACATGAAGCGTGAAGCATGTTTATGATATATATACCTTCAGAAAATTTAGAGGCCCAAATTTGCAAAATTGGTTGCAATGTTTACATGGTATTAATGGTATTCTTGAGATACCTTCATAAATCCACATTCACTCATTCATTCACTAGTGGAGATAAAATACTATAATATTTTTGGTTCTATTTTACACTTGACCATGCATCTCATTATCTAGTCAATCATCTTCTTACACAACTGTAAACATCTATTCTTTTATAGAGCATGGTCACTAATACATCTTCGTTATTTCAGGATCTAAACCCTCGATTCATAAGACTGAATTTCGAACAAAGTTTTTGTTACAAATAATGTTTACGATTTATCATGTTAGCTTCCTTATAAAACATGCTACAACCAATTCACCAAGATAATTATCCAACAAATTAATTTCTAGCTTCACACTATAATTTGAGGCATTTTTTCAGCCAAATGAGGGATAGTTGAAAAATACTATAAAATCATTCATATTTTAAATTGCGCTATGGATTACGAAAAATAATCCTATGCCTACTTCAAGAGCTTCTGTCTCCAGGGCCTTTAAAAAAGTACGTGCATCATAACTGGTTATGATATGACCCAAGTCTGGCTTCGTGTCTCACCCAAACTGTCAAGTTAAGGCTCAATTTGACTATTTAGGACAACTAGAAGCTAATGACCAGATTTGTTTCTTCCTGCCCTCCTTTAGAATGACACTAGCCTTTTCCCCTTGTTATTGTAACTTGCTATTCAACTATCGGCAAAAGTAAGTGAGGTTTAGGATGGAGTAAGTGTTACCCATCTCTTACCACTCATTCCCATATCACATTATTGTGACTTTTCAGAGTTATCACCACCAACATACATCATGGTGAGCTCCCCTAAATGTCATTTACATACATAAATATCATTTGGACTTTCAGTCACTAGGTAAGGGCAAGTGTTTAACCATGCCGATTTAACACATAAAACTCTTAAGCTTGTGTTCTACGTATGGCATAGTTGGGGCTAGATATATATTCGATGTTTGAATTTACCTACAACTGTGCTAAAACACCATTAACGATACATGATTTTAGTCCTTTTCAATCAAACTAAATGCTCTCTTTGAGATTTTAATTTGCTTTTCTTTCAATTTTAACAACTAGGTTGAAGATGAGGACCCTCTGTCTCAACAAATTAGACCAAATTTAGTGGATGAATATATGAAAGAGATTAAGAATTTTCCTCTATTTTATGAAAGAGATTTAGAATTTGTCTCACTTATACGACGTCTATTGACGTATTAATATTATATATAAAATGTTTCTATTATATATATATATATATATATATATATATATATATATATATATATATATATATATATATATATATATATATAATTTTCATAGGAAAAAAGAAAATTGTCGGTATGAAGATTTATGGACAAATATTTGTTACAATTTACAAGATTTGTTACATAATAGTTTTGTGACAAAAACGACTACATAATAATTTTGAAACAAATACGTATAAAATTGGATGTTATATTAATGAAATTAGCCTAAATTTTTACATTTTACAAGTCATGTCAAAAGTAGGAGCCAAAAGAGGATTTTGGCATAAAACTGAAACTACATATACATCTTACATTGTTTTCTCATTCAAGGAGAAAAACCACAAGATTAAACTTGATTTTTGCTTTGACATAATTGAGTATCTTTGCAATTATTTTACAAATAATGATACATTTGATTGTAATATCAAAAATTCAACAAATTAAAGTTGAGAGCTCTTCAAACTTCTCCGTTGCTTGTTAATAACAATGGAGTTTCGTGCTTCGATCTATCCTTGAATTTTTATTTTATTTACTTTAATATCATCGGGCATAAGGTGTGTGTGAACTGATGCAAAACTCTTGATACCCTTTAATCTCTTTCCTTGATATGTTTACAAACAATGGGCATATCAATAAATAAAACTATGCAAACATAAATGATAAAATAAGTTTATCAAAATTATAAATAAGATATTGTGTGGTCACCTGTTGTTGGGAAGAATGGATCCTTTCGAAAGTTACATCTCACTATCACCTTCACTATTACGTTTCTACAAAAATGAAGGATTATTGATGCAAATTATTTCCTACATTAACTCGAAGAAAAACACAAAAATATTTAAATGTTTTTATATTTGACTCCTAGAATAAATTAACAATGTAAATCTTAGTTTAGGTTACTTACCAAATCAAATGAAGCATGAACCATATTATGTATGGATTGCATGGAATCAAGAATATTGGATAAGATTTGTACGTTTCTTACCACAATGTTTTTTGGTTGTTCCTCTTCATTCTACAAACAATTCATATAAATACTATATAATACAATTAAAGAACATGATTGTTAAAAAGAAAGAAAATTATAAGTAAAATGATATTGGGGTAAGGGAAGCTCTGTAACAACTGCAATGGTCAAGTAAGGGAAGCCAAGTTGGTATGCAAATTACATAGTTTCATCTTGAATAATATGTTTTCATCATCTAAAATATTATAGGGAAAATTCAAACCAGTTTTGAAAGATAAATACATAGAGGAATATTGCATAAAAATGTAATGGAAGGAAATGTATAGAGAATTAAGAAGAGATTTAAACATTAGACTAGAAAGGAAAATCCTACAGTTTTCTTCTTTTCCTTGTGTCACCTATGCATGGTAAAATTTGAATATGAGCTCTCACAATTCTATTGAATACTAAAATAAATAATGCATAATTGATATAGTCAATCAATTGGAAAAAATAATGTACATAAAAACATAGTTTTACCTCAATTGCAACATTGCCATCGGAATATTCATTCATTCGCTGCAAACATGAAATAATGGATAAGTATACTTATATTGAATATAAAATCAATCAAATGTGATAAAAATAACATCAATAAAAATAAAAATTAACACACCTTTGTCTCTTTTCCATCCTCTTTCTAGTTAATTGCCTTCAAGCAATCTTTAAACCAGATGCAATATATCTTCTTTGATTCACCAACAAGATGCTCTGCTCCAATATGCAATCTTTAAACCAGAGGTATCTTCTATGCATATGACAATGTAATCCCTTTCTAAAGATCGTCCATGGCATTTTGTTCCTGGTTTAGTTGCATGAATTTTAGCAATGCCAACCTTTTTACATGGTCAGGCTCTAGGAACATAAAAATTCTTCTCCTATTGTGAATTCATAGGCATCCATGTCCTTCACCTCATTCCGTGGTTTTCGGTTCCACCTCAACAAATTTTGGAAAATCAGTCACCTCAATCAATGGATCAGCCATATTTTTTCCCTTATGATCCTCTTTGTTGATTTTTTCTTTGTCATGCATATCGTTTCCATCAATTTCCTTTGTTCTAAAGGAAATAGGTGTTATTTGTATCGGTGGTTCATGTACCCATGCACTTGAAGTGTATGCTTCAACATTATTCTCTTCCTCATCACCTTGAAGTGGTAAAACACAATTTTTCAAGTGCAACAACATAATAATAAATTGTAAATAAAAGATGTAGGTATAATGACAAATTAGAAATATGATTAAGTTAGAAGCACTTAAAATATATAGAAAACACAACTATTTATATTAGTAATTTACAACCGTGCCTTGTTTTCCATTAGAATGTTGTTTACATTCTTTTTCGTATCATATTTTCCCCATCAACACCATCTGAATCATATTCATGCATTCAAGTCATGAAACGTGTTAGACTCAAATTTACACAAGATTTCAACAAGTTAATGAATGAAAAATGACACTTTATTATTCCAATAATGTTGCTAATGTTTTTAATGAAAGCATGTTTCCTTACATGATCAACATTAATGGATTCTTCTTGGATAATATCTTGCACAAATGAAAAGTTAATTTAAAACAACATACAAAGAAATGTGAATAAACAAAATTAAAATAATTTTAAATTTAAATTATAATAAAAATGGTAAATACCTTGTCCTTTTGTCCATTTAGTTCAGAATTTGTACAATTGGTTTTCATCAAATCCATTTTATATTGCAGCATTGAAAGGGTTTTTTTCCTTCTTTCCTCCCTCTTTTCTACACTATCATACTCCTCTACAAGCTTGGAAATCATATCTTTAGCTTGTTGGCTAAGGGATGAAAAAAATTGCACCTTTTCTTCCCGACAATAACGCTCAATTAACCTAGATTTATACATATATTTAGAATTATTCAAGTGTCAGTCAACATTTCACTTTTCAACCATTTTTTGTACTATTTTTTTGTTTTCCTTTTATACTTCTCGGTTGCATGTTTACCCGGCTTACGCCTATGTAATGGAGGGAGTCCATTGTGATCATGGAGGCAGTGATAGTTGATGTCTTTCAAATGCCATTTTATTTCTTGCATTTCATAGTTGTAGTAAGGAAAGACCATGCATTTGAATTTGTCTCTCTTTCCAATTTATTTTATAATTTTACACTCCTGCAAATACTAATTAACATCCAATAATTAAATAGTTTATGAGTAACAATTTATGTGTAGGAAAATCCTATAACTCTTTAGTTGAAATTATTCTAAAAATGTAAAAATATATGGACACTAAAAGAACAACAAATTAGAAAATCGTAATAAATCTAAAACATGCTAACATAAGTTGAATACTTGAATAAAAGTGTTTAATTCATGCAATTTTTTTTTAAAATAATAGTACTTATTGATCTTTGATGTTTGCACTCATTGGATGCTTTATGGCTCAGACTAGGCACCCAATCTTCATCTTCATCATCATCCTCTACTTCATTATCTTCATCATTATGATCACTATTGTCATCTATGTTTAGTTCCATGTCAAATTCTTCTTCAACATGACTATCCTTACCCTTTTCCTTTTCAAAATCTGAATTCTCTCTTGTTTGATCAACAAATGATTTTTCTTCTTCAATGTTTTCATCGTTAATCTATGTTTATGTTACAAAAACAAACACTATGTTGTCAGAAATAAGCATTTGATAACACATAATCCACTACAAAAATTATATTTCAATAAAAAACAAACAATCACATTTCCTTACCCATTTCAGAAAGGCCATTGCAACACGTCTTGTCATTCTTTTTGTTTGTGGTTGATTTTTTCCACAACCACTATCTTCATTCATTTGATTTGATTTCTTTGAGGTTAAAAAATTAAAATTTAAAATTAATACATAATATATGGACATGCATAATCAAAATAAACAATATTGATGAAAAAACATTGTTAAAATTTTCATCAATACCTTTTCCGTTACTTGCGATTCAATTTTTTGAATGTCGTCCAATGTTTCAATATTTATTGCACTTGGCCTATAGTTGCATAAGAAGATGGTGTAGAAGAAAATAAACTTAATTTCAATAACAATATAATGAATTCTATAATTAGAAAATAAATAACATAATGAAAAGACGAGAAATGAAGCATCCCATCCATAGATATTGAAACTACCTAATTAAACCATCTGCACCATTCACTCTCTTTACGTTCCAAATCTAACCATACGTAATATATATAGCCAAAGTCTTTTTTTTTACCTTACAATTTTTTTCTTGTTCATATTTCTTCATGTGGATTCCATTGTTAACCCTTTGCGGAAAAGAAGGAATCAAAACACATTGTGATTCTCTTGCAATAAGTGTTATATGATCCTTAATCAAGATACTTGTTGATTACATGTTAAATATTCGTTCTTAAGGAAGTTGAGCATATTGGGTGTCAAACTTGGAGTTTATCTCCCATTAAAATAAATGGAAAACAAAGCATGAACAACTTTTACATAAGAAAATTCTTTCCCTAACAAAATTTCAATAATGTTGCTAATGTCTAATCACTCATAACAAATTTAGGTGAAAATTTCTGCTATATAAAAATGGCATTGAAGAGAGCAATGCAAGAGATTGCTCTTAAAATAGAAATTTGAATACTCAACACACAAGAACTAAATAACACAACCCAATTTCATAAATCTGGGTCATAAATGTGGCAATGAATACAAATGACTAACACAAATCAGCTATAAACTTGGGTGGTTAGTTCAACTCACCTTCAACCAGCTCATTGTCCCTTTTAATGTTTTAACATAAAAAACATTCCTTCTTGGCATTGTAATAATTTTGGATTCAATTTCTTGTTAATGTATACCCTTCCTATGAGTGTCAAAGATGAAGGGTGAGGTCCAGGGTTGGCAAGAGGCCTATCCCCCCTCATAAGAAAAAAAAACTATCTAAAATTTGATGTCATTTCCAACAAGTACAAATACGAACCCCTTTGCATGTGTTTCGGGCACCTTTTTAATCCGTTTACAGGGCTTACTGGCTTTTTCCATTAGTTACAGGAATCATTTTTTTGCTATAATTTTTGACCAATTGTTCGGTTTTGAGCACTTATTTAGTCAAAATTGCATGTTTTTTCCACACTACATGATGGGATTGTCATTTTTGTAAACTTGCTACATTATAAAGTGTAACATTCTAGGGAGGTCATTGCACTGCTTGTTTGGGCTTGTACTTTTCACACTAAGTTATAAGGTGTCATTTAGGATCTTTTTGGGGTTTATCCACACTATGGAGTTCTATCATTCTATTGTTATACTCAATTCTAAGAACTATTCAACATGGAAGGAAGGCATCATTAGAGACTACATTATACATGGTTTGATGCCCTAACTCCATGGTCTCATTCATGAGCCTTTGCAGAAGGATGAGTGGTTTAACTACACTGATGAGGTCTATGGCCTTCTTGGTCTTATTGTTTCTAGGGATATCCAATGTTTTTGCAAGCATATTGAGTTCCATTTCAATTTCTGGTCCATTATCTGATAGTTTCATGGTAATATTGCCTCACCATCTGAGAGTGATGTTTCCCTAGATCTCTCTTGTTCCTCTATTTTGATTTCTTCTGGGAGTCCCTTGTTGACCATCCACATCAGGACCTTGCTTTTGAGACCACTCACACTACTACTTCCACTACAGAGCTCATTGTTGACTATGTTCATGCTTCCATTCACTCTTCACACAAGTGTTCCATTGGAGGCCCTTTCTCTAAGACATATGTGACCATTTCCCCATTTTCTCCATCACATCTTGATTTCTAAGTTGACGACACTCTCCCTACACTTTTTATTTCATTGAGTGCCACGTTATTTCACCTTGGCCTTCCAGTAGCTCTCTGCAGCAGTCTTCTCCCCCCTCTTCATGTGATGACCTTTGTTGACATAGACTTGCTTGATTTCACTTCTCATGATGAGGATAATACTTCTAGTTTTGATGACAAGAGTGCTATCGAGGACCCTTCTTCTCATTCTCTCACCTTTCTATAATATGTTGAGACTCCTCCCTTCCCATCAGAAATTGAGCAATCACATTCTCAGCCTCATACAGTCATTTAATTTTCCTCCCTTCCATTTCTAGTGTGTGAGGCCCTTTCCACTCCTCTACCTTCATGTGATAATTCATACTTGTTAGACATCACTCTTTTGTTTGTTGATCCCCCTTCGTAGGATGATTATTTTCCATACCTTTTTCATTTATTCGCAGTGTGTACTTGTGATGTAATACAAGTTCTTTGTCATTCTACAAGTGTTTTAGAGGATTTATTCATCTTCGTTGTTGAGAGTTCCCCTTTTGGTAATCTTATCACTTCCATTTTGTAAGAGATATTCATTGATCCACCCTTGTTTGCAGATCCTCTTTCTATTGTGGGGGTTTTTGTATTACCTTCACTTCATTAGGGAATCCTTTTAGTAGATGTTCCAGTTCTATACTCTGACACTTCTATGCACGTGACATTACCTTCGGTTCCTTGGAAATCCATTGCTATACCTATGTCACACTTCTGTGGACCAGACTCATATTTCTTCGTGTTGATACCTTTGATTTCCTTCACAGAGTGGGAAGACTTCCAACACTCCATTTTTTTCCTTCCCAAGGTAAATCATACAATTCAGTGAGGGTGGCTCTTTTGTAGTCCAGAGGTAGAGGATCTCATCATCAACACTCTTCTTGGAGAGTTCCTAGAGTTGTAGAGTTCAGATTTATCCATGGCATCTTTTGCATCCCTCTCGTCTCCTTCTTCTTCTCTCTTATTCTTCTTTGTGAGAGATTTCCCTTTTTTACATGGGTACCTTATTAGGCACCTCAATTGTCGAGAGCCATTTTTGGCATATTTATTAGATTAGAGAGTGTTTTCCATCTCTTTTTGTGGATCTTTCCCCAATAGGTTGTCCTACATAGCTTGAGACCTTTGTTACTTGTAGGTACCTTATCGGGATTAGTTGACGGGACCTATTTCTCAATCTCTATGTGTTTTTCTAACTTGCCTTGCCTCATCCTAAGTTACGATGAAGGGGTTTTGGTGTGAGTGGTATTTTTGACCTTTTATTTATTAGGTGTATTGCCACCTCACTAGGTGATTCATCTCACTTAGGTGGGAGTATGGATCATAGGTCATATTAGTCATGACATATTCCCTTATGGAATATGTCATATGTTTAAGTATGTGTCATAGGAGTTACATTCCCCTTCTCCATCATGGAGGCATAATTAGCTGCATGGGAGTTACCAAGCACTCCCTATACGTAAACCTCTCTTCTTGATCTATGAGGATAGGGTTGAGGTTTTTTCCTTGCACATCTATGAGTTTGAGTCTTATTTCCCCTATTATATGCACATTACTCTCATGGTTGAGTTCTTGCTTGTTGAATATTGAAGCTACTATATTCCACGAGTTGAGTGAAACTCTTTGATGCACACATATTCCCTCTAGGTATTCATCCTTCATCCCTCCGTCAAACTATAAGTGGGTCAAAGAGCTAAAATTCCAAGAGGTGTTTCTTTCTTTCAAAAATCATGTAGATAATCGTTCATGTCCCCCTCATTTTTAGAGATATTTAGTATTTGAAACCCCTTTGGTGGAAATATAGATAGGATTATATATTTTGGGATATAATTTTTTTTTAAAATAGTGATTATTTTATATTATAATTTTCTAAGTAAAAATATTTTGAAATTTGAAAAATAAAATATAGTCAATCATGCCTCCACCCTAACTAGCTAAAAAAATCAAATATTAGATTTTTTTAATATGTATTGAATTAGTCCTAGTTTGGGTGTATATAATTTTTATTAAATATGTATTAGTGAAACAAAAGATACATGATAAAAGATAGACATGTATAATTACTGAAAATAGAGGTATTAAAATGCATAGTTTGAAATTAATATAGATGGAAACCTTACAATAGTAAAAAAAATATTTAAAAGGAGGAAAGTTTGTTTGATGGAGTAGGCATATTTTTAAGAAAAATCTTAATTCTTTTTGTAGGTTTATCATGGTGAAAGATGGATTTATGCATTTTTATTCTAAAACACACATGTTGTTGTGCTTTAACAATGTCGGGCCTTAGGGTCAAGAAACCAAACCATTTTCAGGCCTTGAAACATGCTTTGTGTGCATGATAAAAGAATGTGTATACACTATAATGTGTATGCATTCCTAATTTTAAGGAATACATATGAGTTCCTACTAGTGTTTTTGCATGGTCTTAAAGATGGAAGGAAGGGAAGGGGGTCCATATGAACTAAAATATTTTCCACTTATTATCCTTTATTCTATATTATTTATTATACTTTAAATATATGTTAGTAATATAAAAAATTAGGGTCACTTTGCACCTTATGGAATTGGTTTCATAGCTCCATGAGTTATAATTTAGAAGATAGTTTTTCAAAATCTACTCTAATCAATACTTAGGTATTTTTAGGATTTTAACATTGAACCTAATCCTATAAGGTGTAAAGTGTATAATTGATGTCTATTCTATGAAAGCATATAGTCATTTGGTAGTTTTTGGGGCCTTTTGGATTAGTTATTGACATTTTTAGGAGCTTTAGATGTGACAAAATTAAATTTTACAAACCTCATAGCTCTAAAAGATAATGACATTTTCTTGAATATATGGACTCATGAATTACCTTATAATACATAAGAGATCAACGCACATACATGTTTCTATTAATTTTAAAATATTTGACGACATCTACAAATATTTCTCCCATTATCTGGACTATTACAAAAACTGAACCAAAATCTTAAAGCTATTACAATGGTGTTTCTCTAGGACCCTTCATAGGATTCACTTGTTTGGCTCAACTCTCTACTCTTCACCACTCTAGCCCCTCAAATGGTGGACTTAACTCACTTTATTTTTTATCATGTTTTATATATTTCTACATTGGAAGTGAGTTCATTAACTCTAAAATATTATGTTACCTTATTTCATTATCTCCTACATTTTTTAGATTTGGTGATTAAGGATAATCATTCCTCGGGATCTTGTCAAAGATCTATTAGATAATTTTCAAATGTGCTTATATGTTGGCCTTGATTCTTTTAGTGACATGTATCCATGGGTAGTTTTTCTTCATGAATTTTTATGGATTCCTCTTGCATGATTTTTGATTAAAAAAATGTCATGTGTGAAATATTGTGTGTGTTAGTTAGCGCGGACCCGAGAATTTGTGCTCAACCCACAAGATTAAACCATGACATTATACAAAACACCATAACACAAAATAATTTACCTTTCCCTCACAAATTCATACACACATTGTGCTCTTTTCCTTGTGCAATAATGTACATTATGTAATTGAACCATTACACAAAGCATCCATGCAAGCTTTGTACATTCGTTTCCATCACCCAAATTCTATGTTTCATTTTCCTTTCTCCATTTTCTTTCTTTTCATCCTTGTGTGCACCCATAATTAGCCAATTTTCACTACTTATGAAAGAAATCAAATTCTCCCATGATGTTCCTACATCTCAAATTGCATCTTTGATTTTAATCAAACCGACTAATTTATACATATAGAGTTGTAATTAGGGATATTAAGTAAAAAATCACATCATATAGTTCAATTAATTTCACATGGCTCAAATTAACTCATATTTATTCTCTTCTTGAACAAATCAACTAACTATGAAATTCATGATATAATTAGGGGGTCAATTGAGTCAAAAATCACATCAAATAGTCACAACTATGACTAGGGTCTAAAATTGACCTATATTGGCTATGTAGCTAAACAAATCGACTAATTAGTGTGTGTAATGATGCAATGGGGTCAATTTATCCCCAAATCACATTTTATCTATTCAAATGAATCTCATGGGGCTCTAATGGCCTGAATCATATCTCTAATTGAACCATCTGACTAATTATTTCAAATAAATGTAATTAGGGCCCATGAAACCCTAAATCACATCGTACATTCATAATTGATTTAATGTGCATGATGTTATTGAGATAATTTGATCGTCAAATCTCATCACATCATCGTAACTAATTTCATAGGGCTTAAATAGGCCAAAATACCTCTCTCATTGAGCCAATCAATGAAATGTGCAATATTTTATGTAATTGAGGCCAAAAACATATTGTATAGTCATACATTTAAAGTTTATAGGGCTCAAATTGGTCCAAATTAGCTCTCTAATTGAATCGATTGACTAATTGGTAGACTTATTGATGTAATTGGGGACAATTGAGCCCAAAATTGCATTGTATATAGTCACAATCATGTTAATAAGGTTAAAATTGACCCCAATTACATCTTTAATTAAGGAAACCTAGTCATTAGTTTAATTAATAATAAAATTAGAGAAAAATAAACCTAAATAACAACATATTGTCACAATTAGGTTAATGAGGATCAAATTAGCCCAAAATTCATCCTTGATCGAAATAATTAAGATATTGGTTCAATCAATAGTGAAATTTATATGGCTAATTGAACCTTAAGATAAAAACAAATCCTACAAAATGACAATATCGCAATTCCACAATCATTGCGCAATCTGGTGTGTAATCGATTTTCCAATTCATTGTATGATCTATTAGTTAAATAAAGAGATTTAACCTATAATGTATGAAAAGTAAATAAGTAAAAGGTACGGTATGTAAAATGGAAAAACAAAGGGTAAAAAACCATAGTGGAAAGGTAATATTCCATTAAAGTGAGAAAATTTACATTCAATAAATACCCTCCATTCACCTCACTCCTCTCCACATAAAATTTAATTCACCCAATTGAATTCGATTAATATTACTTGACACCATGGAGTCAATTTAAATGGTTAAAAGGGTGTGACTTCTCATGAAGCACCCTAACCATTAATTAATTGATTTATAAATATCAATTTAACCATAAACCTAAATTTATATTAAATAAATTAAAATATAATATATTTTAATTTATTTAATTATAAACTATAGTTTATATAACTAGAAAACTTTATATTAATTTTCTAATAATTCCCCTTAATATTAAGTGGGGATCATATGCCAACGTTATAACTTATTTATACAACATGATTTACAATCCTTAAACCATGATGAGGGTTTAGGCTAGCATATCACATTTGAAGGATTTATACACCTTCATCATGTTAAACTTACCTTTTGGTACAAAAGGATTTGGAATCCATAAATCAAAAGTTATGATTTAGGCTAAGCATGATTTGTGAGACTACATCTCATAGTTTCTCATGGAAAATATATACAACATCTCTAAGAGTCTTTTATAAAGTAAGGACCTCTTTATAACATGATGCAACATTATTAGACTACACAATAAACTTAGAGTTATAAGTTTACTAAGATCATTAAAAATATTTTTACAATGCTTTAAAATTTGGAGTAAAGTATAAAGGTGAAGGAGAAAACACATGGATGACCATTAGGAGGTGACATTTGGCATGCAAAATCCCCCTCAATGGAAACTCTGAAAGGCCAAGCATTACACATGAAACTTACAGAACTTTATAACACACAATGGCTTCGTAAACATATTTACAACTTGATCTTCAGTCAAGAAATACTAGAGATCTATATCACCATAGATAACCTTCTCTCAGATGAAATTACATATATTTCTATATGCTTTGTTCTCTAATGTTGAAATGGATTATTAGCAATAGAAATATAACTCTGATTATCACATATAAGAGGAGTATTTCCTTTAACTTCCATGTGAATCTCTTCCAACAACCACTTTAGCCACATGGTTTCTTTCGTGCTTCCATCACACTTCTATATTTTACCTCAGTAAAAGAGATGGAGATTATCGGCTACTTTTTTTCTCTCAAGTAATGGCACTTGTACTAAATTTGAACACATATCCAATTGTATATTTTCTATCTATCACATCACCAACATGGTTAGAATCACAATATCCATATAAACATGCATTATCGAAAAAGTATAATGTAAACCAAAATTAATTGTTCCTTTAATATATCTCAATATTATTTTAGATAACTTCCAATGATCATGATATGGTTCTACATGAATCTGGATGTAATACCTACTACATATATATGAAATTTCAGTCTAGTAATAGTAAGATAAATCAAACTACCTACAAGTTACATATAAAGAGTAGGATTAGCTTTTTCACATGCAGGTTTAGGATCAAGTTTACAACCAACTTCAATAGAATATCAATTGGTTTATAATATACCATATTAAACCTTTTAAGTAAGTCAATAGCATATTGTGATTAAGAGAAAAATAAATTTTTATCTTGAAACATTGTCATGCCTAAGAAATGATGCAATAGTCCTAAATCATTCATTTCAAAGTATTGTTTCAATTTAGCTTTAATTTTGAAAATTAAACTATTAGAATTGTTAGTAATAAGAAAATCATCAACATATAATACAATAAGAATAATCTGATTATTTTCAATTTTAACAAAAAATCATTATTAGAAGAATAGTTAGTGAAACCAATATCTTTGAAAAAACTATTTATTTTTGCATACCAAGCTCTAGGAGCTTGTTTTAAACCATATAGATATTTTTTAGTTTACACACATACAATTATTTTCTAGGTTCCTCAAAACCTTTAGGTTGAGTCATGTAAATTTCTTATTTTAAATCACCATTCAAGAATGCATTCTTAACATCCATCTGGTGGATTTCCCAACCATATTGAGTAGTTAAGGAAATAAAATACCTAATTGTGCTCATTTTTGTAACAGGTGAAAAAGTTTTCATAGTTGATACCAAAGGTTTTTGAGTAAACTCGTGAGCTACCAACCAAGATTTGAACTTTTCAATGTTTTCATAGGCCTTATATTTTATTTTTTAAAGCCATCTAGAGCCAAAAATACTACATTTTTCTAGAGGAGGGACAATATCTCATGTCTAATTTTTTATTATGGCGAATATTTAACTTTTGATTTTACCCATCTTTCGCCATGAGGAAAAATGGGATTTACCATGCATAGCATTCACTCTTGAAAAGATGGGGTATGGCATGATAGGTATGAGTTATTTTACTAGGTTATCAGGTTTAGAGTTTTAAAGAAGAGACAAGTCCCAATTATAGAGCAAATAGGAAGAGACTCTTTTTAGATTTACAATCTATTTGTTCATCACATTCATCATTATCAAAACTATTATTTTCTAATTCATTAGGTTCATCATGAAAGTGAAGAATAATGGTTTTTATAATATTTTAGCATTATTGTTCTCAATAACTTCACTTTTTGCGGGATCATAGATCCTAAGACCTTTTTATTTACCTCCATAGCCTACAAAGATGCACGGATAAGAGGTTTGATCTAATCTCTTCATTTTTTCTTTAGGAATGAAGATAGATGCAGGGATTCCAAAGATTCTTAGATGAGCTACACTAGGTTTATTATTGGTCCACTTTTATAAGGGAGTATATTGAAATAGGGATTTAGTAGGATTTTTGTTCAGACTATGAAGATCCTTCAACCCATAGAAACTTAGGAACTTGAGTTGAGTGTAACATGGTTCTAGAAATTTCAAGGATGGTGTGGTTTGTCCTTTCCACGATATAATATATTGAGGAGAGTATAGAGTAGTTAGTTCCCTTTTATTCTAAATTTGATACAAAATAAATTAAATGTTTTACTAATATATTATCCTTCGTTATCTATTCTAATTATTTTGATTTTATGACTAGAACTATTCTCAACTAAAGCTTTAAATTCTTTAATTTTGATTAAAAATATAATTTATTTTTATAAAGAAGACCAAATCATGCGAGAATAATCATCAATAAAAGTGACAACATACAAAGATTTAGGGATGGAACTTATAATGGTCCTATAACATCAATTTGGACAAGTTTTAGAGGTCTAAGGAGTTAGCTTCATGATGACTATGAAAGGGGTTTGTTGATTGCTTACCACGTAAACACCCTTCACATGTTTCATGAGCATGAGAGATAGGTGGTAAACCGATAAACAAGGTTAAACCGAGACATGTCATACATGCTCCTAAAATTAACATGACCTAATCTTTCATGCCACAACTGAACATCATTCCTATTTTGAGTAGACAAACATGAAGCATAGATGCAAAACCTTTAAAAACATATAAACCATTATTTTGTATGCCTTCAACAATAATAACATCTAACTCATTCTTAATAAACCATTTATCTTTTAATAAAATTACACTATAATTGTTTTGAGTTAGTTGTGAACAAGAAAGAAAATTCATTTTCAATTTAGGAACACACAAAACATCATTTATAAAACCATTAAAAAAATTTCTTTTCCTTGAATCGAACATCGAGAATGGAATGATCACCTAGATAGATTTGATCATTACATTCTTTGATATCAGTTAGAATATCATATCTATAAGTCATGTGCCTAGATGCACCATTGTCTAATATCCATTTGTTTTCTTTGGTAGTGACTAATGCAACATATAAAAAGCAACTACATTAGGTTTTTTATTATTCTTTTGATTCTGATTTGGTTTGTTTCCTTTTTTATTTTTGAAATTTGGCTTGTTTTTTTTACCCTACAATCTTCCTTTTTGTGACCAAATTTCCCACAATTGTGACATTTCCCATCAAAACTGACTCTTAAATTCCTTGATTTCTTTTCTTTACTAGGGGTTTTAAAGTTTGATTTTTATTCTTGTTAAACCTAGAAAATTTATTCTTAGGTTTTGTGTGAGAAGTTCTTGAGTGGCATTCTCCTTTGAATCAAATTTAACATGACATGTTCTTCCTGAATTAGGAGAGCACTCAAGAGTATATAAAGGTTTGGGAATATCTTGTTTAGTTTGATATTTTGAATTTAGAATGGAAATGAAGTTCCTAAATCTCTCATGGATGTTCATTTGAATAATAAAATATAACATTTATCATGAATCAAATTACAGTTACATCCATCTAATTGAGATTTAATGTTTTTAATTTTGCTAGAAAATTAACTACTTTTTCATCTCCCTTCATGGGAGTTGTCATTAACTCAAGAATCAATTTTATAATTTTTGACAAATGCGTACCTTCGTGCATTGATTCTAACAATGTCCAAGCTTCACTCGGACTTTCTTGGTTTCCAATATGAAGTAGGAAGTCATCATGCACACTTTATAGTATGATAGACATTGATTCCTAAACTTTTTGTTGAAATGTGGATACATTTTCTGTTGTCTCTTGTCTATCGGTCGGTGTCTTCTCCGTACCATTTATGACAATCTAGAGTTTGTGTGCCATGAATTTTACCTTCAATCTAATTTTCTAGATGTTGTAGTTTGTCTCATTCAACATTTGTGTCTTGTCAATGTTAAAGTGATTAGACCCCATTTTTAAGCTTTCAAAAATTCAAATGAAGAGAAAAACAAGTTTATTATGACAATTGAATGTTTAAACCCTTATTCTTTTAAAAAAATTAGGTTTTATGAAGGCAAAAATTTGCAAAGGATTTTTAAAGAGTCCCCTTGTCATTCTTAAATGAAAATATGCATCAAATTTTGAATTTTTTGTCCTCTTTTATGCTGAAATTAGCTTGTCACAAATTCTTACAAAAAATATTAATTTTTCGATAATTTTCATAATTATGAAAAAATAAATTGTAAATGAAAATTTAATATTTTTGAAATAAGCCCTTAATTATGACATTTTTACATACCTAACTATTATAATAATTAAAAACTTTAGATAACTTATTTTTTGAAAAAAAACAAAAGAAGAAAAATAAAATTATTTTTAGATTTCCTATAAAAATATATTTTCAAATATCCTAAAATAATAATTTTCTATGAATTTTTTTAAAAAAATTGGGTGAGGAGACTGAGCTCCTTGTTAGGACCGAGCTCACAACCAAGCTAGTTACCGAGATGTGGGACGAGTATATTGATCATGGGAATTGAGATGGATTCTAATAAAATGAATCTTCATTTCATTTTCAAGCCGAGCTACTTGGTGAGCCAACCAGTTACTCATTGAGCTCATCTCTACGGGATAGTTCAATGCCTAACTATAACTCACTATAAACATGCTACATCGATGCCCTCAAAATGGTGAGTTCTACTCACCACTTAACATGTGTGATTGATCAAAACAATTAATGTGGCCTAATCAACAAGCCTAGCCATTCTCCATCGCGTTGGATATTTAAATCCATATAACAAAATATTGTATATGTGGACTAAGTCCTTGTGAAAAGAATCACCCACAGTCGAGAGGATTTTTAAAGCCATATAACACCCTTCAGCCAAGAGGCCACAGACAAGGTGGGACTAAGATCTCAAGTGGAGAATAAGAAAAGGAGGTTGACCATATAGCGCAAGGATGGAGCGGTTAAATAATTCAAATTATATATGGTGAGTTGGTTACCCTCACCTTTGCATGAATGGTTGATGGTTGAACCATGGGATTTTATTTTTATTTAGTGAGGAGTTAAAATGTCCTTCGAAATGGGAGATGAATGAAGGGTATGTGCTTGGAGTATGTTTGGTTTAGTTAGGTTATGTTTTCCTCGATTAAACATACATATCAAGCATTATAACCATGGCATCAATTTTAGTTTACCAAGTCTATTAAAGTGGCCAAGTCACATTTAGGTTTTATATATTAAAAACATGTCATGTTTTAAAAATTATAATCAAATCCATAGGGTCAATTTAATAACAAATTAAATTTTTAAACATAATGCCAAAATATAAAGGATGGATTAATTAGGGGGTTAGGGACATAGGTTGGATTTAAATAACTATTATTCCACCACAGTTTAAATAAAAATATTCCCCATTCCAAGGTTCTTATCCTCGAGCCAATAAAAAAATCGAGCTCTATTTTTGTGGGGATTGTTTCCTACTTGGAGACCTTCACTTTCACCCTTGAAGAATAATTTTTCCTACACATTTAAACATTTGAAAAATATTAAAATTTGCAAAAAAAATTAAACAACCAAACTTACTTGTGTGAAGAAGTGGGCCCCGAAGAAGAGTATTCAACACACACCATTTGCAAAAATTTCATGAGGAGAATGAAAGAGGGTGTCCTCAATTTGAAATGGAGGGGAAGACATTTTTATTTCTCGTGGGTTTTAACCACCCACCAACTTTTGGAACGTTTGATTAAATTAATTTATTAAATTAAATTATTTAAATTACACTCTGGTACCATGTGAGGTTCAAGTACTTTTTAATTTATCTAAAAAAAATTAAATATTACATGTATTAATTAAATAAAGAGATTTAAACTATAATACATGAAAATAAATAACACAGAACATAGGTATTTAACATAGAAAACCCAAAGGGTAAAAAACCACGAGTGAAAAGGTAAGATTCCATTAAAGTGAGAAACATTTATAGTCTAGTAAAAACCTCCATTCACCTCACTCCTCTCCACATAAAAATCAATTCACCTACGTGAATTCGATTAATATTACCTGAATTCTTGTGAAGGACCCCACCATGTCAATTTAAATAGTTAAAAGAGGTGTGACTTCTTATGAAACACATATAACTAGAATACCATTGATTAATTTATTTATAAAAACCAATTTAACCATAAACCTAAAGTTTATATTAAATAAATTAAAATATAATATATTCTAATTTATTTAATTATAAACTATAGTTTATAAATGAATGTGTGGAATATTTTACAGATTTTCTAACTCTTACCCTAACTTTTGTTGAAAGTTATAGATATTAATATGATGCACTCTTTTATCTTCCAACTCTTCCAGTTATTTATTGTAATTATTCTCTTGAACAAATGAATATGTCGGGCGTCTTCATATAAATCTTATTTCCCAACCCTTATTGTTGTTAATCTAGATTATTAACCTTAGATATTGAGATTGATTGTCATTTCATTCGAGAGAACGTCTTGAACCATCACATTCAGCTCCAGTATTGTCCTATAGAAGCACAAGTTGTTGACATTCTCACAAAATCTCTTGGAAAAGTGAAATTTGAACTTTTCAAGGGTCACATTTGTAAGAATAATGTAATAAGGGGGGAATGTTAGCATAAAGATACATAGGATTTATTTTATATAATTAGGAGAGTTTGTTTCTTGTTTATTCCATTATTCTCTCGTAGATCATAATCTCCCCTTACATTGTGGAGAGTATTGTTAGCTATCCTTCCTATAAATATTGTATCCACTTCTTGAATAATATATAATAATAAGAGATAACAAATATCTATTCTCTCTCCTCTATTTCTGCCTCACAAATTAAAGCTTTAAATTCTTTAAATTTTGATAAAACATATGATTTATTTTTGATAAAGAATGACCAAATCATGTGAGAAAACTCATCAATAAGAGTTACAACATAGAAGAAACTTTTAATGGTCCTCTAACATCATTGTGGAAAATTTCTAGAAGCTCTGAGGAGTTAACTTCATGATGACTATGAAAGGGATTTGTTGATTTCTTACCACGTAAGAATCCTTCACATGTTTCATGAGCATGAGAGATAGGTGGTAGACCAATAACTAGGTTAATTCAAGACATGTCATACATGCTCCTAAAATTAACATGACCTAATCTTTCATGCCACAACTATACATCATTCCTATTTTGAGTAGACAAACATGAAGTAGATGCAAAAAATTTAAAACATATAAACCATTCTTTTGTATGCCTTCAACAATAGTAACATCTAACTTGTTCTTAATAAACCATTTATCCTTTAATAAAATTACACTATAACTTGTTTGAGTTAGCTGTGAACAAGAAAGAAAATTCATTTTCAATTTAGGAACACACAAAACATCATGTATAAAACCATTGAAAATGTTTTCTTTTCATTGAATGCGAACATCAAGAATGGAATGGTCACTTAGATAGATTTGATCATTACATTATCTGATATCAATTAGAATATCATATCTATATGTCATGTTCGTAGATGCACCACTTTATAATATCCATTCATATTTCTTTTTCAGGGACTAATGTAGCATAAAAAGCAACTACATTAGTTTTTTATTATTCTTTTGATTCTGATTTGGTTTGTTCCCTTTCTAATTTTTGAAATTTAGCTTGTTTTTGTTTACCCTACAATCTTCCTTTTTGTGACCAAATTTCCCACAATTGCGACATTTGCCATAAAAAATGACTCTTAAATTCCATGATTTCTTTTCTTTACTAGGGTTTTAAATTTTGATTTTTGATTCTTGTTAAACCTATAAAATTTATTCTTAGGTTTATATGTGAGAAGTTCATGAGTGGAATTCTCCTTTGAATCAAAGTTTAACATGACATGTTCTTCTTGAATTAGGAGAGCACTCAAAGTAAAAAGGTTTGGAATATTTTGTTTAGTTTGATATTTAGAATTTAAAATGAAAATGAAGTTCCTAAATCTATCATGGATGTTCATTTGAATAATAAAATATAACAGTTTATCATGAATAAAATTATAGTTACATCTATCTAATTAAGATTTGATGTTTTTAATTTTGGCTAGAAAATTAACTACTTTTTCATCTCCCTTCACGGGAGTTGTTATTAACTCAAGAATCAATTTTATATTTATTTACAAAGGCGTACCTTCGTGCATTGATTCTAACAATTGTCAAGCTTCACTCGAGAATTTCTTGGTTTCAATATGAAGTAGGAATTCATCTTGCACGCTTTGTAGTAAGATAGACATTGCTTCTATACTTTTTTGTTGAAATGTGGATACATTTTATGTTGTCTCTTTTCTGTCAGTCGGTGCCTTCTCCATACCATTTATGACAATCCAGAGTTTGTGTACCATGAATTCGGCCTTTAGTATAATTTTGTAGATGTTCTAGTTTGTCCCATTCAACATTTGTGTTGTGTCAATGTTAAAGTGATTAGACCCCATTTTAAATATTTCAAAAATCTCAAATGAAGAGCAAAAGAAATTTTATTACAAAAATTAAACATCTAAACCCGTATTCTTCACTTTTCAAAAATTAGGTTTGTTGATGCAAAATCATAGCACCCTCGGATGGCCTCGGATGAGTGGGGCATCCGGTTTGATTTACATAACATGGGACCATCTTTCAAGCTATGGGACTTACGAACTTGAGATGGACCTCCAGAGAAGGTTGGTTCCTACTCCTAAACTACCTGCCACAAGCTATTCTAATGTAGGCAAACTATCTAA
The DNA here is from genome assembly GCA_018340775.1 of Taxus wallichiana var. yunnanensis. Taxonomy (NCBI): domain Eukaryota; kingdom Viridiplantae; phylum Streptophyta; class Pinopsida; order Cupressales; family Taxaceae; genus Taxus; species Taxus wallichiana. The sequence continues at coordinate 690,773,214 of CM031235.1, read as the reverse complement.
TCCTAATCTAACCTTCCAAAGGACCAGGGAGAGAGAGTGCATGAAAAACAAAGCCTACACTAAAACAGTGATACACCAGAGAAGGAGGTTTCTGGTCAAAAATCCAACTGCTTGAAGTGGAGAGAGGTGGGTAATGGAGAGGATAGACAGATGCATCACAGACCAAAGATACAGTTCACACGGAACACCACTTCAAACCCATTAAACATGGCTCCCAAAACCTACATTAGACATCAGAAATATGCATAGTATACCCTGTAATGATGAGAGGTAAGAAGAGATAATAAAATAAGAAAAGGATGGAAAAATGCATCACGAAATAGATTTTATTGCTCCAAAAGTTCACATGGTACACCATCAGTGGGAAAGAGGCAAGAAAATGCCATTACAAAGCCAAGAAAGGAGGCTTAGACTCCACATTCCACCCTAAGGAAGAAAGAGAGGGGGTCGGGAGGGAAAAGATGACCAACCTTTAGAAAATTCCCCCTCCTTTACAATATATAAAAGAATGAAGAAGGAGAGAGGGAAGAATTCAAACTCTGTTTCGACCACCCCTACTGATGCATTGAATCCACCTACTCCAACCACTCCAGAAAGCATTGAAATCCTCCTATAACAATGATGGGCTTCACTGCAAGACCCATGCCTCTATGTATCTTTCCTTCTTTGGGCGAAAGGTGTCCATTCTTCATTATGGCAATAGGTGAGAAACGTGATAACCTCGAAAATGGTGGACCAGATCATTAATGGTGACATGTGAGTAGCATGCATGGGAGCTCTTTGAAAAGTCCTTTCTCACTCGATTCGAGCTCCTGGTTGAAAGACATGGCCGTCTGAAGGTTAAGGGTCAGGTGCTTAACGCGGGCTCACAATATGTGAAAGGTTCTATCCATACAGGGGCCACGTGGTAGCCCCGCGCTTTTAAATATTTAGTGCCCCCTCCTTTCATTCTTATTGTTACGTTGAAGAGACATATGGCGTTGTCCGTGGGCCTGCTCTGTTTCTTTTGTAGTCTACCTAAACCCCCTTGTTGGCGGAGACACTGTACTTGACTCGAGACACGTGGAGAGTTGGCGCATGTCCGGGGACCGCTTGTGGATTTGCCCCTTGAAGGAGTGCTGAAGAGACATGTGGGGCCCTCCTTTGGCCCATGCCTTCTACTTAACCGATTTGGGTCTCAAATGAATACTGCCTTTACGGGTGGGACACTTGTATCCAGCCCCCTAAATTGTGACAGTGGGACACGTGGCATCATCCGTGTGCCACCCCTCCATTTCCTCATGTTTGGCTTAGTCCCTTCTATTTGACGGGGCAATATGTCTGACTTGGGACACGTGGGGAGCTTGCACATGTCTGGGTCTTACCCCTCGGGTCTCACTTCTGAATTTGTGTCGGTGACACGTAGATCCTTCTACTAGCTCTGCTACTTTTCGATGGCCGGTGAGATCCTTTTGGACCTGGGGCACGTGGAGGGTTGGCGTTCATTTCGGAACCTGCTCCAGATTTTTCCTTTAAAGTTACGCAAACAAGGCACGTGGAGGCTTCCGTTGACCCTGTTATACTTATTTGATTTGGGCCTATTGCCTTTCTCGATCCCCACGATTATGTGGCGGGATGACACACATTTGGGACTTTCCTCGGATTTTGCCTTTGAATATGCGCGAGATGATGCGTGGAGGATTCCACCGGCCTGACCCGATCTTGGACTTTTCAATGGTGGTGTCTCTCTCTCTCGACCATGGCTACGTGGCGAGATGGCACTCGTTTGGGAATTTGCCTCCCCTTGCACCCTTTAAAATTGCGTCGATGAGGCACGTGGCACATTCCGCGGCTCTACTCTACCTTCCTCATTTCTTCCCAAGTCTTTTCTATTTGACGAAGGCTTTATGTCTGACCCAGGGGACATGTGGATGCTTCCGCTCATTTGGAGACCTTGTTTGGACCTGACCTTCGGAGGTGCGCCAATTGGACACATGGAGGCTTCCACTACCCTGAGACTTCTCAACGGCCGATGAGACCCCTTCTAGACTCTGGACACGTGGAGTGCCAACGCTTGTTTGGGGTTTGCCTCCAGATTTTACCTTTGGAGTTGCGCAAGGCGACGTGTGGAGGCTTCCGCTAGGTCCTTTTATACTTAGCCAATTTGGGCCTGAGTGAACACTGCCTTTCTCCATTTTTCTCCTGTGCGCTTTGATCTCCTTTTGACGTCGTTTGGCCTCATATTTTACCCTGCTCCTCCTTTGTCAGGCCCTTTGCCCCTTGATTCGGATATGAAATGTGGGCTCGCGGTGAACCAACCCTTTGACTATCTCTCTGTGCAGGGTCGTGTTTGATCAATTTTCCTGGGGTAAAATTGTGATAACAAGGTTCTTATGAAGAAAAAAATTGCAAAGATTTTTATAAAGTCCCCATGTCATTTTTAAGCGAGAATACGTGTTGAATTTTGGAGTTTTGTCCGCTTCCATGCCGAAATTACCTTGTCACCAATTCTCACAAAAAAATATTAATTTGTCGATAATTTTCATAATTATCAAAAAATAGATTGTAAACAAATTTTTTCTAGTTTTTGAAATAAGCCCTTAATTATGAATTTTTACATACCTAAGCGTCGTAATAAAAAAATTACAGTAACTTCATTTTTGAAAAAAATAATAATAAAAATTATAATTATATTTAGATTCCCTTTATAAAAATTATATTTTGATATATCCTAAAATAAATAAATTTTCTATGAGAAAGAAGTTTAAAAATCCTTGGGTGAGGATGATTAACGAGTTGTGGGACCCAACTCTTCACAATGAGTTCACATGTCGAGCTACTTGGTGAGCCAACCATTCAAATCATTGTCTCCCTCTACGGGATTAGGTCAATGCCATTACATATAACTCGCTAGTATAACAACCAACTCGATGCCCTCAAACCACGGCCAAGTCATATTCAACTCACCACTTAACATGTCATGATCGAGCCACTTTTTAATGCTCGATCATACGTCGCGTTGGATTTGGAAACAATAGTAGTAGTAGTGTATAGGCATGGCCTAAGCCACAAACAACCACCCACAACAGAGGATTTTTAAAGCCATATAACACCCTTCGTGCCGCCAATGTGGGACTCAGTCTCGTAGACTATATCCATATCCAAATGATGGTAAGCAATTACTTAATTAATATTTATTGTGAGTTGGTTATAGCCCGTACCTTGGGCGTGAATGGTTGACGGTTCGAAACACCGTGGGATTTTCTTTTCACTTAGCAACGAGGAGCGGCCACGTGGAAGGCTAAGCGCAAAGGGGTATGTGAATTACATGGAGTGGACCGGTTTCGTTAGGTTATTTTTAGTTTATTAAATGGCATACATTTACCTGTCCCCTTTTTTTACCAAGTGTATTAAAGTGGCCAAGTCACATTTAGGTTTTATATATTAAAAACCATGTCATACGTTTTAAGAACTATAAAAATAGGAGGTGGAAATTTAATAAGTTTATATTAAATTTTATAAAATGCCAAAATAAACAAAGGAGGGATTCGATGGGTTAGGGACATATGGTTAGGATTTAAATAACTATTATTCCACCACAAAAGTAGAAAATAGTCCCCATTCCAAGGTCCTTATCCTTGAGCCAATCAAAAAAATTGGAGCTCTATTCTTGTTGGGATTGTCTCCTAATTGGATACCTTCATTTTTACCCTCAAAGAATTATTTTTCCTACACATTGAAACATTTGAAAAATACATTAAATTTTGCAAGGTATTAAAAAAAAACTTACGTGTGTGAAGAAGTGGGCCCCAAAGAATATTCAACACACCAACCAAAATAATATTGCAAAGATTTCGAGAAAAAATGTTGAAATGGAGGGGAGAGACATATTTATTTACCATGAGTTGTAACCACCCACCATTTGTGGGAACCTTTAGTTAAATTTATTTATTTAAATCACGCTTTAGTACCATGCGGAGAGACATATTTATTTCTCGTGGGTTGTAACCACCCACCAACCATTGGAACCTTTAATTAAATTAAATTATTTAAATCACACTCTGGTACCATGTGAGGTCCGAGCACTTATTTAATTTATTAAACAAATTAAATATTACATGTATTAATTAAATAAAGAGATTTAAACTATAATGCATGAAAAGTAAATAACGAACTGACTATATGTGAAAAACCCAAAGGGTTAAAAACCACATTGAAAAGGTAATATTTCATTAAAGTGAGAAACATTTATAGTCCAGTAAATACCCTCCATTCACCTCACTCCTCTCCACATAAAAAGTCAATTTACCCAATTGAATTTAATTAATATTACTTGGGTGTGAATTCTTGTGAAGCACCCCGACTATTAATTAATTGAGTTATAAAAACCAATTTAACCATAAACCTAAAGTTTATATTAAGTAAATTCAAATATAATATATTCTAATTTATTTAATTATAAACTATAGTTTATATATAACTAGAATACTTAATATTAGTGTTCTAACATCTTTGTTCCATTCATATCATACATTCAAATCTTCCTTCTTATTTTTCATAACTATTGTAACTTATTTTCCTAGCTTTGTAATTCCACTTGTAGGTGTACCCACTTCTTCTTCATTGGTGAATCTAAACTCTGCAAATTCCTTCAATGTTTCATGAGTACAAGTCCTATTTTCTAATTTCCTATTCATAACCGATTCTTTCTTATCTCCTTCTGAAGGGAAAGTGATAATGAGAATTAGATTTTCCTCTTCTTGAAAATAATGATGAAATTATTTTTGGTACACTCTCATTTCCTATCTCCCTCTTTATACTTTCATCAAGTTATTTTTTGTAGTACACGAATATTTCAATGGTTTTTTGGCCATATATGAATTTATTTCAATGGAATGTTGCCAACACCACAAAATAATATTTGAAAGCATTTTTGTGAATGTTGTATATTTGATTTCTTGTGATGTATGTGGCACTTGAGTCATATTTTCTTTATCGATTGAGAGGAAATGAATGTGTGGAATATTTTGCACATTTTCTAACTCCTACCTTAACTTTTGTTGAAAGTTATAGATATTAATATGACAAGATATTTTATCTTCCAACTCTTCCAGATTGTCTCTTGTAACTATTCTATTAAACAAATGAATATGTCATGGCATCTTCATATAGATCTTATTTCCCAACCCTTATTGTTGTTAATCTAGATTATTAAGCTTAACGGATTATTTGTGTGCATGGATGGGAAGCAAGGTTTCTCCCCTAAATTATTGATTGTGAGGATTACTTGAGTGACCCTATTAAATATGCATATCCTAGGATTATAAAGTAGGTACTCATCCATAATATGATGCGACCATGATTCCAAGATGAAATTAAGGATCCGACTCCATGCTCATGGGGAATTTTATGACTCCATATATTCGAGTAACTTTCTTAATATTTAGGAGTTGTGAGGTTTGTAAAATCTAATTTTGACATATCTAAAACTCCTACAAAGGTCATTAACAAATATAAAAGGCATAGAAATCTATAAAATCATTGTATAGTTTCTCAAAATAGACATTGATTTTACAATTCACACCCTAAAATATTTAGGTTCAATGTTGAAAACTTGAAAAATACCTAAGTATTGGCAGATTAGATTTTGAAAAATAATATTCTTAATCGTAGCTCATGGATTTATGCGACCAGGCTCCATAAGGTATAGAGTGACCCTAATTTCTTATATTTATTAAAACAAATTTAAAGTATAAGAAATACTAAAGTATAAAGAATAAAAAATAAAAACTTAACATTTATTTTAGTAAATATAGACTCATTGCCTTGTCTTGTATCTTTAAGACATTGCAAAAACATTAACAATAGGTATGTGTACACACTCCACAAAAATAAGAATGCATATACACTATAACATGTACCCATTCCTTAAAATAGGAATGTGTGCGCATTATAACTCATATATGTATTTGATTCGGTGACTTACAAACCTAGGACATGAAAGCGTCAATGCGTTTTCAAAATCATGTGTGTGTTTTAGTCAAAATCACATTTTTGGCCACTTTTTGGCCCCCCATATACAAATTTTATTTACTCGTCATTCTCATGACAAATTTTAAGAACATGTATCCATGTTCTTCAACTACTATTCTCCTTGGTGACCACGGGATATTATTTTCTTGATTTATTATCTCTTACATCATACAGAACCACACCACCTACATACTATGATGTTTCCATAACCTTCAATCAAGATTACATGTATGTCATTAATCCTTCTAAGTATGCATGTACGGGTTCTCTAACTACTCTTGGAATTCTTGCATTGTTATCTCCTTTATTTTCCATTTCCTTATAATCAAATATATTTTCTAATACCAATTGATGAAATCCTTATGATCCAAAGTGTTTATTTGTACCAATTTCCTCCAGTACACCTTCTAATCACACTCACAAGTGTGAAAATAAACAATCAATTAAAAGGTGTTCTTCTACTAGATGACATGAAATGAATCTCAATAATACAAGCATTGAAAAATCTAGCTCTAAAATCAATTCATACAATCACGGTTAGAGGTCTCTTTTAGAGGTTACTTATACCACATGAACCCTAGAATACATTGGAATCATGCAATGAAACACATTAAAAACACATAATATGTAATAAATAGTGAGATATTTATTTGATTCAACAATAATATGAAATATAATGCACACATAAAAATTAGTCTCACAAACTAATATTCCTCACAATGAATTATATCCATAGATATCTTCTTACTAAATTTTGGTATTTGTAAGTATAACTCACTCTCATTATCCCAACTCCCTGAAATGACTATTCTAGATTTAAGCTCTTCGGAAGTCATCCTAACAAATATATAATGACATGCTTATATGTATGTAATACCCTACCTACTTACGATATTCCTTGAAGATAAAAGTGACACATGTGATATTATATGTACCTCAATCCTCTATGTAAAATAGGGCCAAAATGTTAACATAACTTTATGTATTGAGTGCTCAATGATAACAATTATGGGTTAATTGAATGCATGTTTCCTCCTTCATAAATTTGTTAGTTGAAATTTCAAAGGTTACATACGCACTACTTATTTTGTGCATAAAACTAGGTGCATAGATCATCTTACACAATCCTTTAATCCTCAATTGTGTTGGTGTTGATCATAAGACGATGAAAACTACTCTTATTCTAATAATCATAACAAATATTTGATCAATATGTTGCACATTTCAATATACTTGCATGGAATAACACAACATAGTTGCACTAGAAAATCTATAGAAAAATAACACAAAATTTGTATTCTTACAGTTTATGGACAACCTCACGTTGACATTGGCTAAAACCAAGAATTGTGTGGAACATTACAAACACATAGGTGCACTAAAAAATTATGTGTATAGAATAATACATTACATACGAGACTCAAAGGCTATGCAAAAATAATAATACACTAGCACAAAACCAAAGGAGCGCACAATCAAACTTACAAGCAAAGATAAGGTATGATCAAAACTTATGCACTCCTAGACTTAGTTTATTTCCAAAACTAGTATACTTTTAGCTAACATAGGAAAACAAGTGAAACGAGATGCTCCCACATCAATTTAAATTATGAATCAACATAGATTTATTTTTATAAACCTCGGCACCCTATGTTTTCCTCTAATTATTCTAAAAATTTAATTCATACTTTTTTAAATGATCATAGGTTATGAATTTATTGATTGTTAGCTTTGTTCATCAATTATTTGTGTTTGCAATTGAACATTCTGTTTTGATTTTTTTCTTTTAGTTTTCTTTGTGTTACATTTATTTTCCTCTTCAAATGTTTTGAGATTCTCCTTTCCAAATGTTTCTTCTATTTTTATCTCTCACTTGGGCTCTTATATCTTCATTTCTTGTATTGTTTGCAATTTTTATTTACATTTAGATTATACCCTTATTTCTTTATTTTAACAATTCTAATTTGTTTTTAGATTACATATTTCATCTAAATTATTTTATGCACATTTGGCTTATATTTTACATCATGCAATCATTTTTATTTAATTTCATTGGATTGTTTATGATTAGATGTGTATTGGGCTACAACCAGTCAACAAATTAAATATGAGAGAACTGTTTCGGCTGGCGCCCAACCACCTGTTGATATGGATCACATATTTCTAAGTACCCTTTAGGAATTTTTTCCTGGCTTCATTACAGTCCGTACTCAATTCTCTCTCTTGGAGGCTCATAATTTAGTCCACACACATCACAGTTCTATGACTGTTGGACAGCATAGTAGAAATTAAGTAGGTAAAATTCAGAGATGACAACCCACAGAATTTGCACACCTACATCTAATTATTTCATCATTTAGTTTTGTATCAACTACCATCCCCAAAAAAACAACTAAATCGTGTTATTTTCTTCTAAGAAAAACCAGCCACAAACTTCCCTTCCTTCCAGCTCAAGTGAAAGGATGTTGTAGTACTATTTATAATCAACACCATCTTTCTTCCCCAGTATATTATTCACTTACCTTATATGATTTGGATAAGTTTCTACTTTGCTAAATTATATTATTTGCTTATTGTTTCTATTAAATCATTCGAATTGCAACCGCTTGCTCTTGTTTTGGGTGTTTCATGCAATCAATTATTGTTGCCTCGTAAAATTTTGTTGAAAATCCTCTGGCAAAAGAGCCAGTGGAGAGCAAATACAGAAATCATGACAACAATATCTCATGCAACATTAAACATTTGCGCTATAAAACGCCCACACCTCGTCCACAAGGGACACTTTGATATATAAGTTCAGGTCAATACTTACAATACAATTTGGAATTTCAATTTTTGCCATCATCGTATTTAATGAAACAATTCCCCATGTTTTGAGTATCTTATAATATGTACCCATCCTTACAGCCTAGGTTATTTCTTTTTTCTACCTTACACTGGGTACACATAACGGACTTGAAAAGCCGGAAATTGTGACATTCAATTCGATGGCTCTAGAAATCAAAATATCAAATGTTTTACATAGTTATTTTAGGCAATGGCTTTCAATTACTTCAACATAATCAAAAACTTGAAATCCATCTTGATACAACGATCTAAGAAATGGATTTGTCTCTCACCCTGTGTTGGAGGAGTGGACATGTTAGATTGACGTTTTGCTTTTCTCCTTCAGCGGACCTCTTTTGGCGGCTTGGTTTATTTTTGGCAATGTTTCCTTAAAAGTGCAGTCCTGAAATGTGTCATGCAGCCCCAGCGACCAACATAACAACCTCATCAACCTTCATTTTGATTGAAACCGTCCTGAATTGTTTAAAACAACAAATCATGAGGAACACAAGACAAGATTTCATCCAATCTGATCTGTAAAGAAAATCCCATTCAATTATCATGCGTTCAATTCAATATTTTATGTTTCGTTTCCCCTAAGCGGTGCCCCAAGAACAATTTCACTGTATACGGACCATAACTACTGTGACTAAATGCCACCATCCTGTTACACAATAAACCTGCAACTTGCCAGACATAGGCAACAAAGATGGGAAACGATCAAAATGTCCATGGATTCCATTACCCATTTTATTAATAATTCTCAGAAAATAGTAATCACACAGGCTTAGCAAAAAAACTTTGACCAAAATTATCTTCTGCATTAAAAATACGTCAAAATATACAAAATGAGCAGTTAGTTTTCTATCAATTTTATTTTCAGTAATGGTGTCTCAAAAAGAAATAACATAATGACGCTTACATATGCAGCCATGAGACTTTCCACATCATGCAACCAATAGGTGTCTACATGATTGATCTGCCTTTGCTAGCATACTCACAAACTGTGTTAAATATGGGCTTCGAAGCAAGTCTTATGTTATATGTGGTAGTTGTAGGTGTTATGGCAGAGATGTATTCAAAATTTAGATGTCTGCACCTGGCATGTGAACTGGGCGACTACATACTTCAAATAAGTGTGGCCTAATGGACTTCAATGGTTACAGGCTATGATCAAAATGGGGACGAGAAATAATTGGTTGGTAACTTATACTAAGAGATTGCATCTTTAAAACTGGCTGTAAAAACTCCGCAAAGGATGTTTTGTGTAAGCATCAGAAGCAACGACTAAAATAAGGTTGTAAGTTGTTGGCCAATAATGTAATCAAATGTTAATAAGTTTAGGTTCATGAAGAGACAAGTATTCTAAGCCAAACTGTGGCCTGAGGGTGATTTCTTTTGTGGTCTACCTAAGTGCATGCTAAGAAAGATTCGGCCAACTGGGTATTGCAGGCCTTTTGCAGAGATGGTTTCACCAGTATGTGACTTAGCATTTAGTTTTTAAAACACTGAATATTTTAGTGAATATTCAACGTAGGTTGAGTAATGTAATTGCGGTCAGTGAAAAGCGCTATAATGAAATTCCCACTCTGTTGGCCATCTGCTCGACGATAATTATTTGAAGGTTTGTTATTATTGACCATTTTAGTGGTGCGGGATGCCAAAGTAGACAACTTCTTGATTTTCTATCTTCCACCGCTGTCTTTTCGTGGGTTGTCTACTTTTTCTATTTGTTTTTGACATTACATTCTCTACACGTCTGAGTCGGTCTATAGCAAGACTACCCCCGTTACAGTACAGGCTGGTTCTTTCTTTTGATGAGAAATGCATACTGCATGATATTCTTACTATGCTAGTTTATTTGGCTAGTGTGACTGCAGATGTCTACATGCATCAAAATATTTATAGTTGTCTGGTCTGGCCACTAAATGGCTGTTTGATAAAATTTTACCGAAAACTCTGTAGCTCGTAAGCGACGCCTGCTTGTTTCACAAAAATGTCATCTTGTATCCCTCTCTGAGAATGCTTGTATGTTCCACTTATGCTTATTCCTGTTTCATAAGTATATTAACTTAACAACCATGAATAAAAGAATACTCAAGTGTATGTATTAAACCTGTATATATCATACGTTAAACCCCTCCGCGTAATCATAGTAAATCATACAATTAAGAACGAAAAAAATCAGACATTTTGTTTGACAAGAGAATTGGGTTAGTACATAGTGTAAAATAGAATTGACGAGTATGGGATTGGGATAGGGCCCCATAAGGTCCATGTACTGCTGAACAATACACAGCAGAGAAGGCCTAGAGAAGAAATAGAAGTCAACAACTCTATCCATACTATTCCTCTTAAGTCCCAAAAAAATGATGAGCAATACCACCTGCTGTCACCTCCACATAAAATGAATGAAACCCATTGAAATGCAAATACAAATTTCCCACTCCCAATGTCTGCATTGTAGGGGGTATGATGAGTTTCATCCTTGTCTAGACGAAACCCTCGCTTAAAGCTCTCGACAATCCATACAGTGAAACATTCCAAGTAAGAACAGTAGAAATCTTTATGCATTGATCCTTGAACACCATGTTCCTAAATGGATAAGATTTGTCTTGCCATTGTGGAGTGGAATTAAAGAAGACTTCTCCACTGGAATGTGTTCTAACTGTAGTTGTAAATAAATTTATAAAAATGTCTGTACAATAAATGAATATTACATTCCATATGTGCTCATATTAACCATGTTGAAACTATCACTTCTGATTTGTACAACTTAGGCAAAGATAACTACATGTCATCTAATGGAATGGCATATTCATAGGACTTACACAACAAAATGATGTTCTTGATTACACTTAAAAGGCTTTTCAAAGAAATGAATCTGCGTTAAATTTGAATGTTTTGAATTTGTGCATAGACATGCCTATTAAAAATTGATTACCAAATATTGACTGAGTGCATTTGTTTACATTTTCTGTAAGTCGTTCGCATGTGTTAAATATGCATCCATATTTTGTATATGTGATAAATATACACTTGCTATTATTCTTCGATGAATGTCCATACCCTGTTGTAAAGCTGTCACTTTCAGGAACCATACGGAAACAACATTTCTTTAAACAGTCTCAAGACGTGAAGAAAATTATTTATCCTACAACCAGTCCACATGTGTTATGCTTTTGCAAAGCTTATATACAGTTTAAATTATTAAACTTAGTTATCTTATATCAACACATCTTATAAAAGGAAATGGGAATTTACAAGCATGAGAAGGAGCTAAAACAAGGATTGTTTGGAACTATTGTTTTATTGAATACACTACAAACATAGATAACACCAAATACGTTTTGCTCGCATCAGCTCCAATAAAATGTAATCATCAAATATAAATTTGCTTATTTATGAAGCTTTTATATATTTAAAACTAAGTATTTTTCCTTTGACTTTGTATACAACCTGTGAAACTCAGATGACTAGTTATTTTTCATTGATGCATTCCTCTTTTTAGGTAACTATTTGCATAAATGCCAATATTCTCATATGCCAACTATTGCCCAATTTCAACACAACATATTTAATGTTGGGATTGTTTCCCTCATATGAGATTAGGGCAGTTTAAGTTTTTGCAACAGTTACATGAATACACGTTTAGGAAACAAACATTCCACATGTATAGACATAAAATACAGGAGAAAGAAATTACATAAGGTTTATAAAACCAATTAAATATGCATACCATAATAATAACAATTAATGTTGTTCAAGATTAAAATAGAGGGGGAAGAATTGTGGTCTCTTGTAAATAACAAAAACTTGCTACCACATACCTCGATCTTTCCTACGCACCTCAAAAACATCCATTGCTATTTACATGCAATTCCGTTACTTACATTTGTCTACTCTTTACATTGTTTTTTTATTACTTATAACTTGAAAAATACTTGTTATACTTTAACAACAACCTCTTTCCCCCACCATCATATGCTTTTAATATACAATTTGCTTCCAAGCTCCATGCAGGCACTCCGAAGATGGTGAACAACTTCGATAGCATATTAACACTTATTACCACCAATTGTAGTTGTATCCAACACCTGTGATCGGAATGTGTAGAAGACCACTACAAAGAAGCAACATTTGTAGATCAAGATACAGTTTACACAATGCTACTCACAAAAACAAATTACAACAGGCACTCTGACAAGCAACCATTGCAAGTGAGGGCACCATACAAATTATCGGGAACGATCGCACCATACAAACAAATTATCGGGGACGATCGCACCATACAAATTATCGGGAATGATCACACCATACAAACTACTACAACTTGTAAGCAACCTACTAACACTATCGCACCCACCACACAATTGCATACTCCCTTCCACCATTAAACCATTTCCCAAACAACTCATTAAACCTACCACATCTGACCAACACCCACGCTCATGGTGCTGACCATCACCACGCCCCCAAATAGCCGAATACGCAACCCCAAATATTACAAATAACCACCACCATAACCCTACTCGACATAAACACCCACACCCCTGACCCAAACCCATGCGCTAACACTCTACCCTTCACTGCATGACACTAATACAACCTGCCCCCACAACCACCCCCATCTTCCACACTACACCGACATCAACTTTACAAAATTACAAACTATAAACTGATACCTTGCATTACACCCCAACCCCTCATGACACATTTACAACGTAATCTTGCTCCTCTCGGAGCGACAGACTATTTTATCATAAATTCAATGATCTTATATATGGGTGGTTATAAATATTTACCATGTGTTTCTTATAAGATGCAATAATATATCATTGTGCTTGTTATCTTTTATTATGACTTATTTTAACTTATATTTATATCATATGTTAAGGTTTTGATATGGATGGAGTGAAAATCATATTTAAAATACCCTTTAAAAAGAAGCTAGTGATCATCTAATATTTCCTAGAATAACTATCTAATAAACTAGTATGCTTGTAAGTGAGATTGATGACAAAATATGCATTAAATAAGTTCACATAATAAATTTAAAGTTTTTGGAATGCATAATTAATTACTGTAAAAATATAAAAGATAAACTTAATGCAAAAAACATATGCACTTGGGAAAATTTGCCCCACTATCTCATATACAATTAATCAATAAACAAGGCTACTATAATCATTACACAAGACTTGTCTTAATTTGCATGACAAGTAAAAGACTAATAATATGAACTAAAAATAAATAATAAACTCAACTCAGCTAAAGATGACTAAAACTATACTCAAGATGAAAAATATCATCCACTACTAATAGATGGTTAACATGCAAAAATTCATTATTAGTTTAAGTGACATGTGCACACCCATTATGCACCCTAGTCAAACTAGGTGCCTCAACCTATTCTAAAAATAAAAATGGACTTTGATAAGACTAAATTTATTCATATATACTTAGAAATGTTACCCCACCACATGGGGATGAATTGATAATGTTTTGACCTCAATTAATTGCATATCGATGAACTATACTCTAGCTGGAACTTCGATCTAAAAAGTGAAGATGTCTAAAAATATTTTTTTAACTTTAAAAAAAAAAAAAAACTAGTGTCTCCAGATTTCACCTGAAATGCAGGACTACCCATTTGAAAAAAATCATTCTTTTTTAAGATAACGGGTCTTTTGTGTTTTATTGCGAGAAGATGTCTATAATATGCTAGGATATTCCCGAGTGTATCATATGAGCCAATTTCGATAAATACCCAGATGCCCAAAATCGTTTTATCCCTCTGCCAAGTTTTTGTGCGGGAAATTTTTATTCAATTATTTATTCAATAAATAATGCCTCGTTTGAAGTAAATTGTGCTCTGGTTGAGTCCTGTTGCGATTTTGCATGCCAGTATTCACTCGTCTCATTAGGGTTTTCACCAGGAATGAATTCAAGGCATTGTCTACAACTTCTGGCAATGTTTTTCGCTTTTATTTATTTCTTTTGTGTTTTTCTTCGGTTTTCTCTTCGATTTCTCTTTGAAATTCCCCTAGGTCAATTCTTTCGCCAGTATAGTCTGTTTAATTTCCCGAAGCATTTGGAGATCATCTACCAACCCATCGCCAGAAGGAATCAGCCTCAAAAGGTTAGATTCTAACCAAAAATGATGAATTCATGCACAAAAAGGCTCTCCCAGGCTAGTCACACTTTTTGGAAATGAATAAGTTTAAGTTGCAATGGGATTTTCGTTAGTAGCAGGAAGGTGGGAATTTATTACCTACCTTGCAGGGTAATTTTTCCCATGAAGTCAAAGTCACTGAAGTGTCGATGGGAAAATTAGAGGCAGAAGGTAGGCAGGAATTTCTTACCTGCCTTACAGGGTAAAAATTCCCATTATAAAAAAAGAAAAAAAGAAAAATCATTTAAAGCACTGATGGGAATTTTCTACCGCTTGCAAGCAGGCTAACTTTTCCCATCAGAAGGTTTTATTCACCCATACAAGTCGCACTTTTCCAAAAGAAGCTATTTTTAATACAAGTCACACTTTTTAGAAAGTCATTTAAGCCGCAGTGGGAAAATTGGAGGTGGCATGTAGGCGGGAATTTCTTACCTGCCTTGTAGGGTAAAAATTTCCATGATGAAAGTCAAATCACTTAAGTGGAAGAAGGGATTTTTAGAGCTGCGGTGCAGGGTGAAAATTCCCTTCAGAAATTGACTTCTTAAATTTAGAATTCACCCATGTCAAAAAGTGCCACCCATTTGGTGATTAAACAATGATATTAATGATATTTATTAATAGTTGCTTTTGCCTAATTTTGGTGCCCAGGATGAATAGAAAGTCAATGCATGAGGATAAGCCAAAGTGAACTAAAGGTAGCATGCTAAAAATAAATAAATAAAATTTATTTAATGGCAGCCAACAACATGCAAAAATAGGCACCCAATTTGGGTGAATAAACATCATTGTTTATTAATTAATTGCTAGGAATAGGGTGGACAATTATTAGAAATAGAATGTTGAGGGTTATATAAGCATGGGCTGCCATAATGAAGATGTAATTAATTATTTTTGCAAAGGATTGCAGCCAGATAGTTTTGGTGCCCAAGGAAGGAGGATTTTTGCATCAAAAAGTGTTTTTCATTGCCATAGAAAGCTTCAAAGTTTGGCGCCTAGGGTTGGAGGAGCTTGATTTAAGCCTTGTTAATTATCTGCATGTTGGTATAAGTGCTCTAGTGAATTAAATAATATTTTTTCTTGCTTTGCATGCAAGCAAAACCTCAAATTTTAAGGCGAAGGCTTTATATGTAGATTTTGGTGATAAAATCAAGTATTCATGCATGGACTTCCATCTTTGTCGAATTAATTACTAGGTATTCATCATGTGCTCATATTAGTGAAAGAAGTTCAAATCAACGTCAGATACATTGAATATATCTTTCGAATCTGAAGAAGTTGCTAGATCTGCACAAATGGATCCAATTGCAAGGGATTCAGTGGAATTAAAAGAGAAAAGCTCAAACAAAGATTGTTCCAACCATGATGAAGCATGATGAAAGAAAAGGATCAACAGAATCATGCATAGCTTCTAGATTTGCTGAAGTCAATGATACAGACATTGGCCCTAAACCTATCACTGATTTAATTGACAGATCTAGATGTCATAATTGCAAAGGCTTCCAACAAAAATTCATCCTCTTGTTTCTGACACAACCCGTGTAGAAGTCAGTGCATGGGAAATTCCTTCCAGGATCTTGTGCATGTGCTCCCAATCTTCCAGTTGAAGCCTTCATCAAATTTACTTTGCATGTACTGAAGAAGAATTGCAAAAGCTTCAAGGATAAGAGGGAAGACAAGGTCAAAGACAATACCCACAAGAAAATCACAGTCACCTGCTTCTAGATCCAACTTGGTGAGAATCAAAGACAAAAGAGTCAACCGCATGTAGAATATGGAAAAAGAACAAGATTGGAAGTGTTGCAGCTTTCTTCTAATTTCTTTTCCTCTTTCTTCTTCTTTCTCTTATTTTTAACAAAGTAATTGAGCAATCAATTAAATTATAAAACTTAAGTGATTGGTTTAAAAGTCATTACTTGAAGAAGTCAATTACTTGGAGATAGGTGGTAGACATGTAAAATAGAAGGTTCTATTTTCAGTTATAAATCATGCATGTCATGCAAAGATGAATTAGGAGGAATATTGCCAATTGTTTCCTTTTTACAACTTCCACATGTGCGGGAATTCATTTAAAGCTTCCTATTTGTAATTTCCCTCCATACACTATAAATAGAGGAAGAACCTATGGGTTAAAGGATCATAATTGGTAATCAACATTCTTGTGTTCTAGACTTTGAGCTAAAACCCCTGATAGCTTTTGAAGTAGAGGAATAGAAAGATCATATTTCCGGAGAACTTTGTGTCAACGGTGCATTTTGTTTCTAATTTCTTTCTAGATCTATTCATAAACTTTGTGTTATTCTAGATCTAGATCTGAAAGTTTCCTTTTCTTATAATAATGTGTATTTAATATCTATCTGTTTTATCTATGTGCATGCGATCAACTCTGTAAACTATTGATTGGGTTGCACATCTTCTCTCCTTTTTTCCTATTTTCTATTATTTTCCTCTTCTTTAGATATTTCCTTTCTTTAACAGCTACTTACTTGCTACAAAACTATATAGCTATGGTTCATGAGCTGCATAGTTAAAGTAATACCACAAATAGATACTAGCATATTTAATTGAAAAATCTTACACGGGAGCCTCCTCACCTTTGGTAAATGAGGGAGATTTATCTCATGACTGCCTAGGTTTTCAGCTATGTATAAAATCTAGCCAAAATTTTTGGTGACTCCATTTGGGAAAACAAAAATTAGTAGATCATAGCTTTTTTCTTGCTAGTTCCATTTTATATTATAAGTTCAACTTGGAAAATGTCCATTCATGTGGTCTACCAAAGCAACACAAGGAAGGATGATCATTTTTATAGATTACGAGGGAGTAATTCAATTTCAATCATCCTCCTCAAGAAGCCGTAGATCTAGTCTTTCACCGGGAAGAAGAGTGCAAAACTCATCCAGAGATCGGATCATCTTCAACACAATCGATAGCTAGAATTATTCACCAAGTCTATTCTCAAAGAAGACATGCTCCATTCATCATGTAAATGCAAAATCAACCACTTGCCCAATAGTACACCTATTCCATGGGGAGCAAGTCTTTGGACCTTGAATCTGAATCCTCCTATGCATGATCTACCTAAAGGGAGAAATAATTTTCAAAATTCTTTGGAGATGGAAAGAAAAATCCAGATGACCACTTGGTTGCATTTTTCATATCTTGTGGAGTGCTTGCAGTAGAACATGAAGATGTGTCTATCTCGGATTTTCATAGAGACTCTGCATGACTTGGCTGGAGAATGGTTCTACCGGCTAGCTCCTGGCACCATAACCAACTAGGCCACTATGAGAGATGCATTCCTAAAAAGATTCAAACTAGCTAAAGATTCCAGTACCTTGATAACTCAATTGACTCAGTTGAAGAAGGAGCCACATGAGCACATGCGGGATTTTATTGTAAAATTCCAAAGATTATTGTACAAAATTCCATCTTCTACTTCTCTGAATGATGAGAATCAAAAGGTATTCTTCATCAATGCTTTACTTCCTGAAGTAAGCTATCAATTGTGAAGAGCACATCTTGTTGACTTGTTAGCAACCCAAAACATGGCAATTTGAAATTGAAGATGACCTCATCATGGCTAGAAAGATAAAGAGAAGCACTTTTAGAGCTGAAAGTTCATCCTCTGCTACTACTTCCGATTCACTATTGCAAAATTTAGCAAATGAGATGATGCAGATGAAGAAACAAATGGCTCAAATGGCTCAAGGCAACAATATTGCCCCTTCTCATAATTTCAACAAAAACAACAACTGGAACCGCATTGCTGGTTCCCAAAGATTAGCAATTGAAGTTGCTCCTAGAAACAACATGGAGATGAATGAAGAAGACCATGGCTAGAAAGATAAAAGTGCATCTAGAGCTTGAGAATGATGATTTTTTGCAAAAGTTAGGTGATGTAGATAAAGAAACAAATGGCTCAAATGAGACAATATTCCAACATTCTTGGAATTACCTTAACTACAAATCTAAACATGACAATGAGAAGCTCATCATGAAGATGGGGATGATCATGTATCATGATCAGTATTTAGAATGATGATTTTGTAGGTCCCTACTGCAGCCCAACATTAATTACGTAAACTAAAATCTAAACATGATGATGAGAGACTTCATGAAGATGATCATGGTCATACATATGAGTGATTTACAAGATCACAAACTCATCAGGCATTAAAAGGCAAAGAAGGGGCTTTACCTTCTTCTCTTAGCTCCTAAATAAGAATGTGAGTTCTTCATCTCAACCCTAAAATAGCTCAGGTATCGAATCTATACCTTCCTTTTGACATTATTGATCATGCCAAGAAAACTAGGATTCAAATGTCAGAAGCTGAATACTTGAGAGCCTTTCCCGAGCAATTAAATAGGCTAGTCAAATATGTACAATCACCAGGACAATCCAATACATCAAAAATCCTTTTGCCTAAGCCCAAAGATACTCCTCCCCCTAAAAACAACATGATACATTTGTTAAATCCTCACCATCTTCTGAAAGAGTGGAACTGTTCTATGTTTCCTATTGCTTAATGGTTTTCAAGTTAAAAACTACATTTTAGATTTAGGGTGCTTTGACAATGTCATGTCGGCTAAAGTTAGATGCTCTTGGGCTTACCTTGACAAAGACCATAAAAAGGTGTTACTCCATGGAGAGACAAGTCCCTTTAATCGGACAAATCAAAGATGCACAAGTTTTTAGTAGCTTTTCTTGACAAAAGATTAAAGATGACAATCTTAGTTGTAGATATTCATGTCTCCTATGGGATGTTGCTAAGCAAAAACTTCTACAAAGAAGCTGGGAGGAGAAGTAAAGATGGATTGGTCTATGCTCATATTCCTATCAAAGGATTAAATCAAAAGCTAGAGCCGAAAAGAAGTCCAAGTACATGGTTACAAAATATGAGGATCCTAGATCTCAGATTATTTTTCAGAATCTGACCATGGGGTCTATTTCTTGGAAATGGATAAAAATGTACCAGAACCAGAACTTCAACCAGAGCCAGAACAAAAGGAGCTGAAAATGTTTGGACTTTAGAGTTTAAAGGCACATGTTGTTCTTTTGGATCAAGATCCGACATTCTACTAATATCTCCAGATCATGAGATATTCCCATACTCCCACAAGTTGATGTTCGAGAACACCAATCATACGGTGGAGTATGAAGCATTGCTTGCTAGGAATGGAGCAAGCTAAAAAGAAAGGAGTAAAACTCCTCAAAGCCCAAGGAGATGTTGAACTTCTAGTAAAGCAAGTTTGAGGGAAAAATCAAGTCAAAGAGATAAGATGAAGCATTACAGAGATAAAGTGTTTTCTGCCACACTAGATTTTGTAGCCTTCTCTATCAACTTCATTCCAACCAATCAGAATTCCAAGGAAGACTCTTTGGTAGTCACAGCTGCACTATTGAATCCAGATAGACCACCATCCATATTAGACAAGGAAACTATAAAGTGGAGATGGTCTACCACCCCAAAGTCCCTGATAATGTTGAACAGTGGTAGACTTTCAATGATGACAAACAAACATCTACATGTCTGCATGTTGAAGGGAATAAATCACCACCACGACGAACAATCATAAGAAAAATTGATCCAGGTTATGATGACAATAGTGGAATAATCCAACCAAAAGGTAACAAAATCCCAAGGGTTTAGTTTCTTAAGTGGGACTTTCAACAAGCATGATCGATACTTGAAGAAGAACAAAGAATATGGTGATAGTTCTTCCTCAGAAATGCAAATTGGTAAATATGGGAACGGAGGAAGTTGATGCAGACTTACCACCACAGAGAGAAGAAAGGATGAGCCACCACAAGATGAAGTTGATAAGGACTTGCCCAAGGTATTTGACAAGAAGGCCAGAGAAAGGAAGTTGAGATCGAGACTGGGTACTCTTGGTGGGACAAGAGACATGAACCGAAGGGCATGCATGAAAATTTGATTCACTCTGGAAAGGGCCCTTCATGATCAAAAGAGATCTGCAGAATGGACACTTTCTTCCTTTCCTACCGGGATGGAATTGAGTTACCACTACCTTTCAATGGGAAACATCTGAAGTTTTCAGAAATTGAGATATAGGGTAAAACTTGTTTGTATATAAATAAAACTTTTGTTGTTTTCTTTTCTTTTTTTTTTTTTTTTTTTTTTGTTTTCCTAACCCAAGCCAAATGGACAAGACATGAAACTAGAGATGTTGGGATCTCATCTTCACTCCTTTCATTTTGAAAGAGGTAAAGATGTCCACAGACAGAGCCGATTGGTGTCCCCAGATTTCACCCTGAAATCTAGGACTACCCATTTGAAAAAAATTCATTCTTTTTAAAATAATGGGTCTTTTTGTGTTTTTATTGCCAGAAGATGTTTGTATTATGTTAGGATATTCCCAGTGAATCATATGAGCCAATTTCGACAAATACCTAGATGCCTAAAACTCATTTTATCCCTCCGCCAAGTTTTGTCTGTGGGAAATTTTTATTTAATTATTTATTAAATAAATAATGCCCCGTTTGAAGTAAATTGTGCTCCAGTTGAATCCTGTTGAAGTTTTGCATGCCAGTATTCACTCATCTCAATAGGTTTTCACCAGGAATGAATTCAAGGCATTGTCTACAACTTCTGGCAACATTTTTCGCTTTTATTTATTTCTTTTGCGTTTTTCTTAGTTTTCTCCTCAGTTTCTCTGTGAAATTCCCCTAGGTCAATTCTTTCACCAATATAGTCTATTTAATTTCCTGAAGCATCTAGAGATCATCTACCAACACAGCACCAGAAGGAATCAACCTCAAAATGCAAGCTTCTAACCAAAAATGATGAAGTCATGCACAAAAAGCCTCTCCTCAGGCAAGTCACACTTTTTGGGAATGAATAAGTTTAAGCTGCAATGGGATTTTTAGTAGCAAGCAAGTGGGAATTTATTACCTGCCTTACAAGGTACTTTTTCCCATGAAGTCAAAGTCACTTAAGCTGTGATGGGAAAATTAGAGGCGGCAGGCAAAGGCGGGAATTTCTTACCTGCCTTGCAAGGTAAAAATTCCCATTATAAAATAAAGAAAAATCACTTAAAGCACCGATGGGAATTTTTACTTGCTAGCAAGCTAAATTTTCCCATCATAAGGTTTTATTCACCCAAACAAGTCACACTTTTTCAAAGGAGGCTAATTTTAATGCAAGTCGCACTTTTTGGAAAGTCACTTTTAAGAAAGTCATTTAAGCAAAGTGGGAAAATTGGAGGTGGCAGGCAGGTGGGAATTTATTACCTGCCTTGTAGGGTAAAAATTCCCATGATGAAAGTCAAATCACTTAAGTGGAAGAAGGGATTTTTAGAGCTACGGTGCAGGGTGAAAATTCCCATCAGAAGTTGACTTTTAAATTTAGAATTCACCCATGTCAAAAAGTGTGACCCATTTGGTGATTAAACAATGATATTAATGGTATTTATTAATAGTTGTTTTGCCTAATTTTGGTGCCCAGGATGAATAGAAAGTCAATGCATGAGGATAAGCCAAAGTGAACTGAAGGTAGCATGCTAAAAATAAATAAATTAAATTTATTTAATGGCAGCCAACAACATGCAAAAATAGGTGCCCAATTTGGGTGAATAAACATCATTGTTTATTAATTAATTGCCAGGAATAGGGTGGACAATTATTAGAAATAGAATGTTGAGGGTTATATAAGCATGGGCTGCCATAGTGAAGATGTAATTAATTCTTTTTGCAAAGGATTGCAGCCTAGACATAGTTTGGGCCCAAGGAAGGAGGATTTTTGCATCAAAAAGTGTTTTTCATTGCCGGAAAGCTTCAAAGTTTGGCGCCTAGGGTTGGAGGAGCTTGATTTAAGCCTTGTTAATTATCTGCATGTTGGTATAAGTGCTCTAGTGAATTAAATAATATTTTTGCTTGCTTTGCATGCAAGCAAAACCTCAAATTTTAGGGAAAGGCTTCATATGAAGATTTTTGGTGATAGAAATCAAGTATTCATGCTCTGGACTTCATCTTTGTCTAAATTAATTGCAAGGTATTCATCACAGGTGCTCATATAAGTGAAAGAAATTCAAATCAATGTCAGGTACATTGAATATATATTTGAATTTGAAGAAGTTTCTAGATCTGCACAAATGATCCAATTGCAAAGGATTTCAATAGAATTAAAAGAAAAAGAGCTCAGACAAAGATTGTTCCAGCCATGATGAAGCATGATGAAAGAAAAGGATCAACAGAATCATGCATAGCTTCCAGATTTTTTGAAGTCAATGATACAGACATAGGCCCTAAACCTATCACCAATTTAATTGACAGATCCAGATCTCATAATTGCAAAGGCTTCCAACAAAAATTCATCCTCTTGTTTTAACACACAACCCGTGTAGAAGTCAGTGCATGGGAAATTCCTTCCAGGATCTTGTGCATGTGCTCCCAATCTTCCAGTTGAAGCCTTCATCGAATTTACTTTGCATGTATTGAAGAAGAATTGCAAAAGCTTCAAGGATAAGAGGGAAGACAAGGTCAAAGACAATACCCGCAACAAAATCACAGTCACTTGCTTCCAGATCCAACTTGGTGAGAATCAAAGAAAAAGAGTCAACCACATGCAGAATATGGAAAAAGAACAAGACTGGAAGTGTTGCAGCTTTCTTCTAATTTCTTTTCCTCTTTCTTCTTCTTTCTTATTTTCTCCGACAAAGTAATTGAGCAATCAATTAAATTATAAAACTTAAGTGATTGGTTTAAAATCCATTACTTGAAGAAGTCAATTACTTGGAGATAGGTGGCAGACATGCAAAATAGAAGGTTCTATTTTTAGTTATAAATCATGCATGTCATGCAAAGAGGAATTCTAGGAGGAAGATTCCAATTGTTTCCCTTTTCATAGCTTCCACATGTGGGAATTCATTTAAAGATTCCTATTTGTAATTCCTTTATACACTATAAATAGAGGAAGAACCTATGGGTTAAAGAGGAGAATTTGTAATCAACATTCTTGTGTTCAGACTTTGAGTTGAAACCCCTTGATAGCTTTTGAAGTAGAGGAATAGAAAGGAAGAGATTTTCGAGAGAACTTTGTGTCAATGGTGCATTCATTTCTTTTTTTTAGATCTATTCATAAACTTTGTGTTATTCTAGATCTAGATCTGAAAGTTTCCTTTGCTTATAATTTTGTATGTTAATATCTATTTGTTTTATCTATGTGCATGCAATCAACTCTGTAATCTATTGATTGGTTGCACATCTCTTCCTCTTTTTTTCTTGTTTTCTATTATTTTCTTCTTCATCGAGATATTTCCTTTCTTTACAACAACGCTTACTTGCTACAAAACTATATAGCTATGGTTCATGAGCTACATAGTTAAAGTAATACCACAAATAGATATTAGGATATATAACTGAAAAAATCTTACATGGGAGCCTCACCGGTAAATGAGGGAGATTTATCTCATGACTGCCTAGGTTTTTAGCTGTGCAGAAAATCTAGCCAATAGTTTTTGGTGACTTTTTGGGAACAACTAAAATTAGTAGATCAAAGCTTATCTTTTCTTCAGTAGTTTTCCCATTTATATTATTTCAACTAGGAGAACGTCCATTCACGTGATCTGTGAAGGCTCAAGGAAGGATCGATCATTTTTATAGATTGTAGGAGAAATTCAATTTCAATCATCCTCCTAAGTTAAGAAGCCCACAGATCTAGTCTTTCACTAGGAAGAAGAGTGAAAACTCATCCGAGATCCGGATCATGTTCAACACAATAATCCAACTCGGAGATTATTCACCAAGTCTATTCTCAAAGAAGACGTGCTCCATTCATCATGATGCAAAATCAACCACTTGCCCCTAGAACACCTGTTCCATGGGGTGCAGCCTTTGGACCTCTGAATCTAACTCCTCCTATGCATGATCTACCTAAAGGGACAAGAAAGAATTTTCAAAATTCTTTGGAGATGGAAAGAAAAATCTAGATGACCACTTGGCTGCATTTTTCATATCTTGTGGAGTGCTTGCAGTAGAACATGAAGATGTATCTATCAGACTTTTCATAGAGACTCTGCATGACTTGGCTAGAGAATGGTTCTACCGGCTAGCTCCTAGCACCATAACCAATTGGGCCACTATGAGAGATGCATTCTGAAAATATTCAAAGCTAGCTGAAGATTCCAAGTACCTTGATAACTCAACTCACTCAGTTGAAGAAGGAGCCACATGAGCACATGCGGGATTTTATTGCAAAATTCCAAAGATTACTTTACAAAATTTCGGCTTCTGCTTCTCTGAATGATGAGAATCAAAAGGTATTCTTCATCAATGCTTTACTTCCTGAAGTAAGCTATCAACTGTGAAGAGCACGTCCTGCTTGACTTGTTAGCAACCCAAAACATGGCGGTTGAAATTGAAGATGACCTCATCATGGTTGGAAAGATAAAAACACTTCTAGAGTTGAAAGTTCATCTTCGCTACTACATTTGATTCACTATGCAAAAAATTTAGCAAATGAGATGTCATAGATGAAGAAACAAATGGCTCAAATGGCTCAAGGCAACAATATTACCCTTGGAATTTCAACAACAACAACCGGAACCGCATTGTTGGTTCCCAAAGATTAGCAATTGAAGCTGCTCCAGAAACAATGTGGAGATGAATGAAGAAGACCAGAAGCGACACTGATCAGTTTGAGAATGATGATTTTGTAGGTCCTGTTGGCGACTCCAACATTAATTACCTAAACTACAAATCTGAACATGATGATGAGAAACTTCATGAAGATGATCATGGTCATACATATGTAGTATTTACAAGATCACAAACTCATCAAGATGAGGCATTAGCTGATGAACAAAGAAGGAAACCCTTTACCTTCTTCTTTAGCTCCCAGAGATAAGAATGTGAGTTCTTCATCTCAACCACAAAAAGTAGCTCAAGTATCTGAATCTATACCTTCTTTTGACATTATTGATCATGTCAAGAAAACTAGGATTCAAATGTCAGAAGTTGAATACTTGAGCCTTTCTTGAGTAGTTAAATAGGCTAGTCAAATATGTACAATCACCAAGACAATCCAATACATCAAAAGGCCTTTTTCCTAAGCCCAAAGATACTCCTCCCATAACAACACTGTAGTTGTTAAATCCTCACCATCTTCTGAAAGAGTGGAACCTTTCTATGTTTCCTATTGCTTAATGGTTTCAAGTTAAGAAACTACATTTTAGATTCAGGTGCTTCTAACAATGTCATGCCAGCTAAAGTTGCAGATGCTCTTGGGCTTACCTTGACAAAGACCATAGGAAGGTGTTACTCCATGGAGAGACAAGTCCCTTTAATCGGACAAATCAAAGATGCACAAGTTATTTGGAATCTTTTCCTAACAAAAGATTAAAGATGACAATCTTAGTTGCAGATATTCTGTCTCCTACCAGGGATGTTGCTGAGCAAAAACTTTTGCAAAGAGTGGGAGGAGAAGTAAAGATGGATTGGTCATGTGCTCATATTCCTATCAAAGGAATAAATCAAAAGCTGGAGCCGAAAAGAAGTCCAAGTACATGGTTACAAAATCTGAGGATCCTAGATCTCAAATTCTTTTTCAAGAATCTAACCGTGGGGTCTATTTCTTGGAAATGGATAAAAATGTACCAGAACCGAACTTCAACAGAGAGCCAACAAAAGAAGAAGAAGAAAAAAGTTTGGACTCTGGAGTTTAAAGGCAGTTGTTGTTCTTTTGGATCAAGATTCGGTGACATTCTACTAATATCTCCAGATCATGAGATATTCCCATACTCCCACAAGTTGATGTTTGAGAACACCAATCATACGGTGGAGTATGAAGCATTGCTGTTAGGAATGGAGCAAGCTAAAAAGAAAGGAGTAAAACTCCTCAAAGCCCAAGGAGATGTTGAACTTCTAGTAAAGCAAGTTTGAGGGAAAAATCAAGTCAAAGAGATAAGATGAAGCATTATAGAGATAAAGTGCTTTCTGCCACACTAGATTTTGCAGCCTTCTCTATAAACTTCATTCCAACAAATCAGAATTCCAAGGTAGATTCTTTGGCAATCACGGCTGCACTATTGAATCCGGATAGACCACCATCCATATTCAGACAAGGAAACTATAAAGTGGAGATGGTCTACACCCTAAAGTCCCTGATAGTGTTGAATGTGTAAACTTTCAATGATGACAAACAAACATTCAATGATGAAAACAAACATTACATGTATGTTGTGCATGTTGTCAAGGGAATAAATCACCACCATGATAAACAATCACAGAAAAAATTGATCCAAGTTATGATGAAATAGTGGAATAATCCAACCAAAAGGTAACAAAATCCCCAAGGGTTTAGTTTCCTTAGTGGGGACTTTCAACAAGCATGATCAATACTTAAAGAAGAACAAAGAATATGGTGATAGTTCTTCCTCAGAAATGCAGCCGGTAAATATGGGAACGGAGAAGTTGATGAAGACTTACCCACCAGAGAGAAGAAAGGATGAGCCACCACAAGATGAAGTTGATAAGGACTTGCCCAAGGTATTTGACAAGAAGGCTAGAGAAAGGAAGTTGAGATCAGAGACTGGGTACTTTGGTGGGACAAGAGACATGAACCAAAGGGCATGCATGACAAATCTGATTCACTCTGGAAAGGGCCCTTCATGATCAAAAGAGAGTTTCCGAAATGGACACTTTCTTCATTTTTCCTACGGGATGGAATTGAGTTTACCACTTTCCTTTCAATGGGAATCATCTAAAGCTATTCAGAAATTGAGATATAGGGTAAAACCTATTTGTATATAAATAAAACTTTTTGTTGTTTTCTTTTCTTTTTTTTTTTTTTTTTTTTTTTTGCTCTGACCCCAAACCCAATGGACAAGACACGAAACTAGAGATGTTGGGATCTCATCTTCACTCCTTTCATTTTGAAAGAGGTAAAGATGTCCACAGACAGAGAGCTGATCTGGTGTCCCCAGATTTCACCCTGAAATCTGGGACTACCCATTTGAAAAAAATTCATTCTTTTTTAAAATAATGGGTCTTTTTGTGTTTTTATTGCCAGAAGATGTCTGTATTATGTTAGGATATTCCCAGTGAATCATATGAGCCAATTTTGACAAATACCCAGATGCCCAAACTCATTTTATCCCTCCGCCAAGTTTTGTCTGCAGGAAATTTTTATTTAATTATTTATTAAATAAATAATGCCTCGTTTGAAGTAAATTGTGCTCTGGTTGAATCTTGTTGAAGTTTTGCATGCCAGTATTCACTCATCTCAATAGGGTTTTCACTAGGAATGAATTTAGGGCATTTTCACAACTTCGGCAAATATTTTTTTTTTATTTATTTCTTTTGTTTTTTCTTCGGTTTTCTCCTCAAGTTTCTCTGTGAAATTCCCTAGGTCAATTCTTTCACCTAGTATAGTCTGTTTAATTTCCTGAAGCATCTGGAGATCATCTACCAACACAATGCTAGAAGGAATCAGCCTCAAAATGCAAGCTTCTAACTAAAAAATGATGAAGTCATGCACAAAAAGCCTCTCCTAGGCAAGTCACTTTTTGGAAATGAATGAGTTTAAGTTGCATGGGATTTTTTGTAGTAGAAGAGAGTAGGTGGGAATTTATTACCTTGCCTTACAGGTAATTTTCCCATGAAGTCAAAGTCACTTAAGCTACGATGGGAAAATTAGAGGCAAAGAGGCGAGCGGGAATTTCTTACCTGCCTTGCAGGTAAAAATTCCCATTATAAAATAAAGAAAAATCACTTAAAGCACCGATGGAATTTTCTTCTTGCCTAGCAAGCTAAATTTTCCCATCATAAGGTTTTATTCACCCAAACAAGTCACACTTTTTCAAAAGAATCTATTTTTAATGCAAGTCACACTTTTTGGAAAGTCACTTAAGCTGCAATGGGAAAATTAGAAGCAAAAGTAGGGGGGAATTTATTACCTGCCTTGCAGGGTAAAAATTCCCATGATGAAAGTCAAATCACTTAAGTGGAAGAAGGGATTTTTAGAGCTATGGTGTAGGGTGAAAATTCCCATAAAGTTGACTTTTAAATTTAGAATTCACCCATGTCAAAAAGTGTGACCCATTTGGTGATTAAACAATGATATTAATGGTATTTATTAATAGTTGTTTTGCCTAATTTTGGCACCCAGGATGAATAGAAATTCAATGCATGAGGATAAGCCAAAGTGAACTAAAGGTAGCATGCTAAAAATAAATAAATAAAATTTATTTAATGGTAGCCAACAACATGCAAAAATAGGCGCCCAATTTGGGTGAATAAACATCATTGTTTATTAATTAATTACAGAATAGGGTGGAAAATTATTAGAAATAGAATGCTGAGGGTTATATAAGCATGGGCTACCATAATGAAGATGTAATTAATTATTTTTGCAAAGGATTGCAGCCTGGATAGTTTTGGCACCAAGGAAGGAGGATTTTTGCATCAAAAAGTGTTTTTCATTGCCAAAAAGCTTCAAAGTTTGGCGCCTAGGGTTGGAGGAGCTTGATTTAAGCCTTTTAATATCTACATGTTGGTATAAGTGCTCTAGTGAATTAAATAATATTTTTCTTGCTTTTGCATGCAAGCAAAACCTCAAATTTTAGGGCAAGGCTTTATATGCAGATTTTGGTGATAAAAATCAAGTATTCATGCTGGATTTCATTTGTCTCGAATTAATTGTAGGTATTCATCACAGGTGCTCATATTAGTGAAAGAAGTTCAAATCAATGTCAAGTACATTGAATATATCTTTCGAATTGAAGAATTTTAGATCTGCACAAATGGATCCAATTGCAAGGGATTATGGTAGAATTAAAAGAAAAGAGCTCAGACAAAGATTGTTCCAGCCATGATGAATCATGATGATAGAGAGGGATCAATAGAATCATGCATAGCTTCCATATTTTTGAAGTCAATGATACAGACATAGGCCCTAAACCTATCACCAATTTAATTGATAGATCAAGATCTCATAATTGCAAAGGCTTCCAACAAAAATTCATCCTCTTGTTTCTGACATAGCCCATGTAGAAATTATTGCATGGGAAATTCCTTCCAGGATCTTTTGCATGTGCTCCCAATCTTCCAATTGAAGCCTTCATTGAATTTACTTTCATGAGTTTTGAATTATTCTAAAACGATGTATGAAGAAGAATTGCAAAAGCTTCAAAAGCTTCAAGGATAAGAGGGAAGACAAGGCAAAGGCAATACCCACAAGCAAATCATAGTCACCTGCTTCCAGATCACCTTGGTGAGAATCAAAGACAAAAGAGTCAACTGCATGTAGAATATGGAAAAATAACAAGACTGGAAGTGTTGCAGCTTTCTTCTAATTTTCCTCTTTCCTCTTTCTTATTTTTCTCGACAAAGTAATTGAGCGATCAATTAAATTATAAAACTTAAGTGATTGGTTTAAAAGCCATTACTTGAAGAGGTCATTTACTTGGAGATAGGTGGAAGACATGCAAAATAGAAGGTTCTATTTTTAGTTATAAATCATGCATGTCATGCAAAGAGGAATTCTAGGAGGGAGATTTCTAGTTGTTTCTTTTACAACTTCCACATGTGCCAGTTCAGTTATAGTTTCCTATTTGTAACTTCCTCTCCATACACTATAAATAGAGGAAGAACCTACGGGTTAAAGGAGGAGAATTTGTAAGCAACATTCTTGTGTTCTAGACTTTGTGCTGAAACCCCTGATAGCTATTTTAAGCAGAGGAATAGAAAGGATCATATTTCTAGAGAACTTTGTGTCAACGGTGCATTTTGTTTCTAACTTTTTGTCTTAGATCTATTCATAAACTTTGTGTTATTCTAGATCTAGATCTGAAAGTTCCTTTGCTTATAATTTTGTATGTTAATATCTATCTGTTCTATCTATGTGCATGCAATCAACTCTGTAATCTATTGATTGGGTTGCACATCTTCCCTCTTTCTTTCCTATTTTTTCTATTTTCTTCTTCATCAGATATTTCCTTTCTTTAACAAGCTGCTTACTTGTTGCAAAACTATACAACTATGGTTCATGAGTTGCATGGTTAAAGTAATACCCACAAATAGATACTAGCATATTTAACTGAAAAATCTTACATGGGAGCCTCACTAGTAAATGAGGGAGATTTATCTCATGACTCGGAGAAAATCTAGCCAACAAAACTAAGTCAAATAAATTTCCTAAAAATATAAACACAACCAAAACTAATTCTAGTAGTATTTAATTTGGTGTCCATATTCGCATCATACTCAATAGTCATTGATGCAAAGAGAAGAAATGTCTATCATCTCCTTAAGTGTTCTATGTATCTTCTTTAGAAATCATTGGTTAAAATATCAACAAATCGATCTGCACTTCTCACATAATCCATGAAAACCTCTGATTATCATTGACCAATTCTCTAGTGAAATTATGCTTGAGGTCAATATGTTTTGTTCTAGCATGGAAAATTAGATTCTTCAACAATTGTATTTCCCCATTGTTATCACAAAAACTTTGTGTAGGCTTATGTTAAGATTCTCTAAAATAAAATAAGATTTTCTCTCCACCACATACCTTGTGTGCAAGAATATTTAAGATTTTCCTATTCATCTTAGGTAGAGGATAAATAAATTGTAGCTTGCTTCTTTAATGACCATGAAACCAACTCACTTCCCAATGTGAAGAAATAACATGAAGTAGACTTTATGTCATCAAGAGAACCTCCCAAAAATGAATCTATGTATACAATTTGACATAATGAATTTTTTGATGAGATTAATACCATGATTATAACTAACTCTTTCATATCTAAAACTCTTTTCACTACTTGTAAATGTTTTAATGATGGATTTCCCATATATATGGAAACTAGTTAAACCCCATAAAAATTAAATTTCTCTTGTAGATCCTATTTTTTTCAATGACATATTTATTAATTTGAGGCTAAATAATATTTCATGTATCATTCCTCTCAATTTTCATGGCATCAACCCACTCTTTTCTTTGACTAGCTTCTGCATAACTTATAGGTTCGCTAGTTATAGATGACAATGTAAACATAGTATTTTCATCATAAGAATCATAAAAGTTTACCTTTTTGATATTGTCACCTTGTGATAATTATCTCATAATTATGATCCAACATTTTATTTTCTACATGTGGATTTAGAAAACGTGTGTGCTTACTTGGCGTTAATGTAGATGGATGATTAGTCTCTTGGGAAGAGCTAGTATTTTCTTGTTGAATTGAAAACATGTGCAGGACTTTACAAGACATCAAAATTTTCTTCAAGAGGTTTCACCCCTTCACTCGTGACCCTTTTATAAATCTGATCATACTCAACATGCATCTCATTTTCAAAAATATTACAATCCCTAGAAATAAGTGTCAATTTACTAATGGGACTATAAAAGTTATATGGTTTGCTTTCATCAGTATATCCTATGAAAATGTGAACCATGCTCTTACAATATAAGTGTATTATCTTTATTGACCTTGAATTGACATGGGATGAGTTTCATGTTGCCCTTTCCTTCAACATGGATAGAATTTTCATCTCCCAATTGCACTTGGCTTTTGAAAGAATCATCTAACTTATTGAAATTATCTTTTTGACTTGTCATGTGATTTGAGAAACCTGAATCAAGAAACCATAAGTTATTTTCATCCTCTAATCCCACATTTTGTGTGAAACAATAATTTGATTCATATTGACCCAAACTTTATTAAGCTTGAAATGCCATATTTTCACCTTCTTGATTATCTTAATTCTCATCTACTAGTATCATGAAATATTTAATAAAATGAACAAGTTTTTGTAATAATGATAAGTAAGGTTTCTTTCGACTTTACTTGTGAAGTTAGCTTGATTTTCCCCCTTAAAAATACTTATTTTGGTTATGATTCCTTGTTTTAAAGTTTGTTATGAATCTCTTCATATAGTCTCATCTTATCCTCATGGGACAAGAGAGAACCCAGTAATTCATCAACACT
This sequence comes from Taxus wallichiana var. yunnanensis, assembly GCA_018340775.1. Taxonomy (NCBI): domain Eukaryota; kingdom Viridiplantae; phylum Streptophyta; class Pinopsida; order Cupressales; family Taxaceae; genus Taxus; species Taxus wallichiana. The sequence goes on along the minus strand of CM031235.1, from coordinate 690,740,252 downwards.
TATAGTGTTCATTTCCTTAAACTCCTTAATATTTATCATAATATCCAACCATATTTGTGTCAAATATCTCAAAATTTTCCATATTATAAACTTGTTGTATATAGTTTCCTATAAATCCTCATTTTGTGTACTAAATCAGTTATATTAATACAATATTTTCCAACCCACTTCATTATCATACATTCTCAAATTTTCAAAATTCATTTTAAGGGTTTGGATTTTCACTTCTCTTATCTTAGCAAAGCATTGATATGAAGTCTCCAATAAAAGTAAAATTCAAAAATCCATTATTCTCCTAATGATGGCTTAAAACCCTTCTAAACCTTTCTTGAAAAAAGATATAATACCAAATGAAGTTTTGGTATGGATGGAGTGCAAATCATATCTGAAATTCCTAAATGAAGCTAATGATCATCCAATCTTGCCTAGAATAACTAGCTATTAAACTACTATGTTTGTAATTGATATTGATAAAAAAATAATGAATAACTTCACATAATGAATCCAAATCTTACTAGTGTATAATTACATACTAGCAAATAAAATCATAGATAAAATAAATGCAAAAAACATACCCACTTGGAAAAATTCACCCCACTATTGTGTATACAATTAGTCAATAAACAAGGATAATATAACAATTACAATAAGGCTTGTCTTAATTTACATGAAAAGTAAAAGACTAATAAAATGAACGAAAACTCCTAAATTAACTAAATAAAATTAAAATAGACTCAAGATGATAAGTATCATCCACTACTAATTTATGGTCAACACGCAAGAAGTAATATTTAGTTTAAATGACGCATGTGCACCCATCATACACCGTAGTCAACCTAAGCACCCTAACCTCTCCTAAAATGGAAATGGACTAAGATAATACTAAAATTAGTCATTTACACATAGAATTGGCTCCCTACCTTATTGGGGATGAATGAATAATGTTTTTACATTAGTTAATTTCACATCTAGTGAATTGTACTCTAACTAGCACTTCTAGTTTAAAAATAGAAGATGTCTAAAAATAGAATGTTGCATATAACCATAAAAATTCTCACAAAACTAACTCAAATAAATATCCTAAATATGATAAACACAACTAAAAATAATTATAACATTAATTAATTATGTGCCCAAGTTGGCATCATAGTCAACAATATGATTGCAAATATTGCATATATTTTGGTTGTTTACTTTTTATAATTAATAGATTCTATGAGAAGGCATAATAATAAAAAGGAATGTAAGGTTCATTACAAGGGGTTATTTTTGTATGCTAGGAAAAATATGGTGATAAACAAGGAAGTAAAACACTAACAATAATACCTCCTCCTTCGTTATTCCATAGAAAACCTCATAATGGGAAAGGAAACATGGATAAGCCCTGATTGCGTGATATGTAGGTGCTTTTCTCAAAACGAAGCAAGGTCATTTCCGCAACAAGATCTACTAATTTGATACCAAAATGGATAAAAGGATTATCGATTTGGGGTGCTTCAATATGAGGCTATTTGGTTATTAGGATGAGGTGGAGGGATGTTCTTTGCTCAATGGATGCAAGAACTCAGATGGGGAATTCAAGCTTATTCTCTATGTCTTAAAGGAGAAGAGTAAGGTTGTATTTATAACCTGGGGAAGTGATTAACTTAGAGTAATTTAAGTAAATGGTTTGAAAATTTAGGTAAGATTAGATGAGTGGGGACCATGAGTAATGGGTGAGGATTTGAATTGGATTTTTAATTCATGAGTGGAGGATTTTAGGTAAGTGGGGACCACAAAGAGTGGGTGAGGATTTGATTTTGAATTTTTAATTCAATAGTGGAAAAACATGGAGAATAATGACATGTGGTAAGGATTAGGTTATTTTTAGATTTAAAGGGATAATTAATCAAATTAAATTTGATTAATTCAGAAGTTATTTTTGTGGGAAATGAGGTAGGAGGGATTAATTAATTTAAGACATATGTGAAATTAGGGTGTCTATATTTGCCCCTCTTTGGAAGGGTACTACAAAAGTAGTGTCATTTCAAAGAAAGTAGACGAGATGGAGTGAATATGCCCCAGGTGGAAGGATTGAAGATTTTTGAAGAGATTATTCTTTGAAGGAGGTGTTCCTTCGATAAGATGTTGTTAGAGGAAGAAAAGAGAAAGCTTTCTCTAAGCTAAAGTAGAACAAACTTTATCTTGTGAGAATGGGGGAAGAATTCAATCTACTTTTTCGAAGAAAAAATTAGAGCTAATGTTTATTAGAGAGAGTATAAGGTGGTGGGTGATGAATTTCATGGTATCCTCTAAGACAAAAATTTCATGAGAAGATGTGATTATGGACATATGTGATGTTGCCCCCTCGAGAGGGCTGACGAGGATGGAATATATGACAGAGATCTCGAAAAGAGGAGAGATTAATTACGAGGAGAGGAGGACGATAATGGGGTGTAAGATAATGGAATGACCGCACGAAAAAAATGGAGAAAGGATTCAATCAGCCTTGAATGCTAGGTGTGAGGGTGTGTGGAATGATGCAATGGGAAAGAGAAAAGGGAATGGATAGGATTGGTGGTTGATTATGAGAAGAGAAAGAAAGGTGAAGGGTTATGGAGATAGAGGAGGAAAAAAGGAATGAAAGAGGTAGAAGAGAATAAGAGAGAGGGATGATAGGGAAGAAGGGAATGATGAAGGAAAAACAAGAAGAAGACAAGAAAATGATAGAGAAAAGGATGAATTTATGAAAATAGAGAGATGTGCCATATGAAGGAGCAACAAATATAATAAAGAGGAATGAAGGGAAAGCAAAAAAGATGATAGAGATGAGAAAAGCAAGAAAGCGATAGAAGTAGAAGATGGAGAAGACAAGGGTATGGGGAATGGGGAAAGATAAATAAGACGTAGGGGAAAAGAAAAAGGGAGAGTAGGGGTAAAATTGATGAAAAGGATGAAAGAAGATGAAAGAAGATGAAAGGTAGAACTGGAGAGAAAAAAAGAAACTATGAGGGGCCAAGAAAGTGTGAAAAAGATTAGAAAAAGAAGAGAAATTGGTACAAAATAAAATAAAAGGTAGGAGTGGTAGAGAAAATTAGGGGAGGTGGTAAGAAGAAATGTGAAAATTATGGGGGAGGAAAGGAGGAAAAAGTGAATACAGGGAGAATATTGAAGGAACCGGGTCCTCGTGAGGAATACCAAGGAAAAGAATATGGAACAAACCGCATGGAAATGCATGTGGAGGATGGGATGATAAAAAGATGAGACAATGTTGAAGAGCCAAGTTATTGATGGGGAATTAAGAAGGAAACATGAGGTAAAAAGGGGAAGAATATGATACAGAGGAAGTGAAATAAGACGAGGGGTGGGAGAGAGAAGAGGCTAATAGAGAAAATGATTTAGAATGAAGGAAATACAGAATGGGGATAATAAGTGTAGAGTGAGTAGTTTAAGGAATGTAAAGAGAAGAAAGAGGGGAGGAATGACATAGATTGGAAAAGAGGAAGAGATGTATGAAATGAGGATACGAGAATTACAATACAATAGAAAAAGGATGTATGATGAAGACAAGTAAAGATATTGAAGAGGGTGAAGGGAAGATGGAGAGGTAGGTAAGAAGTGACAAGAAAGGGTGGGAGTGGGGAAAAGGATGGGAGAGAAAAGATAATGGGGATAGAAGAGGAAATGGCAATGAGGGGACATTAGGAAAGTCCACTAACAATGAGTGGTGGGGAAGGATGAGAGAAAAAATGAAGAAAGGGAGAAAGGAAACGAGGAATGGAAAGGGTAACACCAACAAAGGGACGTTAGGGAAATCCCACTAATAATGAGAGTGTGGTACACTCAGAGGAAGGAAGGAATGAAGGGAAAATGGAGAAGGTCAAGGGAGTGAACGAGGTTGCATGTAGAAATGAGGATTGATGATTTTTAGGGAAATTCCACTAACAATAATTATTAGCGGGAATAGAAGATGATGATGAAAGAATGTTAGAGGAATGTTAACAACAATGGCGAGTAAGTGTGGGGGTAGATATGTGGGATAATTTGAGAAGATGAAGTGAAAAGAGTAAATAAAATGTGAGGGATGAGTTATGACAAGGTGAAAGTGAGGAGAGGATGTGGAGGATGAGGATGAATGAGGTGAGGATGAATAAACAAGACATGAAAATAATGGGAAGAAACAGTATGAAGGATGATGGATCAAGAAGGAAAAAATGGGAGAAAGGAACATGGTTATAGGTGGAAGATAGTAGACATACGTTGTGAGATGATAGGTGGAGAAAGGATAATGGTAGGAGGAAAATGTGGTTGGTAGGAGAGACCAGGTGGAAGAAGTGATCAACAAAGTGAATGAAAAATGAGGTGAGGGAGAAGTTTAGAATGAAGATTTTAGCATAGGGAGGACCCTAACGTAATACTATCATGCGATGGAAGTGGTTAAGTAAGATTACCAAGCGAGGGATGATGGAGATGAAAAGTGGGAAAGTAAGAAGTGGTGTTTGTGAGAATGGAAGAGGAGGTGAGAGGATGTGATAATGGGGAATTTTGAGAAAAAGTGAAGGGTGAGGATGTGTAGTGATGGGGAAAGGAAAGAAGACAGATCATCCTTAAGAGGGACTCTTAAGTGAGATTGCCATGCCGCACGAGTGGTTAAGTAAGATTTCTAAGTAGAGGATGGTGATAGTGGTGGTAAGCATATGTGTGATGGGGAATGAATAGAAAATGTGGATGGTGAGAATGTGGAGTGATGATCAAGTGCAAGATGGCAGTTCATCCTTAAGAGGGACTCTTAAGTAAGATCATGAGAGTGGTTAAGTAAGATCGCCAAACCGACAGGGATGATATGCAAGGAGAAAGACAAAATTGTATTGGGTATAGGGGTGGAATGGTTGGTTGAAGAAGATGATCACAATGAGAGGTGGGAGAAATAAGATGGGGGAAATATGATGGGATGGGGGAAGGCCATAGGGAAGATCAACCTTAAGAGGGACTCTTAAGTAAGATTGCCATGTGGCAGGGATGGTTAAGTAGGATTGCCAAGCTGAAGAAGAAGAAGAATGATGATATAGTGAGGGAATGGGAATGGTATGACTAAATGGACTGAAGGGGAACCCTCAAGTGAATTTTCATACTATGAGAGTGTGTAAGTAGGATGACAGGCAGAAGACGGATTTGGGGAAGGATGAGGAAAGAGTGAGTGATGTATGCCAGAGTGGAAGAAGAGGTGAGATGAGATGATAACAAGGAAGAAAGGAAACAAAGGAATGTAACATGAATGGATGTAGGAATATATATGGTGGAGGGTGAAGAGTGTGAGGGGAATCCTTAATTGGGATGCCCTATGTGGTGAGAGTGATGATACAAGAATGAGAATCAGAAGAGGTGGAGTGGAAAGATGGTGTGGTGGTGATTGTTTTTTGATGAGAGGGGAGATGGTGGAGAAGCTTCTACAGTGGGAAGATCTTAGGGAGAGGGTATACCTCCACCAAGGGTCCCACATAGAAGGGGTTATTAAGTAAGATTGTCAAGCAGGAAGTAGAAGAGTGAAAGAAAGAATACAAATGGGTGAGAGGGGAAAAGAATGGTGAGAAGGGTAATGTGGGGATAAGTGGTGATGAGTAGAAATGAGGATCGAGGATGAATGGATCAAATACATGGTGATGATGGTGGGGGAGGAGGAGTTGCTGGATAGTGAATGCTACTTGAGAAATATCTTCAAGTAGGATTTGCAAACTGCAACGGTGATCAAGTAGGATTCCAAAACTGGGGAATGTATTAGTATGGGTGAATGGATGGGGTGAAAATTAAGATTTTGATCATGAAGGAAGATAATCACTTGATGAAAAGCATCTTAATTTTAATATAGCACATAACAAGATGTATCGTGATATAAAATATCGGGATGACTAGACTATAATATGTGTGATAACTTAAACAGGGGCCATCAAAAAGGTTTTATGCCCCAAGATGCGATATATGCAAGAGGAAAAGAGCATAGATAAAGCCATCAAGAAATTATGATGCCCAAGTACGATATGTAATCGATAACATAAGTATATTAGAGAAAATACATAAAATCAAGATACACCCTGTAATATATCAAGATATAAGAAAGTAATTAAGAACTTGTAACTAATAATGCAACAAAAGAACCATTAAACATGTCCCTAACGTTTTCCACAGTGATGATTGATTGGATGTGCCCCCAAACAGGGGTACAAGGACATAAAATGGATTGGGTCATTATTCTCAAACAAGGAAACAATGAGAGCCATATTTTCCCCAAGCGAGGATTCACACGAGGAGAAGTGGTTTGAATGTGATAGTCATAAGGTGGTTGGATCATTCGTTGGGGATAATAGTTCAAAGGATGAATTGTGTTGATTATTAAGTTTTTGGGGTTTTTGACTGTTTTACAAGTTTTTAGAATTTTTTGATTTTGTGTATGTTTTTAGGATTTTGAATATTTTGAGATTTTTAATGTTTTTGGGATTTTTGAGATTTTTATATTATTTTGGAGATTTTGAGATTTTCTAATTTTTTTTTTGATATTTTTTATGTTTTTGAATATTTTAAATATTTTTATATTGTTTTTGAGCTTTTGGGGATATTTTCTAATTTTTTGGATTTTTGGTTTTTTAATTTTTTGGATTTTTTTCCTAATCTTTTTGGGGATTTTGTTTTGGAAATTTATGGACCAAAATGCAAACTTCTTTTGAGAGGTGATAAACCAGGATATATTGTCTATATGTACCACATTCCTCATGGTAACTCATGCTTCAAATAATAAAAATTATCATTCCATTGGCAAGATATGTTGGTGATGATATGATGGAAAGAATTCTAACTCCATTCTTGACTCCACGCAACTAGTAAGATGTGAGGGCTCATCACCGAGAATCAAGAAGGACAAGATGTAGATAATGAATATAGAGACAAGTGCTAATAACAATCCCTTTGGAAAATTTTGATTCAATTCTTCTTAAGTTCATGAACCATTTTCAAAATGACTTTCACTTTATGGGTCACGTGCTAGACTTAGACAATTACGTGGCATGTTGATTGGTAAGATATGAGGTGAAGGGATAGTTCTCTCTTCACTTAGACATCTAAATTACTTCTTTAGGGATTTTATAATTGTAAGCATTTTCAGATTGATAAGATTTTGTATTCTTGAAATGAATCCCTATGCCTTTCCCCATGCTACCAGTAAGAAGCAAGGGCTCATCACCGAAGGAAAAACATAGGCTAGTAAATTTTTTTTTTTTTTTTTTTTTTTAATTTTTTTGTTTGGAATTTTTATGTTTTTACAATATTTTTATGCTTTTTTGAATGACCCTCTATGCTTTTCCCCATGCCACCAGTAAGAGGCAAGGGTTTATCACCGAAGACAAGACGTAGACGAGTAAGGGCACCTCCCTCCATTCCCAGTCTCACACTACTAGTAAGAAGTGTGGGCTCAACACCAAAGACTATGAAGGACAAAAGGTGTGACAATGAATTATTCATAATTTATTTAATTGATTGAATTTACAATAGTGCTTTGTATTTGGAGAAGGAACGTTTGCCCCCAATCTCATTCCCACACGACTAGGAGGACACGAGGGTTTAACACCAAAGACTAAGATGGATGATTAAATGAAACGGGTACAGAAGTTTAAAATCTTTTTTATGAAAGAGATAATTTCTTTGAAGGGAATATATTGCCATCACTAAGCTTCTTGATATGACCATAGGTGAAAACAACTGAAAATGGGAGATATTATAAGAAGTATGATGCTCACAAGACTTAATATGATCTATGTTAGCACCTGTCTCATGATGATGAGTATGAAGATATGATTGTGATAATGAGAATATCTACCAATGAAATGAATAATTTTAAATTATTACGATAGATGAGTAAGATAAAAGGAACAATATACAAGTGATTGTCTCCGGAATAGAGAACACCTCAAGGATAAAATTTCTTTATATGTAATGCATTCATTGGTTCATTAAGTTCCTGACCATCTTCAGTGGCCAATTTATAGGCTCCAAAGCCAAATTTAGCTATAATTACATAGGGTCCTAACCCGTTGGGCTCAAATTTGTCTTCTTTGTCTCATTCTTTGGGTGTGTTCTTTCGATTTTATTTGAGAATGAGATCATTGACCTTAAATTTTCTAGGTTTGAATTTTTTATGGTAGCTACATCGTAGCTGATTTTGATATATTTGAACATGATCTAGGGCATAAAGTCATATTTCATCAAGAAGCTCAAGTTCATTAAGGTGTGAGTGTCGATAATAATCTTTATTGATTACGTCTTTGAGGGATATTCTAAAGGATAAGAATTCAACCTTGACATGTAAAATAGCTTCCCAACCATAAACAAGGGAGAAGGAGTGGCTCTAGTAGGTGTGTGATAAGATGTGTGGTAAGCACAAAGAGTGGGATAGATTTGGTTTAGCCAATAGCTTCCATGTGTGTTGAAAATATTTTCCATGATGGTTTGTATTGTTTGATTTGTTGCTTCTGTTTGGCCATTAATTAATTGATTTGATGATAGATTCACAATTAAAGATGGAAAAGGTTACGTAAGGATATTCATGGGTATACATACCTCATAGAATGTATGCACGTAGAAGTCTTGACATGTGGTAATCATCAATGATGAGATGCCTGCAAGATCGATCATTAAAAGCATAATGGACACGACAGGTTGTATTGTCATAAGTGTCCAAACTTGTTGTGATTGTGTTTCAAAAATAAGACTAGAGATGTTAGGCATAGGAATAATAGAATCAAGTTCAATGGTGTTTGATGATGGACTCCCTTTTGTAGTGTGTATAGTTATATCAAGGGTTGAAAGGGAGTCTTGAAGTGAGGTTCAAGATCTCTGTAGACATTAGAAGAATGTTGTTGTCCAAAATAGGTTCAATGTCTATTTGGGTTGAAAAAGAGTCTTGAATCAAGGTCAAGCTCTCAGTAGATGGTGAAAGAATGTTGTTGTCCAAAACAAGTTTAATGTATGTTTCAACTAATGGAATAAAAAAGTTGAAGAAGGTATGGATTGGTTTGGAATTAGAAAGTCTTTACATTTGTCATGATCTCATGGAATTTCAGTATGTATAGGAGTTTCATCAATATTCAACTCTTCATTGAAATTTTTGGTATTGGATGTGTCATTTATTTCAAGATCATTTTCATCAAACTCTACATAGATGACATCTTCGTCAATTAAGTCTTGGACGTAATTCTTAAATTACACACATTTATCTGTGTGATGACCATCAATGTGATGAAAGTCACAATATGTGTTAGGTTTGTACCAACATGGATTAGATTCCCCTTTGACAAATGGTTTTATAATTGGATATCTTATCATTTTAGCCTCTTTTAGTTGATGAAAAATACTAGAGAGACTTTCTCCAAGGGGGGTAAACTAACGTTGGACTTTACGAAGTGATGTCTTTGTTAGGTTGTATGATTGGATTTTTGGGTGATCGTTCACTGATTTGGGTAGCCATATGAGAGATTTGTGTTGTCATCTTATTAATTTTTTAATAGCTCATTACGTGATGTTTTTCGTGAATTCATCATGTTTGAAAGAGAGGGAGAATGAAGAAAGGTGTGATGAAGAACTCAACCTATTGATTGTGATCTTTGTTTTGGCTCAATCGAGTTTTAACAAGTAAGGCTATAAGGAGTAAGCTTAAACAAGCTACTCGGGATAAATATGTGATAGCTCAAACAAGATATAATGAAAATGGTTTAGATTTGGCTTAAACAAGCTTAACATGTGACAATGTAAGGAGTACACTCAAACAAGGTACTCGATACAAGTGGGATATAGCTCAAACAAGCTATGATGAATATGTTGATTGGTTTGGCCTAGAAAAGCTTGGGTTTTTTATAGAAGAGTAACTCAAACAAGTGACTCAACACAGTTGTGAACTCAAAATGAGCTCTAAAGGGATTTGTGTCGGATGTAATTTTGATAAACTTGATCAGTTGAAGAAATAATGAGTGAACTCAAAAAAGTCTCCTAATGTCAGTTTGATATAGCTTGAAAACACGTTATGGAGGATTGGTTGAAGCAAGCTAATGAAATTGGTGTGATGTTTTGGTCTTCGTTGTTGGATTGTTTCAATATTTTTCTTGGTATTGAATCTATCGAGAAATGGTTTTTGGAACACGAGTAGGATTTTAATTTTTACAATGAACACATTGATATCAACCAATTTTGATGATAAAAATAATGCTAAACTATTTTGTTGACAAACAGCAAGCAGTCATGTGTATCAAATTATTTTGTCTCAAGAGGTAGATTCTTCGGAATGATCATTGCTTCATGCAATCATATAAGTATGTTGTGGAATGATGGATGCAGGATCTTATCACTCCAAAAATATGCATCCTCCAATATACCCTAGTCCTGATATACCTAATTTTTACGGGGACAAAATTAGTATGGGAACCCTTAGAGCACTGGAGGAGACTCACCAATTCTTACTTTTCTTCTCTGGAGTGAATCACCACATCCAATGTAGGTTTTGTAAAAAGGTGGAAGGTGATGGGGAATGAATGTGTATGGTGTCCTTATAAATCCTCGAAGATTTACAGGGATGATGCCAGGCTTCGTTGTTATGATTATTTAGGTGTGACTCACATGCTCCACACGATAGCATTACTTGTAAGTGAAGAGAAGGGAAGGTAGATATTGAACACTACGATGAGACGATGTCTCAAAGTGTAATGCAAATGAAAATGTTGTTGGTGTGTGGTATTCAATTCCATGTCCCTAGTGTAGCATCGGTGGTGATGAAATCCACCTCGACTACGTGCAAAAAAAAATTATGAAGTGATTAAATGCAGGGTTATTTCCAACTTGAAATAAATCACTGACGGAAAATGGCAACGTACCTGAGCGTGCTAATTTTTTTTTGGTTTTAACAATTTTCTTTGAATGGTAGTACTTTTGTGGGATTTTTTTGTTTTTGTGTTTTGTATAATATTCTAGTGATGTGGTCCTGCAAAGAATATATTAGTAGTTATCCTGTAGACAAAATTTTAAAAATTGATCATGGTTGTTTTTTATTTTCTAGATCGCTCGAAGGCATAGGAAAAGAGCATACACAACCAATGACCGAACAAATATTAATAATATGATGAAGTAAAATAATGATTGAAATGTGATTAGAAAAAAAAGCTAGAGGATCCTGTAATATTAGAACAAGAAAATAAATAATCGCGACCATTTTTTATTTTCCAGATCACTTGAAGGCGTAGGAAAAGAGAATACGCAGATACAATTGGAACAAGTTGTGTTTAAAATGTTAATAATTATTGCACTTAATTGTGATTGCGAAATAGCGATAATGATTATCTTCACAAAAATAAAAATGACGAAAGAAGAGTTTTAAAATGTTACTAGAAATGTGGTTGTGGAAAGTTGGAAGGTAAGGCAAAAAAATTGTTTTGCGGAGCCCAAGTGGCCTCCAAAGTGTGTAAAAGACCACATGGAATGCAAATCCAATAAGTTTGGCGAGATAGGTCCAAAAAGTCTGTATTATTGAAAAAGGTCTTGCAAGAAAATTATTAGTAGTTTTCTGCACCAAACGTTAGCAAAATAATAATAATAATCGTAACAATCCAACGATGTCAAATCCTACTTAATGATCTAATGATGCCTATTCCACTTAACGATCTAATATGAACTGAAGAAAACATGTATGAAAGAAAATAAGTAGTGTAAAAGATCACCACAAAAATTCATTGATTGGGTAAGTTGAAGATGCAAGTGGAGTGGGTGAACCTAATGCTAATTGGAATTATTAGAGAGATGAGACACGTGAATGGTAAACATTACATATTTGAATGGGAATTGATATATATTAAATGCTAAACTTGAATGTTGGGAGTGGAAACCGAAGACTATAGACGTTTGAATAAGGAAGTGGAAACAAAATATTAGAAACGTGACAATAGAAATGTGATACGTGATATTAAAACATTAGGTAGGTGTGTACTTAGTGTGGCTAGGTTTTAAGTGTTTGAAGATTGAAAAAAAAAAAGTTGATTAAAGGATCACATTATGTTTGAATTTTGGAGAGCGAAAAAATTAAAGGAAAAGGGTATCTAATGGTATTTGAAGGAACATTCAATAGTCATGTCTCTTAAGAAAATAATACAAAAATCAAGTGTGTGTCATTCGGGAAGATTTTGTTGTTTTTATCGCGATTACGCAGCGTTTTCGCTAAATGAAACCGAGATACGAAGATTTTAAGACAAATAATGAAAAATATATGTGTAGACAGAGGGAAAACAAGCAACTACAAAAATCATCTAGGATGTGGAGCAGAAATATAAAAAAGAGCTTGGGATGAGAGGCTCGGGGATGGTGAGCTTATGAGTGTATAGAAGGATGGGATGATGAATTGGAGGTGGACGAGTGAGATGTTAGGTTTGGATGATGATGGATAGGTATTGGGGATGAGATTGAGTCAAAAAGTGTGTGGTAGAGTGTGGTTAGGAATTGGGATAGTGAACTCATTAGGTTAGTGGAGAGGAGAGGGCTCGGGAATGTAAAGAGAGAGAGAGTGCAGATTTAATATGCGAGGTGCAGTGGAGAGAAGGACGAGAGAGATGGGAGTTAGGAGTATTAATCGGAGATAGGGATGAGAACAAAGAGCACAAAGATGTGATCGTTGGGTGATTTTGTGGATATTTTGGGGAATGTGCCAGGATTGGTGAGTTGGGATCAAGGTAAGTTTGTAGGTGAAGCGGGTTTTGGGATGAGAAGGGATCGGGGAGATGAGTGGTGAGTTGGGTTGACGTAGAGAATGGGAAAGGAGGTAGTTTAAATATGGTGGGTTCGGGACTGGTATAACGTGGCCGAGGAAAAGTGAGCTCATGAGGGAGATCAATAGTGGAGCTCATGAGGGAGGTCAATAGAAGGAATGGGATGGAGCGGTGTTATGCGGGAGAGATAAGGAGGGAACATAGGAAGAAATGACCGAGGATGGCGTAGAGAGATGAAGCTCATATTTGGGTTGGGGGGAACTCTAAGTAGAGGAATTGGAATGAATCGTGGCATTGGAAGGAGTTGGGAATGGGATAGGGGTCGAGGATGTTGAATATGGGTATGAGCTTGGGGAGAGGGCTCGACCGAGTTGTTGTAGGGGCGTGGGGGATTCTTTGGAATAGTGTAGGATGGATGATAGGATTTTGTATTGATATATTTATATATATGAATATTTTTTTTAGAATTAAACTAACATCTAAAGTAGATCTAGGTTAGTTATTTTTTTATTTAGTTGTTTTTGGTTTATACATAGAGCTAGATATGATTTAAATTAAGATATAAATATAAACATATTGTTGTAAACAATTTGTTTGGTTTGTTTCAGTTTTTTTTTTGTAAAATGAATAATGATTTTGATAGTGTTTAAAAATAATATCTATAATAATATGCGTAAATGAAGAGGTAAATTAATATAAATATCAATTGTACCATGAAAATTAAAAATAGAATCCAAGCAATACGACTAGTTTCAGATTAGGTCCCCATGCCAGAGGAATTCAAAGTATGATTTTAGTTTTTGGGAATCAAGATCTAATGGGTGAGGATTTGAATTGTATTTGTAATTCATGAGTGGTGGATTTTAGGTGAGTGGGGACCATAAAGAGTGGGTGAGGATTTGATTTTGAATTTTTAATTCAATAGTTGAAAAACATGGAGAATAATGAGATGTGGTAAGGATTAGGTTATTTTTATATTTAAAAGGAATAATTAATCAAATTAAATTTGATTAATTCAAGTGCATTTTGTGGGAAATGAGGTAGGGAATTAATTAATTTAAGATAGATGTGAAATTAGGGTGTCTACAATTTTGATTAATTAACTTCCAACATTAACCATACAACATCAAAATAATGCATTAATACTTGCAACTAAGGATTATAATATGCTAAATGTTTGAATACAAAAGATGGAAAATGCACTTAGCTATACAAGTAATACATGAAATATGTTGGTGATCTAACTAGAAAACTTGAAGTAATGAACATATAGATGCTTCATTCTTGAGACTGTGATTGGAAAAGACCCTAGAATAGAGCCATGTAACTCTTCCATGATTAGTTGTATGGTCCTAGACCTATTGTATGGTCTTGGATCTACTTAGCATGGGGTTTCGTAACTTGTAGTGTCATTCGTTGATCTCCAAATATGTGTACTTATCAAACCCTAAGTGTCATACAATCCTGAAACTATCTAAAATGAGTTATATTGAACTTAAACATTAACCATGGGTTAGAGAGCCTACAAGAAGGTTAGTGTTTGAGTTGAAATGCAATCTTTGCACTACCTACTTTGTTACTATTGTGAAGAGGCCTCAAACCGCACGTATTTATCTACCTATCATGTAATATATGTAATATATGTAATATATATATATATGCAACTAGTTGGAAACTTGAACCACTTTGACCATGTTTGGGATGATTGTGTTCTTGTTAAAACATTGAGTTTATCTCTTTGAGTGCTTAGAAATGTGGGAAGATAAACCCCTTGACCTAGTTCAGTGCTTCAAAAATGTAGCAATGTCTACCCAATTGGATGTGCATTAGCTTCAATAATATTTAGGGAGCCTTGTGTGGCTTTTTTGTTACTGTTTGCAATAAGAGCTCATGCGAGTGCTAGATTATTGAATGAGGAGATATGAAATTGTTTAAATAGGGATATGAAGGTGATTTTTCATGTAAAGGCCAAATGAAGAGGATAAGAAGACCCAATAAAGATAATACAATTGAAAATAGAGTTAGAATATGTGTCCATCTAAAACCACATAGGCCATTCAGGACCGGAAATTACATCATGTTCCTATTGTATGGTTTTGGACAAGGAGATAGTGGGTGAAATATGGAGCTTGCATCATGATGAACAAAGGTTAAGCACTAATTTTATGCATTTATATTCAAATGTGATAACACATCCGTGTGAAGGAATAGAGATAGTAATATGTACTAAGTGAGGATAGGATATGTGTGTTTGTCTTATCCAATAAGCATAATCATAACCAATGATGTTAAAAGAATAAATTTCCAAATTTGAGTGTCTACATTCCCCCCCCTTCAGTATGAAATGAAAATTACATGCTTATAGTAAAATGATACATGAGTGTGTCGACACACTTTTTGTTTTTCTTAAATTTCTTTCCATCCATATGTGTTGGTGTAGACACAAAATCACACACTTGGGAACATTTTAGTTCCTAATCACATACTAATATTCATATGACTCCTAAGCGAGAAAAATAGTACTAATTGACTTCTATCTTTGGCCTCTTTTCTATCTTTCTTATTTCCTCTTTGGACTTGTACACCCCACAATCCAATCCAATCTTCGTTTCTTTATCTTTATTGACTCTGGACACTAGCACTTAGCCAAGATAGGAGTACCCAAGCACCCTTATCCCCTCTGGGCACCCCCGATCTCTTTGTATATTACTTGCCTCTTTTATCTTTTGGAAATCTTATTTTCTTATGGGTCGACCTTTTAGTTATCAATTGAAAAATTTAAACAAGGGAATCATATAAATACAAAGCTATGTGACCATAATAACGGACCAAACACTAATCATCTATTATCATCACCTAAGGTTACATCCAAAGGCATTCTAAAATCATCAAGGTATCCATTTAGCACTTACTCAAGGGACAGGGGACTGCATTTTCTGCATACACACATAGGAGGGGAAGTTCATTTTTCCATCCACACATCTATTTACATTGTTACATCTAGATATCGCTCGTTATCAAGTGCATCTTGCACAAGAGATTCTTAGGGCATGAATCTATTGCACACACATAATAACTACATGGATTTTGAGATGCAGTACATTACTCGGTCATAAGTTCAATCTATCGAGGGACCGCCGAGGTCATTACGGTTCCCCATTTGCATCTTTATTTTTTAGGATTTGATGTGTTTTATAAGATATCATTTGTTTTGTAGGTTACAGTGATTTTTTCCATCATCTAGCAACACACAAGAGACCAATAGTGAAGGTTAGTGAGCACCTTACGACACCAGAAAATTCATTTTTCGAGCTCCTACGCAGTCACAGACACCTAGCAGAGGTCTCTAGTTCCCAAGCACCCTTGACCCAATCCATGCACGATAGACTATGCTCATTCAGTGATTCTAGGATTTTTTGAGTTTGATTACGAGAATATGCTCCTCATGTTCATCAATCTTCCAGTCCATAACACTTCGAGATTAAGAGAATATCAACTAAGTCTTCTATTCCCCTCTGGCACTTAGGGTTTTTATTTTCATTATGTTGTTGATTGTGTCAAATCTGTTCTATAACATCTATTTATCATATGTGACTCTAAAATATCTAGGGTTTATCTTAATTCTATATTTTGTTAAATCATTTGGTGAACCCCACTCCTAATCGGTCATTCGGATCCTTCTTTGGAACATCATCTTTTCTATCATGGCTCCTAAGGTTTGTCAAATCTCTTTGTCTGAATTACTTCAAATGCATTCACCTTACAAATAGGTTCTTCAAAATCCCTAGATGCCATGTTTCTCCCTAAAGATATGCCACCCGCTCAAGTAAGTGCCATTTTCGATCATCTCTTCGATGACCCCAACCTTCATGATCCTTCATCCAATCAGCCCATCTTATAGTCAATCAAACCTTGCATTCTTTATTTTAAGACAAAATTCCGGCTATGAAATCAACTATTACATCTCTAAAATCTTAAATTCAACATCTAAAGGATGTTTCTCAATCCCATGCTCATTCTTCTTCTTCTACATCTCATTATCCTCATCTTACTTCTACGTCTTCTATGTTTTCTCATAGCAATGAACCTCAAGTCTTACCACTACCAAAACCTCTAAAGTTTGATCACAATGCTAAAAAACATGACATTCTTACTGATCTCCTTAATCATCAATTAATAAATTTGCCAACTACTCATTGGTATCCTCCTTATCTACTGGTAAATATCAAGGTGCGCGATTTTTGCTTATCATCAAATCAATAAACATAATGACAATAATTTCCCTGCTTTACAATGAAGAATCAAGCACCTTAAGTGTCAGGGTTTTATCTCTTTTGTTGAAAAACATTTTCGTTGCATGGTTGTATCCTAATGCTACATCCAAATGGGCTCCCAAATCTGCTCCTTCTATGAAAAGTGAGCATCATGACATCACTTCTAATGTTCCTTATTTGGTCACTCAAGTACCACCTAGGCAATCTACTCCAACTAAGCAATCACCTCTCAAGTTCCATTTCCCCATCACCTCCTTCTCTCAAATCTTCTACAAAGTGTTACCAAATAAGCAAGCTGCTCATAAAGCATGACCAAAAAACTCTAGATGGCATCTTTTGACTTCTATAATTCAAGATCCCTCTCCAACATCCACTTCATCATCCAATCACTTTTATCAAGAAAATGACTCCTCACTTTGATCCCATTAGCATCATTGAATAGATATCCATTTATTACACACTTGGGGGCATCGTGCTTCTTCCCCCTCCTAGTATCGTAGGTGTCTATAATTTATACTCTTACACCATGTGCTTCATGTTTTATCTCTTTGAGCATTATTGTACATCTTGATACACTTGTATCATCATCACCCTATGATGAACTCTTGTTTTACGGTTCACACTTGATTTGTTGAGGCATACTACATTTATAAACCTACGCACACTACACATTTCAAGCTCCTTGATACATCATTCTACAATTTTCTTCTCGCACATCATACTATCCTCTTCTACAATCTATGTTCTACGCTTCATTAATCTAAATTTCTAGCACACATGTTCAAATCATCACCCTATGACACACTCTCATGATAACGTTCATACTCAACTATTGAGGGTCTAAATCTAAAATGAACCTCACCAATCTCACATTGTATACACTCTATGCTTCATTGATCTATTTCTCTAGTTCACATTATTAAACCATTACCCTATGACTCACTCTAGTTCCATGGTTTATACTTGATTGTTGAGGGTCTAAATCTAAAATGAACCTCATTCACACTCTTCATGCTTTATGCTTCATTGATCATATCTTTCTAGCACACACTCTCAAACCATTTCCCGATGACACACTTTTGTTCTGTGGTTCATTCTTGAGTGTCGAGGGTCTTTTATAAACGAACCTCATCTCATACACATCCGTACACATTCACTTGGGGGCACGCTGCTCCTATCACACTCATGTTGCATATCATTCCATCTCACTCATTCACAACATACAACATATCTTGGTTGCATTTAATCTTGTTTTCTTATACTAATTACATGTACACATTGTTTCACATGCTAGAAAGATACTTTGTATGTCATTATATTTCTATATACAGATGCACGTTCACTTATTATCTAGTTTTGAATGCAAACTTTCTACTGATATTTACACACGACATGGATTCTTGGCACTTTACCTCTTACCATTCCCATTGAGACTCTGGGGGCATCTACTTTCTTACATACCACATGTGTTATTGTTTTGTTTTATACTATTTCTTATTCTTACTAGCACATTAATATATCGATATATACATTTTTTGACATACTTTTTATCTTTCTAACATTCGAATGGGTGTTTCATGTAACATTTTCTTTACAGAACTATTTTCCACCATGGTTGTGTACGATACTTTGTTTTCTCCGGTTTTCTATTATATGTCATTATTTGCGAGCTATTCCCTATGTCTTTCTTGTTCATTTATCGTATTTTTTTGGTTGCTTGGCCCTAATTGTCTTGTGACATTATGAGTGATGATGTTTAAAACCCACTTTTCACAGTCTACTTTCTCTGGCTGATTGCTTGTTTACATTGTCTTCTATTATATGCTTGTCACTTTTTACACTAACACATGTTTCTAGCCATATTGTTTGCATATATGCCTTGGTTTATACCATGCACATTCCCCTTGCATGGTATGAGTTTCAAAAAAGCATTTAGTTCTCTCCTTTGGTTTTCATCCTCCTAGAGATGTCACATGCACCCCAAACAAGGGGGAAATGCATTGGGTAAATCAGTCACCCTATATAGCAGCTCAAAGCTTGTCTGAGATCTTCGTAGTACAAGAATAAAACAAATTTATAGACACGTAACGGCCCATATTCGACATTGGTCATTAGTTTATCACATACACCAATGCTCGAGATATAGATACGAGCATCCGAGCAATCCTGATCTTTCTTGGGCGCCTATGACTAGGGGGAAGTTACAACTACTTTCTAAGTTCAACACATTTTCAGCAATTCACATATAATTTTTCACCGTACAGGCACAATCCTCCAACAAGCATAATGCATTCTATTTTATTTTTCTACTTGGATCAAAATGGATTGAGCTATATCAAACACAGAACAAATAAGGATCACACCATCTACAGTGGTCTATAAATTAAAGCAGTCATGGATGGAGAATAACACTAGATCTTTCTCCCCAACATTCTTTTGTCAATGCATGAGATATCCCAAAAAAAAATTTATTGGTGTGAGATCACCCAAAAACCTCACTCTTATACAATGGTTCAGGAAAATTTCTATCTTTTCACTCATCATGGATCAGGTGCATAAGTTTATTTTACTAGTTTTTTGCATTTTTACATAATTTTACAAACTTTTCATAAAAACATGACTTTGACTAATTTTTCACTCTTCTTTTGTAGGTTCATCCTTAATACACAACAAGAAGTAGCCCTTCATCAATCTACAACAATGTTGGTTAGATATTTTTTCATGCCAAAATATGAGGTTCAACCACAGTACATGGGATTAAATTCCTCCTCAAAGACAGGTGAGGCTACCTGTTTATTACTAATCTAAAACACAACAAAAATAATATGTACAGTATTCACATTAATCTAACCATTGGGGTTGGGATAGAATCCCAAAGTCCATATCCATGCTAGGTAAAGATGTTGTTTTTTGAAATAGAATGGATCAGAAAGAAATACACAATGGAAAGGAAGTGACGGGAACATATTTTCTTTCGAGCAAAACACGATCAAAAAATAATCATACAAGTTATAGATAACAAATGTAATGTAATTTTTGAAACAATTAAAATGATTGAGAATGCTAAACAAAGAATAGCTTAAGATCTTGAACATAAGAACAATATCTTAAGAGAGATGAATCTCACAACACAAAGTTTGCAAAAATAGCATCGATTTCTATTCCTCAAATGATTAAAATAAAACACAAAGTTTTTCTTCTTCACAATAGTTCTCAATATTCCAAAAATCTCAACCCTTTGGAATGCATAAGCATCCCTTATTTATAATAAAAGGAGTTGAGAGAAAATAGGATAAATCCTAGAAAATAGTCTTTTAAAAGAGAGTCCTATTTTGCTTGACTCTCACGTAGGAGACCAAGTCAAAATTTGCTTCCTATGTGATGAAACAAAAATGAAAAAGACATGTCAATTTCAAGATTGAAATGACATGTCACATTGTGCTTATTCTGTATCATCATCTTTATCTTCCTCCAACAAATCCTGCTTGTCCCAAAATTCTTGGAATTTTCAGATTATACCTTGCATCTCATTCTCATCAGGCACGGTGGAATGATCACTCAGAACTTCACATGTTTCCTAAGTATCACTAGTGTTGCCAAGAAGCTTTTTCAATCTCTTGTTGAGTTTCCTCAGGGTCTCCAAAGAATGTTCAATTTTTACAAACCTGTCAATGATTTCCATGCCAAATCCGTAAGTTGGTTCATGCTGAATTGATTCTTGGATCTGTTTGTAAAGATCATCAACAGGCAGGATACGAGCTTTCACTCAACACTTTAGCATAGATTTTGACAACTCTTCTTCTAATTCATTCTTACCATCGACCAATTGATCTCTTGATTCTCTCAATTTGTTGCAAGCTTCATTGAGAATCTTTATTCTGAATCTGATGGCTTTAGTCAACTAAAAATGTTTATCCCCATGTGGAATGATGCCCTCTTCGACCAAGATGCGAGGATGGAATTTGTTTCAGTGTTTGGAGAGCTTTGAAAGTCAGCTCTAGGTTCCCAATTTCTATTAAAACTCATCATCCATTTTCATGTCCATCTTTCTTTATATCCTCTAAAGATTGGTAGACTTCACAGTATCTTTGATGAATTCTTTTCCTGCCAGGAGCAGCCTTTGGGTCCATTCATTGTGATTCTCCCCTTTTCATTAATCTTTTCGATCATGGGTACCGTTGAGAAATCAAACCCGATAGGGGTAGAGGATGATGGTGTGACTTAGGAGGCTTGAGAGATTGAGTAGCACTTCTATTAGCTGTTGTACTTTCTCTTTCAACTCATCTCTGTTTTCCTTAGTTTCCCAGCCACGCCTGCACAACACATTCATGGCATCTTGTGCGTCTGTTGTCTCCCTCTGTTGTTACTTTCCCTAGATCAACCCTTGTGATTTTATCATTTGTGACCATTATATCATCCTTGGTTTTATCAGCTACAGGAGTAGAAATCTCTGCAAATTTATGCCCTGAGGCATCCACTGAAATCCTTGAGACTGTTTTGGGTTTCTTCGCCAACTTAGTGGGAGTGACCTTGAGGGAACTGAAATCAAAGGCTGGTAATGGAACAACTACCTTCCTCTTCCTCGAGTCTAATCTACCAACCATTGAGGCATATTGGAAGAAGTTGCTTCCATTGCAGGTGTTATGGGCACATCTTCAGGTGGGGAGGATTAGCTTATGGAGTGGTAACCACCATAAGTGTAGTGCCTATGGTAGGGAATGAAGGTGTAGTAGGGGGAGGCATGTCCACGGTTAACTGGGGTCCAGTGGGAAGAGGTGAGAGGCCAGAAAAGATACTAGCCATGGCTGAGGAACTTGGTGAAGAAATCTAAGGCAAGGAAGGTTGAATGGGAGGAGGAAATGATGGTTGAATGGGAGGAGGAAAGGATTCCGGAATTAGAGCTTGAGAAGTGGGAGGGAGACTTACCTCTGATGAACTATCTACCAAAGGAGGAATGGAAGGCTGAATGATCTCTTCTCTTGAAGGAAGATTCCCTTGTTCTGGTTGTGGAGGTGAATCAAGAACCTAAACTATTTGTGGGAGAGTGGCTACTGGCATAATTACTTGATCTTCTCCCTTTCTTACAAACTTAACCTTCATTGGCCTTTTGGAAGGGTTCTTATCCTTTTCCTTTTTTCCTTTTGAGGGTCCCTCTTCCAAAGTGTCTAACTTTGCAAAACTCCCTTCTTTATAACTCATTCCCCAAGAAATGAGCCACGCCTTAGTACGGGAAAGAATTTGAGTAGCTCTTCCCGTGATAGAAGCTTTCTCAGTAATTGACCAATCAATGGCTGGGAATACATATTGATCTTCATTTAACGATCATACGAGGCATCGAGGACACTCTTGTTGTCTTTAGTGCCTTTTGGGATGTCAAATGAATCCAGCATCTGGTTTTCTTCAATTTGTCAACCTATTGTTATCTTTTCTTTGGATGGAAACTTCATCCCGAAGATCAACCCAAATATCTTCTATGTTGGGAACATGTAGATATAAAGTCCTGTATGACTTAAGGACTCCTCGGAAATCAAATCCATCTCTATGCTTCATGTGCTTCTTCAATTTTCCTAAATCTCATGCACCACATTCTTAGCTTTGACCACCATTGAGCACGTGTATCTTCCAATGGAAATGGGGAAGGATACGATAGCCTTGTGTTTGCTTTATTGGAATTTGTGGAAATCCAACAACTGTCTTACCAATTCCATTAGGATCAGCTTATCACCTAGGAATCTGGGTAATCTAAAAGGATCACCTGGATACATGACCACCCGAAGGTATGTGAACTTCTTGAACTGCAAGAAGATGCATCCCCATTTTGATACTTTGGCCCATGCTTCATCAGAGACTCTTCTTTTCCTTAGATCAGGGTTCATCCTGCAGATATTTTCATAAAAGAAAGCATCATTCACTCTTCTAAACTGATCTTTGGAACCTTTCATTGTCAGCTGAGGGAGGTACCAATATATGTGTTCTGTTACCCTATCTCCTTTTGCATCCAATCCTGGATAATTTCTCATGCCAGCTGCTGCATAGGTGACATACGATGACATATAGAATTTTCCCATAGTCAAGATTGTCTTCATCTGGGAATCAATCTCATCACTTATGAGACTGCTCCAATCGATCCCTTGTTCATTCTTCTTCATAATCACCATGAATTGATACATCCATCCTTGGAAGTCCCTTGACTCAGGGAGTCCAAATACTCGACTTAGCAAGGTGATGATGTCACTGATTTCAAGGATGAAATCACTCCTGGGGACAAACTTGGGAAACCTTGAGATAGCGGCCAGGCTTGATCAAGAACTTTCTATTCACATGCCTGATGCAGTCTTCTTGATCTTTGTCCCAAGCTTTCTGTGCTGACTTGAGATCTACGTCAACATATTCCTGAAAGTTGGGTAATCTTAAGAGGTCATCAAAATAACCCCCGTCCAACTTCACTATGACTTCTCCTGCTTGATTTTTCACTGAGCGAGAGTTTGAGTCATAATGGGAAGCAGATCAAAATGAACTCAAGGCATTGAGTAGACATTGGGAATCCTACTACAAGAGGGAGGCCACTATTGGTTATTGCCTTCATCTAAGGACTTTGAGAAGAATCCTTGGTTCTATTCTAGAAATCCTCCATGTCAATGTTACCGAGTTCCATATCTCGGATGTCATAATTGCAATCTATATAGGAGGGGGATTCCATCTTCCGATACTTGTATTTCATCTTCCCTAACCTATCTAACTTGTCTTTAGATGATCCAGGATCGAAATGAGAAATCCTGAAGAAAGAATGCCTAGACAACTCTTATCTGAGCAATTGGACTTGGAAGCTTGTTGAGCAACCCCACAGACCCGCCACACTATCGGATTTTAGGACTTGTAAAGCACCTGATGAAACCCAACACACTAGAGAGAGTGTCAAAACTTAGGTCTTGTCGGACACTTCACAAAACCCGACACACTAGAGAGAGTGTGTCGGAACTTAGTATATGTCTGACACTCTACAAAACTGACACACTGGTGGAAGCAAGGAGATGTTGAACACTTGAAGAAACCTAATACACTGCAGGAATCGGAAGATGTTGAGTACCTCGCAAGACCTGACACACTGGAAATCAGATATTTGGATGATTTTGGATATACAGCTTAGAAAACCCGAAACAATGGAGAATTTGGAGATTGTAAAACAGCCTGCAAAACTTGAAATAAGGGTCATATTTTGAGATGTCAAGACATGTAATATTTCCGCCATTTCAACAGTTAGGACTTTGTATTCTTCTCCTTTTCTTTAAAACACAAAAAGGTATATTCCAAGGTATAGAATAGGCAAACACCCTAAGGGTGAACTCTTAATCAATAATTTCTATTGGAATACAACCCAAAAAGAAGAAGAAAACCTAAAACCCTAAACCTAGAAGAAAAGTAGGAAAGGAAGGAGAACATCACAAAGAACATCACAAAAACATATTCAACAAAACTCACAAGCAGAGGGTAGAGAAAATACCTTCAGCAAATCTAAAAAATAATTGAAAATGAATCACACAATCAAGCACGAAATCAAATCGGGTTCAAAGGTTGAGAGAGCATGCACGAGAAAATCCATGCAACCAAAAGTACAATAGATACAAATGATGTGTAAATCCAACTATTTATAAAAACCCCTACATTTATTACACTTCACATGACCGTGTACCAATTGCCGATAAATCATATTTAATGCCATGTCATCATGCT